>OW121741.1:102248204-102835704 GCA_933228675.1 Stomorhina lunata
TTACAGCCATTTAAAGTTTTTTTTGTGAAAAATTTCGATTTTTTATTAAAAAAAATATTTTTTGTAAAAAATTTTAGTGATCCCAAAATTTCGTTAGATTTCCATTTAAACGCATAATAACAAAGTTACAGCCATTTAAAGTTTTTTTTGTGAAAAAAAAAATTTTTGTGAAAAATTTTAGTGATCCCAAAATTTCGATTTTTTATTAAAAAAAATATTTTTTTGTGAAAAATTTTAGTGATCCCAAAATTTCGTTGGATTTTCATTTAAACGCATAATAACAAAGTTACAGCCATTTAAAGTTGTTTAGTGAAAAATTTCGATTTTTTATTAAAAAAAAAATATTTTTTGTAAAAAATTTTAGTGATCCCAAAATTTCGTTAGATTTCCATTTAAACGCATAATAACAAAGTTACAGTCATTTAATGTTTTTTTTATGAAAAATTGCGATTTTATATGGAAAACTTTTATTTTTTGTGAAAAATTTTAGTGATCCCAAAATTTTGTGAAAAATTTCGATTTTTTATTAAAAAAATATTTTTTGTGAAAAATTTTAGTGATCCCAAAATTTCGTTAGATTTCCATTTAAACGCATAATAACAAAGTTACAGCCATTTAAAGTTTTTTATGAAAAATTTCGATTTTTGATTAAAAAATATTTTTTGTGAAAAATTTTAGTGATCCCAAAATTTCGTTAGATTTCCATTTTAACGCATAATAACAAAGTTACAGCCATTTAAAGTTTTTTTGTGAAAAATTTCGATTTTTTATTAAAAAAAATTTTTTTGTGAAAAATTTTAGTGATCCCAAAATTTCGTTAGATTTCCATTTTAACGCATAATAACAAAGTTACAGCCATTTAAAGTTTTTTTGTGAAAAATTTCGATTTTTTATTAAAAAAAAATTTTTTTGTGAAAAATTTTAGTGATCCCAAAATTTCGTTAAATTTCCATTTAAACGCATAGTAACAAAGTTACAGCCATTTAAAGTTTTTTTATGAAAATTTAGATTTTTTATTAAAAAAAATATTTTTTGTGAAAAATTTTAGTGATCCCAAAATTTCGTTAGATTTCCATTTAAACGCATAATAACAAAGTTACAGCCATTTAAAGTTTTTTTCGTGAAAAAAAAAAATTTTTGTGAAAAATTTTAGTGATCCCAAAATTTCGATTTTTATTAAAAAAAAATATTTTTTGTGAAAAATTTTAGTGATCCCAAAATTTCGTTAGATTTCCATTTAAACGCATAATAACAAAGTTACAGCCATTTAAAGTTGTTTAGTGAAAAATTTCGATTTTTTATTAAAAAAAATATTTTTGTAAAAAATTTTAGTGATCCCAAAATTTCGTTAGATTTCCATTTAAACGCATAATAACAAAGTTACAGTCATTTAATGTTTTTTTTTATGAAAAATTTAGATTTTTTATTAAAAAAAAATATTTTTTGTGAAAAATTTTAGTGATCCAAAATTTCGTTAGATTTCCATTTAAACGCATAATAACAAAGTTACAGCCATTTAAAGTTTTTTTCGTGAAAAAAAAAATTTTTGTGAAAAATTTTAGTGATCCCAAAATTTCGATTTTTTATTAAAAAAAAAATATTTTTTGTGAAAAATTTTAGTGATCCCAAAATTTCGTTAGATTTCCATTTAAACGCATAATAACAAAGTTACAGCCATTTAAAGTTGTTTAGTGAAAAATTTCGATTTTTATTAAAAAAAATATTTTTTGTAAAAAAATTTTAGTGATCCCAAAATTTCGTTAGATTTCCATTTAAACGCATAATAACAAAGTTACAGTCATTTAATGTTTTTTTTATGAAAAATTTAGATTTTTTATTAAAAAAAAATATTTTTTGTGAAAAATTTTAGTGATCCAAAATTTCGTTAGATTTCCATTTAAACGCATAATAACAAAGTTACAGCCATTTAAAGTTTTTTTCGTGAAAAAAAAAATTTTTGTGAAAAATTTTAGTGATCCCAAAATTTCGATTTTTTATTAAAAAAAAATATTTTTTGTGAAAAATTTTAGTGATCCCAAAATTTCGATTTTTTATTAAAAAAAAAATATTTTTTGTGAAAAATTTTAGTGATCCCAAAATTTCGTTAGATTTCCATTTAAACGCATAATAACAAAGTTACAGCCATTTAAAGTTTTTTTATGAAAAATTTCGATTTTTGATTAAAAAAATATTTTTTGTGAAAAATTTTAGTGATCCCAAAATTTCGTTAGATTTCCATTTTAACGCATAATAACAAAGTTACAGCCATTTAAAGTTTTTTTGTGAAAAATTTCGATCCCAAAATTTCGTTAGATTTTTATTTAAACGCATAATAACAAAGTTACAGCCATTTAAAGTTTTTTTGTGAAAAATTTCGATTTTTATTAAAAAAAAATATTTTTTGTGAAAAATTTTAGTGATCCCAAAATTTCGTTAGATTTCCATTTAAACGCATAATAACAAAGTTACAGCCATTTAAAGTTTTTTTGTGAAAAATTTCGATTATTTATTAAAAAAAAATATTTTTTGTGAAAAATTTTAGTGATCCCAAAATTTCGTTAGATTTCCATTTAAACGCATAATAACAAAGTTACAGCCATTTAAAGTTTTCTTGTGAAAAATTTCGATTTTATATGCAAAATTGTTATTTTTTGTGAAAAATTTTAGTGATCCTCAAATTTCGTTAGATTTCCATTTAAACGCATAATAACAAAGTTACAGCCATTTAAAGTTGTTTTGTGAAAAATTTCGATTTTTTATTAACAAAAAATATTTTTTGTGAAAAATTTTAGTGATCCCAAAATTTCGTTAGATTTCCATTTAAACGCATAATAACAAAGTTACAGCCATTTAAAGTTTTTTTGTGAAAAATTTCGATTTTTTATTAAAAAAAATATTTTTTGTGAAAAATTTTATTGATCCCAAAATTCGTTAGATTTCCATTTAAACGCATAATAACAAAGTTACAGCCATTTAAAGTTTTTTTTGTGAAAAATTTCGATTTTTTATTAAAAAAAAATATTTTTTGTGAAAAATTTTATTGATCCCAAAATTTCGTTAGATTTCCATTTAAACGCATAATAACAAAGTTACAGCCATTTAAAGTTTTTTTTGTGAAAAATTTCGACTTTTTTATTAAAAAGATATTTTTTGTGAAAAATTTTGGTGATCCCACAATTTCATTAGATTTCCATTTAAACGCATAATAACAAAGTTACAGCCATTTAAAGTTTTTTTGTGAAAAATTTCGATCCCAAAATTTCGTTAGATTTTTATTTAAACGCATAATAACAAAGTTACAGCCATTTAAAGTTTTTTTGTGAAAAATTTCGATTTTTTATTAAAAAAAATATTTTTTGTGAAAAATTTTAGTGATCCCAAAATTTCGTTAGATTTCCATTTAAACGCATAATAACAAAGTTACAGCCATTTAAAGTTTTTTTGTGAAAAATTTCGATTATTTATTAAAAAAAAATATTTTTTGTGAAAAATTTTAGTGATCCCAAAATTTCGTTAGATTTCCATTTAAACGCATAATAACAAAGTTACAGCCATTTAAAGTTTTTTTATGAAAAATTTCGATTTTTTATTAAAAAAATATTTTTTGTGAAAAATTTTAGTGATCCCAAAATTTCGTTAGATTTCCATTTAAACGCATAATAACAAAGTTACAGCCATTTAAAGTTTTTTTGTGAAAAATTTCGATTTTTTATTAAAAAAAAATATTTTTTGTAAAAAATTTTAGTGATCCCAAAATTTCGTTAGATTTCCATTTAAACGCATAATAACAAAGTTACAGCCATTTAAAGTTTTTTTTGTGAAAAAAAAAATTTTTTGTGAAAAATTTTAGTGATCCCAAAATTTCGTTGGATTTTCATTTAAACGCATAATAACAAAGTTACAGCCATTTAAAGTTGTTTAGTGAAAAATTTCGATTTTTTATTAAAAAAAATATTTTTTGTGAAAAATTTTAGTGATCCCAAAATTTCGTTAGATTTCCATTTAAACGCATAATAACAAAGTTACAGCCATTTAAAGTTTTTTTGTGAAAAATTTCGATTTTTTAGTAAAAAAAATATTTTCGTGAAAAATTTTAGTGATCCCAAAATTTCGTTAGATTTCCATTTAAACGCATAATAACAAAGTTACAGTCATTTAATGTTTTTTTTATGAAAAATTGCGATTTTATATGGAAAACTTTTATTTTTTGTGAAAAATTTTAGTGATCCCAAAATTTCGTTAGATTTCCATTTAAACGCATAATAACAAAGTTACAGCCATTTAAAGTTTTCTTGTGAAAATTTTCGATTTTTTATTAAAAAAAAATATTTTTTGTGAAAAATGTTAGTGATCCCAAAATTTCGTTAGATTTCCATTTAAACGCATAATAACAAAGTTACAGCCATTTAAAGTTTTTTTGTGAAAAATTTCGATTTTTTATTAACAAAAAATATTTTTTGTGAAAAATTTTAGTGATCCCAAAATTTCGTTAGATTTCCATTTAAACGCATAATAACAAAGTTACAGCCATTTAAAGTTTTTTTGTGAAAAATTTCGATTTTTTATTAAAAAAAAATATTTTTTGTGAAAAATTTTAGTGATCCCAAAATTTCGTTAGATTTCTATTTAAACGCATAATAACAAAGTTACAGCCATTTAAAGTTTTTTTTGTGAAAAAAAATTTTTGTGAAAAATTTTAGTGATCCCAAAATTTCGATTTTTTATTAAAAAAAATATTTTTTATGAAAAATTTTAGTGATCCCAAAATTTCGTTGGATTTCCATTTAAACGCATAATAACAAAGTTACAGCCATTTAAAGTTTTTTTATGAAAAATTTCGATTTTTAATTAAAAAAAATATTTTTTGTGAAAAATTTTAGTGATCCCAAAATTTCGTTAGATTTCCATTTAAACGCATAATAACAAAGTTACAGCCATTTAAAGTTTTTTTATGAAAAATTTCGATTTTTAATTAAAAAAAATATTTTTTGTGAAAAATTTTAGTGATCCCAAAATTTCGTTAGATTTCCATTTAAACGCATAATAACAAAGTTACAGCCATTTAAAGTTTTTTTATGAAAAATTTCGATTTTTTATTAAAAAAATATTTTTTGTGAAAAATTTTAGTGATCCCAAAATTTCGTTAGATTTCCATTTAAACGCATAATAACAAAGTTACAGCCATTTAAAGTTTTTTTGTGAAAAATTTAGATTTTTTATTAAAAAAAAAATATTTTTTGTAAAAAATTTTAGTGATCCCAAAATTTCGTTAGATTTCCATTTAAACGCATAATAACAAAGTTACAGCCATTTAAAGTTTTTTTGTGAAAAATTTAGATTTTTTATTAAAAAAAAATATTTTTTGTAAAAAATTTTAGTGATCCCAAAATTTCGTTAGATTTCCATTTAAACGCATAATAACAACGTTACAGCCATTTAAAGTTTTTTTTGTGAAAAAAAAATTTTTGTGAAAAATTTTAGTGATCCCAAAATTTCGTTAGATTTCCATTTAAACGCATAATAACAAAGTTACAGCCATTTAAAGTTTTTTTGTGAAAAATTTCGATTTTTTATTAAAAAAAAATATTTTTTGTAAAAAATTTTAGTGATCCCAAAATTTCGTTAGATTTCCATTTAAACGCATAATAACAAAGTTACAGTCATTAAATGTTTTTTTATGAAAAATTGCGATTTTATATGGAAAACCTTAATTTTTTGTGAAAAATTTTAGTGATCCCAAAATTTCGTTAGATTTCCATTTAAACGCATAATAACAACGTTACAGCCATTTAAAGTTTTTTTTGTGAAAAAAAAATTTTTGTGAAAAATTTTAGTGATCCCAAAATTTCGTTAGATTTCCATTTAAACGCATAATAACAAAGTTACAGCCATTTAAAGTTTTTTTGTGAAAAATTTCGATTTTTTATTAAAAAAAAATATTTTTTGTAAAAAATTTTAGTGATCCCAAAATTTCGTTAGATTTCCATTTAAACGCATAATAACAAAGTTACAGCCATTTAAAGTTTTTTTTGTGAAAAATTTCGATTTTTTAGTAAAAAAAATATTTTCGTGAAAAATTTTAGTGATCCCAAAATTTCGTTAGATTTCCATTTAAACGCATAATAACAAAGTTACAGTCATTTAATGTTTTTTTTATGAAAAATTGCGATTTTATATGGAAAACTTTTATTTTTTGTGAAAAATTTTAGTGATCCCAAAATTTCGTTAGATTTCCATTTAAACGCATAATAACAAAGTTACAGCCATTTAAAGTTTTCTTGTGAAAATTTTCGATTTTTTATTAAAAAAAAATATTTTTTGTGAAAAATGTTAGTGATCCCAAAATTTCGTTAGATTTCCATTTAAACGCATAATAACAAAGTTACAGCCATTTAAAGTTGTTTTGTGAAAAATTTCGATTTTTTATTAACAAAAAATATTTTTTGTGAAAAATTTTAGTGATCCCAAAATTTCGTTAGATTTCCATTTAAACGCATAATAACAAAGTTACAGCCATTTAAAGTTTTTTTTGTGAAAAATTTCGATTTTTTATTAAAAAAAATATTTTTTGTGAAAAATTTTAGTGATCCCAAAATTTCGTTAGATTTCCATTTAAACGCATAATAACAAAGTTACAGCCATTTAAAGTTTTTTTTGTGAAAAATTTCGATTTTTTATTAAAAAAAAAATTTTTGTGAAAAATTTTAGTGATCCCAAAATTTCGTTAGATTTCCATTTAAACGCATAATAACAAAGTTACAGCCATTTAAAGTTTTTTTGTGAAAAATTTCGATTTTTTATTAAAAAAAAATATTTTTTGTGAAAAATTTTAGTGATCCCAAAATTTCGTTAGATTTCTATTTAAACGCATAATAACAAAGTTACAGCCATTTAAAGTTTTTTTTGTGAAAAAAAAATTTTTGTGAAAAATTTTAGTGATCCCAAAATTTCGATTTTTTATTAAAAAAAATATTTTTTATGAAAAATTTTAGTGATCCCAAAATTTCGTTAGATTTCCATTTAAACGCATAATAACAAAGTTACAGCCATTTAAAGTTTTTTTTGTGAAAAATTTCGATTTTTTATTAAAAAAAATATTTTTTGTGAAAAATTTTAGTGATCCCAAAATTTCGTTAGATTTCCATTTAAACGCATAATAACAAAGTTACAGCCATTTAAAGTTTTTTTTGTGAAAAATTTCGATTTTTTATTAAAAAAAAATATTTTTTGTGAAAAATTTTAGTGATCCCAAAATTTCGTTAGATTTCCATTTAAACGCATAATAACAAAGTTACAGCCATTTAAAGTTTTTTTGTGAACAATTTCGATTTTTTATTAGGGTTAATTCCAAAAGTAGTGTACATGAGCATTTTTTTTTTTTAAGGTTGAGGAATTCATTCTCTGAAATTGTTTACTGGCATTTGTGCAGATTGCGAAATTACTTTTAGTTTCTTTAAAAAAAAAATTGTTTTGCTTTTTTATTGCATTTTGGTTAAATATTTTCCGGAATGTCACTTTTTACAAAAATTTACAAAACTAAGAAATTAATGCAAAAATGTTAGAACAAAACCTACTATCGCATTCGTTCACTTATTATTTACCAGGTTTGGATGTTTTTCTTAAAAAAAAAAACGGGTTTAGTAATAGCAAAAAGTTATTTTTCGAAGAGATTCCAATTATTTTTTTTTCCTTTTATAATTCAAGAATTAAAAAAAAGTAATTTTTTTTACAAAAATTCGTTTTTGTGCAGCTTACATTTAAAGTAACAAATTTGCTTCAAACAATTTGGAAGAAATTATTGTATTTTGCTGGAAACTTGTAAAAATAAAAAGTGACAGTACGGAATTTTTTGTGACAGTAAAGAAAATCCAATTTAAATTTCAAGTGTAACGAAAACTTAAACATTTATTTATTATTTTGTTTTTGTTTACTGTTTGTTTTTTCTTTTTTATAAAAACGAAACAAAAAATAAAAGTAATCCAATTATATTAACAAAAAATTCATGAACAAATCTATTCATCGGAATCTGTGAATATTTCATAAAAAAATGATTCCCGATTGGTTTTTTTTCTATTTGTTTTTATCTTTACATCAAAAGAACTACAGTATTGAAATCAATCAGAATTTTCGAGAAATAAGCTTTTAAAATAAAAAAAAAACCTTTTTACTTAAAAGTGACAGTAAAGAAATTTGTGATATTTTTTTTGTTTTTTTCTTCTAAAAAGTTCTTTCACGGAAAATAAAAACAAGAAAAAGTGATCAAAACTTCGTAATATATTAATATACATTTTTATTTATTTTATTTTTTACGATTTTTTATTAAATAACTGTGTGACTGTACGGAAATTTTTAGCTGTACTTACCATCGTGCGATTATAAATTCACTTGAAAACACCAAATAATTGATTTTATAATTTTATTTTTTATCTTAATCAATTTATCACTTCTTGCACTTTTTAATAGCGATGCACATAAAGCAAACGAAACAGCTCAAGTAATGATTATGACTTAATTAAAAAAATGTGTCATTATGGAAAAAACGCAGAGGCAAAGTAAAATTAGAACGTCAAAATGACATTGGTAACATTTTTCAGGTAAAACCAGGAAAAAGCAATAAAAATAAATACAATCATTGAAAAACAGTTGAATTTTTTATTATTGTTCTATTTATTGTTTTCAACTCTTTTTCCATGTTGCTTAATGAATAACATGTGTGGAGACAGGTATATTTGTATGTAATAGGCATGATATTCAGGTAAAGCACCATTTGCACAATTTAGAAGAAAGTTTTACAATAATAACAACTACTTTTGTTTGTTGCTAATTATTTTAGAGCTTACTTGCCGTTTTTGTTTTTTTATTTTCTTTTACATGAAAGAAATAAAAAGCTTGAGACGAAAAAAAAGCATTGTGTTTGAAATTAACCCATTAAAAAAATATTTTTTGTGAAAAATTTTAGTGATCCCAAAATTTCGTTAGATTTCCATTTAAACGCATAATAACAAAGTTACAGCCATTTAAAGTTTTTTTTTTGTGAAAAATTTCGATTTTTTATTAAAAAAATATTTTTTATGTAAAATTTTAGTGATCCCAAAATTTCGTTAGATTTCCATTTAAACGCATAATAACAAAGTTACAGCCATTTAAAGTTTTTTTGTGAAAAATTTCGATTTTTTAGTAAAAAAAATATTTTTGTGAAAAATTTTAGTGATCCCAAAATTTCGTTAGATTTCCATTTAAACGCATAATAACAAAGTTACAGCCAAGTTACAAGTTTTTTTTGTGAAAAATTTCGATTTTTTATTAAAAAAAATATTTTTTGTGAAAAATTTTCGTTAGATTTCCATTTAAACGCATAATAACAAAGTTACAGCCATTTAAAGTTTTCTTGTGAAAATTTTCGATTTTTTATTAAAAAAAAAATATTTTTTGTGAAAAATTTTAGTGATCCCAAAATTTCCATTTAAACGCATAATAACAAAGTTACAGCCATTTAAAGTTTTTTTTGTGAAAAATTTCGATTTTTTATTAAAAAAATATATTTTTTGTGAAAAATTTTAGTGATCCCCAAATTTCGTTAGATTTCCATTTAAACGCATAATAACAAAGTTACAGCCATTTAAACTTTTTTTGTGAAAATTTTCGATTTTTTATTAAAAAAAAATATTTTTTGTGAAAAATTTTAGTGATCCCAAAATTTCCATTTAAACGCATAATAACAAAGTTACAGCCATTTAAAGTTTTTTTGTGAAAAATTTCGATTTTTTTAGTAAAAAAATATTTTTGTGAAAAATTTTAGTGGTCCCAAAATTTCGTTAGATTTCCATTTAAACGCATAATAACAAAGTTACAGCCATTTAAACTTTTTTTTGTGAAAATTTTCGATTTTTTATTAAAAAAAAATATTTTTTGTGAAAAATTTTAGTGATCCCAAAATTTCCATTTAAACGCATAATAACAAAGTTACAGCCATTTAAAGTTTTCTTGTGAAAATTTTCGATTTTTTATTAAAAAAAAAATATTTTTTGTGAAAAATTTTAGTGATCCCAAAATTTCCATTTAAACGCATAATAACAAAGTTACAGCCATTTAAAGTTTTTTTTGTGAAAAATTTCGATTTTTTACTAAAAAAATATATTTTTTGTGAAAAATTTTAGTGATCCCCAAATTTCGTTAGATTTCCATTTAAACGCATAATAACAAAGTTACAGCCATTTAAACTTTTTTTGTGAAAATTTTCGATTTTTTATTAAAAAAAAATATTTTTTGTGAAAAATTTTAGTGATCCCAAAATTTCCATTTAAACGCATAATAACAAAGTTACAGCCATTTAAAGTTTTTTTGTGAAAAATTTCGATTTTTTTAGTAAAAAAATATTTTTGTGAAAAATTTTAGTGGTCCCAAAATTTCGTTAGATTTCCATTTAAACGCATAATAACAAAGTTACAGCCATTTAAACTTTTTTTTGTGAAAATTTTCGATTTTTTATTAAAAAAAAATATTTTTTGTGAAAAATTTTAGTGATCCCAAAATTTCGTTAGATTTCCATTTGAACGCGTAATAACAAAGTTACAGCCATTTAAAGTTTTTTTTGTGAAAAATTTCCATTTTTTATTAAAAAAAATATTTTTTGTGAAAAATTTTAGTGATCCCAAGATTTCGTTAGATTTCCATTTGAACGCATAATAACAAAGTTACAGCCATTTAAAGTTTTTTTTGTGAAAAATTGCGATTTTATATGCAAAATTGTTATTTTTTGTGAAAAATTTTAGTGATCCCAAAATTTCGTTAGATTTCCATTTAAACGCATGAAAAAAGTTACAGCCACTTAAAGTTTTTTTTGTGAAAAATTTCGATTTTTTAGTAAAAAAAATATTTTTTGTCAAAAATTTTAGTGATTCCAAAATTTCGTTAGATTTCCATTTAAACGCATAATAACAAAGTTACAGCCATTTAAAGTTTTTTTGTGAAAAATTTCGATTTTTTATTAAAAAAAAATATTTTTTGTGAAAAATTTTAGTGATCCCAAAATTTCGTTAGATTTCCATTTAAACGCATAATAACAAAGTCACAGCCATTTAAAGTTTTTTGTGAAAAATTTCGATTTTATATGAAAAATTTTTATTTTTTGTGAAAAATTTTAGTGACCCCAAAATTTCTTTAATTCTGAATTTAACGTAACATTTATTTTTTGCCGCATGCTAGAATATAAGCCCCAATAATATGTAATGTCCACACATCTGGTTCAAGATTCAGGTATATGAGATAAGCTAGGGCATCTGATATAAATCTGAATAAGCCGGGAATAATGAAATCGGCTTTATGGCTAGAGCTCGTTTTACAACGACTAGAGAGACATACACTAAGACCATTGACAAAGACAATAGACTAAGATATAGACTAACAGGTGGGCTCGGAAGTTCATAGTTCCTAGTATTAAATCCTTAGTTTAACAACTGTCGGGCTGTTAGTTTCTGAGATATTGGGAAAGTAATTTTTTGCATGTTTAAAAAATTAAAGAGATACTGTTGAATCTAAGTCCTAAATATTACATGCACAAGAAAACCAACCTTAGAGTTGCTTAACAAGTATAAGCGAGTCAAAATTAGCAACGTGGATGATTCAGTCACTGAACGCCCCAAAAAGGCTATTACCAAAACTATAACTTAGTTTTAGTGAAGCATTTGAGGTCTTAGTCTATAGCCTAAACTAAGACGTCAACTAGAACATTGACTAAAATCTATACTTAAACAAATCTTAAGTTAATCTAATTAAAGTTAACTTTAAACTAACTACTTTTTTTTAACCATATTCACAGCCGAAATTTTCAACATACCTTTTACGCATGTACCGCAACCAACTTCCCTATTTGTTGATGCTGTCCTAATTAACTTCAATGCTCTTCGATTTGAGCGACAAGATACCAGAAAATTTTATATATGCAATGAATCGAATAGGGATATTGTATTTCATATAAATTTTATGTGCCCGCAAGCGAATTCAATACCGGTTAACAACACACACAACAATACATATAATGCGGAAACATTTTTAGGCTCTCAAATTCTCAATGAATCCCAACATGAAAATGATATTGTCTGTCCCTGTGTCAAGAGAAAATCACCAAATGAGTATGAAGATAATTATGCATTTCGACATTTTCAATTTCAACCCAAATGCTTTACCATTCCAACCGATAAAAGTTACGCTGTCTCAATAACATTTCGCCCTATTATTCATAATGACTTTTCACCCGCCGATTCTGAAATTCCACCCTTTTATATAGTCTCGGGAATTGCTATTATCTGGAATAGGGAGGAAAAGCAACAAAAAAGAGTTATCAACTTAAGGGGTCAAATATTGGGACCAGAAATTCAGGTTTTACCCGAAGTTATTGACTTGCGCCAAGTGTATTTTGGTGAAGAACATTGTAATCAAATTAAAATTGTTAACATGGAGGGTGAGTCCATCAGTTATATCTTATTAGTAAAGAACAAAATTTGATATAAGTATTTTTGAATTTAAAACTTTATATTAATTTTGATTTCAAAAGTATTGTCCCATGTCAAAGTACTTGTGTATGATACTGGAGATCCAAAAGTGGCTAATGTAGTTATGAAACCTAAAGAGGGTTTGTGCTTAAGGCCTCTTGAAATGGGTGTTTTTACATTTCAATTCTACAGTTTAGCAGTTGGAAATTTCCTGATCAAATTACTTTTTAAAGTGAAATTTGGTGGCATTTATTCAATGATTATAAAGTGAGTATATACAATATATTATACAGATGTGTCTTAGATAAGACTAGTCAATATTTAATAAACACTACCAAGTGTTCCCACTATCCTCAGTAAATCACTTAAGTCGACTCGTAGGTTATTAACCCCACTTTCTTAACAGTGGCCTCCTCAGACTGGTGCTTCCTGGGTTCACCTCTTTTGAGGTGGAGCGAATGCGAGCATCGGTCTTTAGCATATTCGGATGTCCAATAACACGGCGTCTCGGGAAGTAGGCGTTCTCGCTAAGTTTGTTACTGACTTCTTCATCTCGCTAGGCTGGTGGCGACCTAGGGGAGCAATATACTAATCACCTATTCTCTCTGAAATAAATAAATGATTACTAAAACCAACGCAAATGTAAATAATGCCAACCCAAAACCCCCCTTGACGACTATGGGAATGAAAAAAGATTACGAATTGGGTTTTGGAATGTGCGAATTATGCTGAGCCAACGAAGCTTGCTCAAATTGAAAAGGAGTTCTACAGCTATAATGTGTTTCTATCGGGTGATTAAATTTCAAGGGCCGATGTTGATTTTGAATAAAACACAAACTATTTAGGAAATTATTATAATTTTATTTTATTATGATATATTGGTATTACTCAATTATTTATAGAAGAAAATATCGGCCAAATGGGCGCCGCGACCGATGGTCCAAATTTTCGATGACCCAGAGGCATAACGGAGGTTCTATGCCGTTAATGTGCCGAATTATCTCATCCTTTAGCTCTTGAATTGTTGCTGGCTTATCGACGTACACCTTTTCTTTCAAATAACCCCAAAGAAAAAAGTCCAGCAAATCACATGATCTTGGCGGCCAATTGACATCGCCATTACGTGAGATAACTCGGCCATTGAATTTGTTGCGCAAAAGAGCCATTGTTTCGTTAGCTGTGTGGCAAGTGGCACCGTCCTGCTGAAACCACATATCGTCCACATCCATATCTTCCAATTCGGGCCATAAAAAGTTCGTTATCATCTCACGATAGCGAACACCATTCACAGTAACTGCCTGACCGGCCTCATTTTGGAAAAAATACGGCCCGATGATGCCGCCAGCCCATAAACCGCACCAAACATTCACTATTTGTGGGTGCATTGGTTTTTCGACAATCAATCTTGGATTCTCATTAGCCCAAATGCGGCAATTCTGTTTATTGACGAATCCACTGAGGTAAAAATGTGCCTCATCACTGAAGATGATTTTCTTCGAAAATTGATCATCCACTGTTGCCATTTCTTGCCACCATTCTGCCCATTCACGACGTTTGGAATGGTCAAGAGGCTTTAGTTCTTGAGCCAATTGCACCTTGTAAGCGTGTAAATGCAAGTCTTTATGCATAATGTTCATCAACGACGAGCGTGAGAGGTGCAATTGTTGGGCACGACAACGAGTTGAGGTGGACGGCTCTTCAGCCACACTATCGCGAACAGCAGCAATATTTTCTACAGTACGAGCAGTACGAACATGTACTGGTGTTCTCACATCTTCTACGGACCCGGTTTGCTCGAATTTTTCCACGATTTTTGCGATTGTACGCACATTTGGACGATCAAATTGACCAAAAAATCACGAAGAATATGCATTTTGATTTGAACGCCCATTTTCATAATAAGTCTGGATAACTTTAACACGTTGTTGGATTGTATATCTCTCCATGGTTCAAATTGAGTAAGTCTGAAATAGAGAAATGTCAAATAAAATTCGGAAAAAAACTTGGCGTTTACTTGTGGTTCACATTCAACATCGGCCCTTACTTACTTATTAGGTCTAAGCGAAGTACGATGGCTAGATAGTGGTGAACATTTGACATCCAGCGGTTTAACACTCGTATTTGCTGGCAGAGTAGCAGACCAACCTAGATCAAGTGGTGTTCGATAAGAGCATTATCGAATGGCAGCCACACACAGACCAAATAATTGATTCAGAACACGAGCCAGGAATTTAACCTATGAAAAAATTGACGCAAATAACTAGTTATGGCGATATAAAAATATTAAGTATGAAACACAATTGTAACGAACGACCAATTTTTCGAAACGAATATTCGTCGTTAGAAATAGAATATATGGGTTTATATGAAAGTGCTCACAATAGATGCGTACGACGAAATTCGTCGTGCGTATGGAACAGTGCGATAGGTTTATTTCTATTTCATACGCAGACGAACGACGAATGTAAAGTGGCTGTATTTCCTTTTTGCCGTAAATATTAAATATTGTATGAGTTCTTGTTAAATAAGGTCACCTTTAAATTTGTAAACAAAAAATATTTATTTAAAATAAAATTAACTAAAAATATTTATCTTGTGAAATAATCAAAGAATAAAATGTAAAAAAATACAAATGGTGTAAATGCGCGATATGTACGAAAAGGTGATTAAAATTCGCAAATCAAAAATTAAAAAAAGTGGCGACAACAACGTTTATTCGTCCCAAATGTGTTCAATAGACGAATGTTCAAGACGAATTTTTAAAACCTAATTCGTCGAGCTAGACGAAAATAGTCGTTCGTTCCAATTATGTTTCTACCTTTAATGGGTGACTTCGACGCTCAAGTGGCCTCTGATAATACCAGCTGGGAGAGTGTGATGGGAAAGCATGGCACAAGTCGCATGACTGACAACGATAAAAGACTGGTGGAGTTATGTGATAATTTTAATTTTGAGTCGAACTATGTATATTTCCTCACAAGAACATCCATAAATACACTTGGGTGTCCCCAGATCATATAACTGAGAACCAAATAGAATAAGCAGAATGTGGAGAGGGTCTCTGTTGGATGTGAAAAATAAGAGCGGTGCTGATGTTGAAAGTAATCATCATCTGATTGTAGCTAAATTTCGGCTGAAGTTGAAAGCAGTGTCACATAAACCAACTCCTAGCTGAAAAAGTCTTGACTTACAGAGACTGAAGTCATCTGATGTTGCTGCTAAGTTCTCTAATGGTTTGAGCAACAAATTACATCCCCTGGATATCACTGCCAATCAGAATATTGAAACCTACTGGAAAGATGTAAGATCTACGTAATTGGCGTATTTGGTTATAAAAGGAAGTCTACCAAGCCCTAGATTAATTGAAGAAAGAAAGCGAGCCAAAGGGAAAACAAATGATGCCAAAACCCCCCAAGAGAAGCAAGAAAGGCAGCGTGAATACCAGCAAACAAAACGAGAAGTTCTTATTATAAAACTGTTAAAAGTGGAAATTTGCAGGACTGTTCGAATTGGAGGGGTTAATAAAGTTATAGACCAAACAAAGTTATAGCCCAAACAAAGTTATAGCCCATATTTTACACAGCTGCATAGCGACCATTGTCGAACCACAGCTAAGAAGCGATCAAGAAGGCTTTAGACCAAAGAAATCATGTATTGATCACATAAACAGCTTAAGAGTCATTGTGAAGCAGTCGGTTGAGTGGCGATCCCCCCTCTATGTACTATTTATAGACTTAAAACGCGCTTTTGACACATTAAAACGCAGCGCGATCTGGGAATCTCTAAGATGTAAAGGAGTCCCTGAAAAGATTATACGACTCATCAAGGAGCTTTACAACAATGCATTCTGCTGTATTCTTCACGATGGTTCACAGAGCAAACCCATTAGTGTTAGGGTAGAAGTTCGCCAAGGCTGTGTGCTGATGTTGTTTTGTGTCATTCGATGTCTGGCCAACATGGTATATCGTGGGGCCTTCATGATAGATTAAATGACATCGACTACGCTGATGATGTATGTCTGTTTTCTCACCGTTTCTCTGGCATGTACTTAAAAACCCAAACCTTTGCATCCCGTGCTGCTTTAGCTGGCCTTCAAATTAACATTAAATCATTGCGATTAAACTCACTTAATGAGTCCAAATTTTATCTTAATGGGCAATATATCGACGAGATTGAAACTTTCTGCTACCTAGGAAGTATAATATCTAAAAGCGGTGGCAGCAGAGAAGATATCCAAAATAGATTATTAAAAGCAAAGCAAGCTTTTGGTATACTCAATAAGTTCTGGAGATCTCAAAATATCTCGACTATCACTAAACTCAAAGTTTTTAACATCAATGTCAAACCCGTGCTCTTATATGGCTGTGAGGCGTGGAATATTTCTTGTCGAGAGATATGCGGACAACAAGCATTTATCAATCGACACCTCAGACGCAATCTTTTTGAAATCAATATTTATTGTTGGGCACCAATCAAGAACCATTACAAACAACTCGGAAATATGGTTGGCTAGGACATACACTTAGAAAGCCAGCTACTGATATAAATCGTCAAGCCATCGAATATAATTCTCAAGGTTCCAGGAGGTCTGGTAGACCTGCAAACACGTGGAGGCGGCAAACTGAGAACGAGTTACGAAATTTCGGAGTATCGTGGAACGAGATGAAAGTCTTGACTAGCGATAAACATATATGGAAAACATTTGTTGAGGCCTCATGTTCCACAAGGAATGAAAGGACTAAATATATATCAAACCACCACTACCAAATATTCCAAATAATCTAAGCTAAAGACCCTATAATATAAAGATGTTGCACTTTCATACATTAATTTGACATATGGTCTCTTCGATAAGTCCCATTAAAAATAGCGTATACCGCTTTTACTTTAATTCGGAAGCAACTAATTTTATCAGATAAATCTTATTGTTTTCCAAAAAAAAATTTTTAAAGACACTATTTTCAAGATAATTCCATGAGACTTGGCATGAAATATTTTTTTTTGGCTGCAAAAACGAAGTTTGTTAAAAATACAAAATCGAGTCATATTTAGGGTACCAAAACAATTTTCTTCCCGGAATATAGTGTTAGGTTCCTCAAGCCACAAATATGCTTATATCTTTATGAAATTTGCCAGTAGCCTTTTTTGGAAGTGGGACCATTGCTATTGAAATTAGACAATTATTTCAATTAGCTCCCATAGGTCTCTTTGCGAGTAAAAGTATAATATAATAACACGGTTAGTATCAATGTTTTATTGTTAGTTAAGGAAAAGTTACTATACCACATTTCCAACCTTATGAAGTTTGATATGAAAAATAGAAAAAACTCAAACTAATTGATAAACTTCTGGTTTTTCAGGGGATTTTCTAAAAACCTTAAAGTAAATTGCTATCCAGAAATGTTAAATTTACATGATGTACCAATAGCCGTGCCACAAAGACACTTAGTTCTACTCATGAACGCCCTTCTAGTTCCAATAACTGTACAATGTACCGTAAAAGACGATGGCAGCGAAGTACCATTAGTTTTGAATGTTCGCAATACCGGGGACCATTTGCCTATCAGCGTAAATGATCCATACTATTTAATGGAAAAGGACAAGAATTTGGCTATAGCAGAAAGTGAACAATTTGATGAAGTGAATTACGAGTTGCAGTTCGGCGATATTAGAGAACATGGTTCACTAAAGAGTGTGCACTCGTTGATTGAGGACGATAGCTCTTGTAGCAGCGAGTTTGAAAATAATGTTCTAGGTGATTTTTTTTTTTTATTATAAAAACAAGCTTTTAAGAGCTATTTTCTAATGTATATAAATTTGTAGATCTCATACCTGAAATGTCCCGTAATTTAATTCGCCGTTTGAAGGCTTCAAGATTCTTTGATAAAGCCGATTTAGAGAATAAAGTTCTGGAAGAGGCTTTAAATGAGTTTATTAGTATTCCTTATTTCTGCGATATTGATAAGTATAAAAATTATACACAAATGGATTGGAATTCTTTGGCCTCGGATCCAAAAGAAGTTTATTGCAATTCGGAAATTTTAACGCTTAAACCTAATACCGGTAAAGCTATAACTGTGGTGGTTATACCAAATACGGTGGGTTCTTATCGTAAATGTATAGAAATGCGCATTTGCCCTCAACCCATAGTGGTAGACGATTATTGTTCATTTCCCGAATCCGGTGAATTTGTTGCCACAGATCATATGATTTCAAAATTATGGATTGAATATAACTGTTTAGTGCCCGAAGTGATATGGAATAATGTGGTATTATTCGAAAATAATGTGTATGCGGGAGAATATTATAATTTTGAAATGATCTTTGAAAATTGTAGCGATACTGGAGGTTTTTTCTACTATGATGTTATTGTGGGTATTTACGAAATTATTAAAGTTTTAACCTTTTTAATATAAAGTACTTTAGCCCTGCTCTAATTTGGGTACCATGGAATTCACGAATAACCGATGGAAATATTTTATAGAAGCTAATTCAATGTTAGTCATAGACTGTAAAGTAAAATTCACGAAATTGGGTAATATACAATTAGCGGGAATGTAAGTATTTTATTTTCTAATTTGTATACCCTATACCACCATAGGAAAGAATTTTATATTTGGGTTTGTGCTGTTTGTAACGCTTAGAAATATTGCATTACAAAAATGGTATGAGAACCATTTTTTCTACGAAATGTAGGCTTCTTGACGGCCAGAATGAGTTCCTAGTGCTTAAAGGTTATGGTGCCTTGTAGTTTGTTCATATTTAGGCAGACATGCCTAATTTTAGAGCGATACTGTATTAAGTTTTGTTTTGATAGCTGATTGTTGCAGCTGCGAACCGATAAAGTCCGCAGTGGTAGGCTCTCTGATGCGGTTACGAAAGACTATGTCAAAATAATAAAAGGTTTTTCAATAAGAGCGCTACAAAAGTTTTTTTAAATAAATCAAAAACGGTTTCGGATATCAATAAAATTTTTTATTCCTGTAAAAGCACGTTTGATGCCTTTATGTATCGAACTCGATTTATTTTACGTGGCCACTATGGGCACGCTTGCAGAGTCCAGACGCTGAACCCAATTTTCGACGGTTTTTAAGCATAAATTGGCCGATACTGCTGTAATTTCACGTTCGATATTCGTACGAAGTTCATCAATCGTCGCTGGCTTGAAATAGTTTAACGGCATTCGTAAGATAACACGTTCTTCAAACTTGGTTTTTTGTAAACTGATTGTGGCATTCGCTGTGTGGCTTGTGGCGCTGTTCTGTTGGAACCACATGACCTCCAAGTCCATATCGTCCAATTGAGACCAAAAATATTCGGTTATCATTGAACTGTAGCTCATGAGCCTCATCGGAGGCCACTGACTCCGAATTTCGGTAGTAAATTTTAATAGTTTCGACTCGTTATTGGCTCGTATATCTTTCTATCGTGAAATGGCAAACCTTACTGAAGATAAATGTTAAAATAGCAGCAAAAAATATGGCGTCATCTACTGTCCCTGTCGCTGTACTTTTGTAGCGTCCCTGTTTAAAAACTCGATACATGAAATCTTGGTGGCCGGAAAGTGAAGCTAGCAGATACCACAACGATTTGTACTGAGCCCACACGCCATATTATGGGCAATATTCCGCATATAGAAAAGTTATCCTGCCATTAGGTGCCGTGTATGCTCTCTCCTGACTAAAAACACGAACGCGGGCGCACTACGAAAGAGTGTTTGGACTTGCAGACGCTGAATTGAGAGTTGGTGAAACCTGGCACATCAGAGAACAGAATGAGTGCTCGGAAATGGACTGAAGTCGGTACGAGTGCTCCAAAGCTGCCAAGGAAGGCTCAATGGATCGGAAAAATTATGACCTCGGTTTTCTGGGATTGGCATGTCATACTCTTTGTGGACTACCTGGAAAAACGAAAAACCATCAACAGCCAGTATTGCATATTAGAGCGATTAAAGGCAGAAATCGCTGCGAAACGGCTTTAAATGAAGTGAAAAAAAATTGTTTTTGAAAGACGATGCGTCGGCGCATAAGAGGAGCATAGCAAACACGGCTAAAATCAATGGCTTACTCTTACTCAAAATGAGTCGTAAAGGTTATAGCGTAGGTTTTCTGGGATTGTCATGTCATACTATTCGATGACTACCTCGAAAAAGGAAAAACCATCTACCGCGAGTATTTCTGTGCATTATTGGAGCTGAAATCGCTGCAAAACGGCAAGACGATGCGTCGGCGCACAAGAGCATCGGAAACACGGCTAAATCAATGACTTACGCCACCAATTTACGTCGCATCCACCATATTTTCCCGATTTGACTCCTTCGGACTAATATTTCTTTTCAAACTAACAAAAAGTTCAGCTCACTCGAGGAAATCATCGACGCCACGGAAAAGTATTTGGCAGACCTTCCGGAAAATTACTTTTCGGAAGGGATCCAGAAGTGTCAATCACGGTTCAAATCAATGGCTGACGCCTCCAATTGTTGTCGTATTCTCTCGATTCGGCTCTCTCGGACTATTATCTCGTTCCGAACCTCAAAAAAAGGCTCATCATTAAAAAAGTTCATCTCACGCAACGAAATTATCGACGCCATGGAGGAGTATTTTACAGACCTTCCGGAAAATTACTTTTTGGAAGGCATCGCTGGAAATAGTTTATCGAGCTAAAAGGCGAACATATAGAATAAAATAAAATAACACAAACAAAAGTTTATTCCCAAGCAGGTTAATTTTCAGTCCATATATCTAGTACAGACTGAATCAGAAATACTTCCGAAGTCGATATAAAGGTGAGAGGACAATGTACCCGACATGCGATTACGGACGGTCGTGGTATCAGAATCGAATCGAATCAGATATATAGGGAGGCCAGTGTACCCGGCATGTGATTATGGACGGTAGTAGTATTACCAGTGCATAAAAAGTAGGTTTACAAAAATATTCATATAAAAAATATCTGAGTAGAATATAATTAAATATGGCAGTACTGAAAGAATTTGCGGCGCGGAAAAGTAGAACTCTGTTTATTTTTTTTTGACAATTAAACAGCTGAATGCCGCCCTGAGTCGCTTACAGCGTACATTGGCCTCCTACCTTAAGCATCACGGATTGTCCGGGCTGACCTCAGTGGTGTAGGGTATCATAGAGTCAGGCTTGAACCCCTAAACAACCTTTTACTACTATATTTTATTACTTATAGAATAAAATTTATTGGAGCCTATGCCACTTATCCATTTCATATTAAATCTGAAGTTTTACCACCTAAAGTTAACTTTGAACCGCAATCAGTAGTGACAGACTTGAGGGTTCTAAAATTGATGACACGCTACATATTCATAGAGAATGCAACGCCCACCACTACCTGGCTTAAATTAAAATTGGTAAGTGTTCTTATAAAATGGGCGCTTTGTTTAGTTTTTGATTTTTTTTTAATTTTACAAATAATTTCAGAAAGACGAATCTATTATGTCTGTGGAACCTTCTGGCGGTCAATTGGCACCCACTGGCCAGGTTATGTATGTTGTTTTAAAAGCACTTTATAGGGATCCTGGAACCTATAAAAATTGCTTGTATATAATAATGGAATTTGAAACAATTGAGGTAATTTGTTAGATATTTTCAATTCAATTGTGAATAACTATTCCGAGGCCCTATGCTCCACTGGGAGTTAAGGTAAACAGAAGAAAAGGACCCAATAGTAAAAAATTCTAAACAGAAGAAGAGGACCCAATAGTAAAAAATTCTAATCCTTAACCTACACCTGCCCCGACCGGATCTTCTACCGATTGTTGCTATGAGGCAAAATATGAATTGCAATCCCGAAATCGTTTTCAAATAGGGTCGTGTAAACAGAGTCAACTTTAATGCACGTAAGACTCATTTCATGTTACTTCATCTGTTTCCGTGGATGGTGTAAATATTCGTGAATCCGACAATCTTTCTGATCTTGGCAATGACAATTCAATGCGATGCTCGTTGGACTGTCTCGGTTTTTTAAAACGTTGTAAAAGATACTTCACTCCATCTGATCTCCTTAAAATCTTCACCACCAGTATCGACCAAAAATTAAAGATAAGTCCCATGTATGGGCCGGTGCTTCAAAGTCGAAAGTGCTCATCGGTAACATGTGGGTATCCAACTCTATTGAATCAATGGAGCGTCACCGCAATGTGGATTGTATAACACTGCTCTATCGGTACTACTTTGGAGTGTATTCTAACGATATCGGGGATATCGTTATAGGCATATCGAACTTTTCTTTTAGGAAAATTCAAATCGAATGTCCACAAACACAACTCCCTCTATCCTCCTTCCCAAAACATATTTTCTGATTTCAACACAATGCATAGCATATATATATCATCATATCATATATATATCACCACAATGTGGGTTGTATAGCACTGCTCTATCGGTACTACTTTGGAATGTGTTCTAACGATACCGGGGATCTTGATTCTTAAGCAAAATATGTCAATCCGTTCAACATAGGCCAATCGAATTTCCCTTTTAGGAAAATTCAAATATAATGTCCACAAACACAACTCCCTCTATCCTCCTTCCCAAAACCTATTTTCTGATTTCAACACAATGCATAGCATATATATATCATCATATCATATATATCACCGCAATGGGGGTTGTATAGCACTGCTCTATCGGTACTACTTTGGAATGTGTTCTAGCGATATCGGGGATCTTGATTCTTAAGCAAAACATGTCAATCCGTTCAACATAGGCCAGTCGAATTTTCCTTTTAGGAAAATTCAAATCTAATGTCCACAAACACAACTCCCTCTTTCCTGCTTCCCAAAACCTATTTTCTGATTTCACCACAATGTATAGCATATAGAGTCTTCCCCTGAGTGGATTTATATATTTATTTATTATATATTTATATTGAAACCTATTATAGTACTCTTAACTTGTTTTACATAACTAATATCTATCTTTCAGAGAATCCCCATTACTATTCATGTCAAGGGATTGCCAATATTCTTTGAACCGGAAATTCGTGGTCAAGACTTAAATTTGGGAAACATACTCTGCAATACTGAAAACGAGTATAACTTGGATAAGCCAAATTTTATAAAAGTCATAAAAGTAATTAATAAAGGCTTAAGATATTATAGTATTAGCATAGCGCGAACAAAATGTTCAGATAAACCCTTATGCAATCTTAATACAATCAAAGCTAAATTACTTATAAGACCGAATAGCTTTATAATACCTCCAACTTCTGAGTGTAATATCCAAATTGTTTTGAACTGCTGTGAACCTACAACGGTATTTGGAGAATTTCGTGTGCAAATAACGGATCCGAATGATATTAAACATATGGAAAGTCATCGGGCGATAATAAGGGCCACATGTATAATGCCACAACTTGTATGGAATCGAAGAACTGTGAATATATCTTATAATCGAGTGCATAAATATCAAGAAAAGGAACTATGGGGTAAGTTAGGGAATAGCTTTGAAAAGTAAAAATGAAAAATTTAATATATTTCTTTATATAGAATTATTAAAACTGAAGAATAATACTCAAACTGAGATCGAAAATGTTAATCTAAAAATAGGGGACCCTTTCAAGTTAAAGGAATTATTTGAACATCAATTTAAAAGTGAACTGAATTTCTCTATGTTAGGTTCTGAGACTAAAGAATTTTGTATTTTGGTAAATAAGGATCTGATAAGAAATCGTGCGGACACTTATTATGAAGGTTATATTAGCTGTAAAGCCAATTCCATCGAACAGGTATATCGAATGTACTTGTGTCAAAGACTCTATAATAAAGTGTGTCCCAACTAGGACGCAATTTTTAAATTTGGCGCGATTCGAAGTGTCATTTTTTGACATTTGAACAATTGTTATTGTTTGCTAGTAGAAGGTACGAGGTTAGTAAAAATGGAGCGCAATACGAATGAACAATGCATTGTCATTATGAAATTGTTTTACCAAAATGGTGAAAGTTTTGCGGCTACACTTCGCAAATTGCGAACAATTTGGGGTCCAAAATAGTCAACTGTAAAGAGATTAATGGATAAATTTGCCGAAACTGGGTCTGTTAGTAATGTAAAGACAACAACGCGCCTTCGACCAGGTCGATCGACCGAAAATGTCGCAGCTGTACGTGATAATGCCTCAATTCGACACCGAGCTCAGCAAATTGGTGTTTCCGAATTTTGACGAAAGATTTGCATCTTCATGCATACAAAGTTCAATTGACTCATGAACTGAAGCCATATGACCATGGACAGCGAAGGGAGTTCGGTAATTGGGTATTGGAGAGACAACATGAAAATGCTGATTTTGCCGATTAAATCATCTTCAGTGACGAGGCTTATTTCCATCTTGATGGCTTCGTCAATAGGCAGAATTGTCGCATTTGGGGTGAGGAAAATCCTCGAGTGATTCACAAGAAGCAAATGCATACTCAACGTGTCAATGTGTGGTGTGGTTTTTGGGCTGGAGGAATCATTGAACCTTTTTTTATGAAAATGAGGCAGGTCAAGCGCAAACAGTCAATGGTGTTCGGTATTGTGAAATGATAACTAGTTTTTTCTTGCCTGTAATTAAAGAAATTAATGTGGAGTGCATGTGGTTTCAACAAGACGGCGCCACATGTCATACAGCCAGAGAAACAATTCAATTGCTACATCAGTCATTTCACGGTCGTGTTATTTCGCATTTTGGAGACCAGAATTGGCCGCCTAGATCGTGCGATTTAACACCTTTAGATTTTTTTCTTTGAGGTTTTTTGAAGTCGATGGTTTATGCGAATAAGCCGACGACGACTCAAGCCTTAAAAGAGGAAATTGGACGCTACATTAATGAAATACATCAGCATTTATGCAAAAAAGGTCATTAAAAGATAGCGTGTGTGTCAGCAAAGCCGCGACGGCCATCTGCACGATATCTTGGTCCATACATAACCTCATTCTGTCTACTTTACGATTTTTTTAAATATTTTATTTAAAATTTAAAAATTGCGTTCTAGTTTGGACACCCTTTATAAAGATATTGCACTCCAAACATTTTTTTTTGCCGAAAGTGAAATTAAAGTGAATAAAGAACAATAAAAAACACACAAACAAACATACATATCATGAGCACGTGTGTGTGCCTTAGCTTTCTCTCATTGGATAGTCGTCTCCATTAGTTTCCGAATTAAAGTAAAAACAGTATACTCTATTTTAATGGGTCTTTTCAAAACGACCATACGGCAAATCAATGATGGAAGTACTTACTTAAATGACCTATATTTACAACCTGTTAAAGTCAAATGCCGAGCATATTTTAGAATTTCATGTGCTTCGATCTTGTGCGCATATTCTCCAATTTCGTAGACCAAGCTTTAAAATACTTTCCTGTACTTGGTCTTTTCATGGAAGTTTCGGACGTCCTAATCAAATTTTTTTTAGTTCTTATGGGAGATCTCGCGGCCCATATATTAGCTCACTACATTAACCGGTGTTAACGTAGTTCCCCGGATGATACCACGAGGGTAACCAAGATAAGTCTGGGCTTACCAAGTTAAGACCAATCAAAACCGTTTCTTGGTATCCAACATCCCCTACATCACCCTATAATGTATGGAAGTGCAACATCTTTACATTATAGGTCATATTGTGTAGATCATATTTTATTTAAGATACCTCCTATTATTTGTCTATAGAAAACGGTTAGTTTAAAACTCGAAGTTTTTGTACCGAAATTATCTTTAAAACGCAACCAATTGACTTTATTCAATAAAAACGCCGAAGGAGGTACTTTTGTGGTAGTAACAAATATCGGAGAAGTCCAAGCGATTTATAAATGGAAGAAACTGAAAGAGGAATGGCATTATAAACTTGAGGTTTGACATAATTTTAAATTCATATTTATTTACATTAAAGCTTGTTTTTTCATAAATCTAATATTGGATCCATTTTTCATTTCTCATTATATTTCAACTCTATTTTAGGAAGATGATAGCAGGCAAGCAGCTTCTTTAGTTTTATCTGATATCATTGATATACTGGCATTGGAAAAACTAGATCCTGAAACCGATTCTGAAACAAATATGACTCTACGTTATCAGAAATTAAAATGTCTTTTAATCAGTCTATATGATCCCATAAATACCAGAGAAATATTGTACGAAATAATAGATAATTTAGATCTTACCTCACGACGTTATAAGCTATGTTATTCAGAAACGCCAAACCTTTCAGAATTTGTATATCCCTCAAAAAATACTAGTCTCAATTTAAACCAAATTCAATTAGAAATCGGTGATGTTTTAAGTGAGAAACAACAGGAGCCAGAATTTGAAGATAATGTTGAATCCCAATCAATATATGTTAATCGTAAATTTAAACCGATTACTTCATCCTCAAGTATTCCAGATGTAGAGCCAACTAACGCCAATACATGTGCATTTCATACACTCGACTATATTATGAGTCATTTGAAATTGGAAGACAGTTACGTTTCATCAGAGGCTAGTTCTGAAACCTGTAATCTTAAGAAATCGGTATATTTCTATGATAAAAGTGGAGTTTTGAATCCAAACGAAAAAGAATTTTGTGCTTTGCATATTCCACCGGTCAAAAGAGGTTATCGCTTTGATATTCGATAGCTTTAAAATATACTAAGGTAACATTTTCAATATCTCTTGCAGGATTTGAAGTGAAAGCCATATTCGAATTATATGTGGTAGGCGGTCAAAGCCAAGAATTTGAAATAATTTTAGTTAATTTAGATAAAACGGTAACATTAAGCAACGACCACCTATATCTGGGTCTTAAGGTAATTTTTAATATATATTAGACTATGGTTGGTAATGTGGTATAGGAACTTTTTATTAAAATGACAATATAAGAATAGCGACTACAGGCGTAATTGTTTGGTGTTCTCAGGGAATTAAGCGAGCAACGATCTGTTTTATTTATGAAATACATTCTGATGGAATAAGGGCCTCGACAAATGTTTTCCCATGTAAGTTCGTCGTTAATTTCGTTCATCTTTCAGTACAACGTTCCATAAACCGAACTTCCTCTGCTCGTTCACAATTTTGCGCCTCCACGTGTTCGCGGGTCTTCCAAACCTCCTGGAACTTTGAGGATTGTGTACGTCTAAGAAACCCATTAACAAATGCTACCAGACTGTTCGTCTCACGGCTAGAGAAATTCCAAGTCTTACATTCGTATAAGAGCACATACCGTTCGAAGTTACTACTGGAGTAAGGCAAGGATGCATCTTGTCACCTATACCTTTTATTCTCCTCATCGATAACATAATACGCTCGGCTCTGAATGGTAGACGTGGTATTCAATAGACACTTTTTGAACAACTCGAGGACGTATTTCTTCTATGACAAGGCTCAGGTCACCTTCAAGAAAATACTGACGCTATCACTATTTAATATCGAACATCTGAGCTGGAAATCAAAATTTCCAAGACAAAGATTATGCATGGAGGCTTCGCTACACATCAATGTGGATAACGAGGTTATTTAATTTATAGGTACCTTAAATTTTCTCAGAAGCTTTGGTGGCGCCGACGATGACATTGAATATTGTGCCAATAAGGCAAAACCTGCTTACGGTATGATAAGAGCTATTTAGAAATCTCGGGAAATACGGAAAACAAATAAGTTACGAATATAAAACTCGAATGTCAAGTCTATCCTACATTACGGTTGCGAAACTTAAAAACGCACAAATGGCATCGACATGCGTCTGCAAACCTTTGCAAAAAAATAAAATTTCGCATAAGAAATGAAGATATAATAAATGCAACAAATCAAATCCCTGCTTCTATAGGTATATGGCACACACTTTGAAGACCAAATATTAATATTGCTCGACAAGCGTTTCGTTGGAATCCACAGAGAAGAGGCCGTTGTGTTAAAGCAACTGCAAGAGCGCGGGGAAGTCAATTGATGCGAAGTTTCAAGCAGCAAACTATTTATGGAATGTCGTACGCCTAACATCTCGCAACGGATGGCTTGTTTGCGTTTTTGCTGTGGTTCAACAATGGACGCTATATGAGTGTGCAAGATATGGGCTACAACTTTATTGACCATATTAAGAAGAGTGATACCCCTTCATTTTGTGTTTTGTATTGGCGTTTTGGTGTTTTGTAGTGGTTTTCCATCATTACCTGCAGACTTTCCAGATTTAATGCGTTCAGTTGAAGCAGTTAATCCTTGAGATGTTGGTGGTGATATGTCAAAAACGCGTTATTACTGTTATGCACAGGATCGCAATCTCAAATTTTACAGTACTCAGCCGGATGGACTGACAGTAATTTTTTATTAATCTTTGACATAGATCAGATCGCCCTGTTCTTACATGAGTGGCTTTGATTGTATTTATGACCAGCAATTTCCTTCATGATTCGATTTAAATTCTTGGATCGAACCGTTTCGCTGGCTGTTCGGGCTTCTTTGGCTAAATTTCCGGGCCATCTTCGCTTATCCTCCTTTGTACTTCCTTTGACTTCACGATTTAGATTTTGATATTCACGCTGTCTTTGTTGTTTGCTCTGCAGGGTTTTGAAATCATTTATCTTTCCTTTGTCAAGTCTTTTATCTTCAATTAAAGAGTGTTCTAAAAAAAATATGCATTTACTATTTTAGACAAAATTTATCCATAGTGCAAGAAATAATTTATTTTTTGATCAAGTTAGTTTCTATAGATATGTCAGATACTATTATTTTAGAAATTATTAATTTTGAATAGTTATTTCAATCAAAATGGACTGCGAAAAAAAAAGTTCGTGAAAATATAATTAAAACTTTTCAAAAAAATCCGTCATGGACTTTTAAAAAAATAGCTAAAAATTTGAAAGTTGACCCTCAAACGGTTTCTAATGCCATCAGACGGTATAAGGAAAACCTGAGCATTGAATGAAAACCTGGATCAGGGAGGAAAAAAGGTCCTACAGATACTTTTAAGGCAAAAGAAGTCGAGCGACTCTTTCGAAGAGCGCCTAGCACTTCTTTAAGAAAAGCAGCTCGTACGGTGAAATGTTCTACGAATTTTGCACATAGAGTTAAAGCTTATGCTGGACTGAAGACATACAAAGTCCAAAAGGTTCCAGATCGCAATGCTATAAAGAACTTAGAAGCAAAAAAACGAGCGAAAAAATTGAAGTCTGATTTTATAAAAAAATACACCTGTTGTGTGATGGATGATGAAACATACGTACTGGCAGACTTTTCTCAACTTCCTGGTCAAGATTTTTATGTTGCTGTTAAACGGGGCAATGTTCGGCAAGAGTTTCGCACAAAAAAACAAAATTCCCTAAGAAGTTTCTCGTGTGGCAAGCTATTTGCAGTTGTGGCAAAAGAAGTAAAGTATTTGTGGCATCTGGCACAATAAACACAGAAATTTATATAAAGGAGTGCCTACAAAAACGGTTGTTACCCTTTTTAAGAGCGCACAGAGTAACTACATTTTTTTGGCCCGATTTGGCATCATGCCATTATGGAAAAAAGGCACTTCAGTGGTACTCAAAGAATAATGTCATTTTTGTACCACGAGAGGCAAATCCACCTAACTGTCCAGAACTTCGGCCTGTGGAAAGGTATTGGGCTCTGGTAAAAAAGGAATTGAAGAACACAGGAAAGATTTCCAAGAACATGTCCGATTTTAAGCGCAGGTGGAACACATGCTCCAAAAAGGTATCAGAAGCAACTGTAAAATCTTTAATGGGAGGGTTTCCGAAAAAAGTCGATAATTTTGCAAAACCCGAGTACTAAGTAAACATTTTAATGCTAAATGATTTTGTATAATATGTCATTATATTTTCGTATTTTGTAGAGTTTTTATATTAAAAGGTTTGATTTTTATTTAAGAAATTCCAACTACAAATTTTATTTAGAGCACTCTTTATCTGCCATGCTTAATTAGAAATCCAACGATTATTAGAGTTTGTTAAGTGTCACAGCTTTCAACTTCATCCGAACCTCGACTACAATCAAAAGATGATCGGTACCAACATCTGCTCCCCTCTTGTTTCTCACATCTAGCAATGATGTAGGGGATTTTGGATGCCAAGCAACGTTTCTGATTGGTTTAACTTGGTCTATCCTTCATCTTTGGTCACTTACCTCCTCGTGGTATCACCCGATTAGCCACCTTTACACCCGTTAACTAACAAGTGCCTCGCGTTCTCCTATGAGAACAATAACCCGATAACCCACTCCTGGAAAAAATCAGCTGCTATGAAAATACAGATCCAGTTAATGGATATTATCGATGAATATAAATGTGATGTGATTGCTGTGCAGGAAATAAGATGGAATGGCCACGGCGTCGCCAAGACACCAAAGTGCGACCTGTATTACAGCTGTCATGAGAGAAGGCACGAATTTGGTTGCGGTTTTATGGTTAACAAAAGAATGCGGAATCTTATTTCAAGGTTCACCCCAGTAAACAAAAGGCTACCGATAATACGCGTCAAAGCTTAGTACTTCCATCTGAGTTTGGTTTGCGCTCACTCTCCAACAGAGGAGAAAAATTATGGTATAAAGGAAGCCTTTGGGGAAGTTTACGACTCTAAGAACAAGGTGAGAACACGTCTAAGTATGTCCAGAAGCGTACAAAGGAAGTATGACGTAAACAAAACTTCAATCTTAGCAATTTGCCATGGATGACTCCAAACGAGCAATTTAATTACTAAGAGAGTATAACTTTGGCACAAAAGACATTTGCACTCTTTGGCAACATATTGCCAACTCCAAGACGTCTGCTGCAAAATCGGTAATAGACGTACAGGGCAACGCCAAAGTCAGCAGCAAATCGTCATCAGTAATCTTTTAATTTTCGAAGAGATTAGGTGATTAGCCTTTAGCTTCCCTAGGCTGCCCTGGCTTGACTAGAAAAGCAAATAGGTATACCACACTACCCTCCATAACTATGACTTCAGCAATGTCTACAATATTATCTATGACTAGGTCCATGACTCTCCCACATTAAAAAAGTTTTAATAATATAATCCCCCCAATTCTAGCCTTGGTATGAACGATATCGCACTAAACACTGTCTTCAAAATACTTTCAATTATGAAATAAACTTAAAAGTTCTGAAAGTTCCAGCAAATCTCGAAAAGCCTCTAAAACAAAAACTAGCTATGGGATACAGTCAAATAATGGAAAGAAAACAGATAATAGAAAACCAGACTATTAATATGCAACCCTATCAGAGAATAATCGTACGAACCGAGGGCATTATGGGTTTTAATGAAAATTTTCAACAAGATTTTATAATGACCATAAATGATGGCGAAACCTTGAAGTTAAATATAAAAGGACATGGCATTATGCCTATTTTAGTCATCTCTAAACCTCAACTACCCCTACTAAAGCCGGATCAAGAAAGTATTTCAGAAGAATATCGTTTGTTACAGAAAATATACTATTTTGAAATGTTTAAAGTCATAAACGAAAAATATGACGAAACACTTTTCGGTCAAGGCCTTGAAGAGGATCAAGACACTTTGCATGTGGTGGAGAGCTTTTTATCCGATTTGACTTTGTTTTCGTCAGCAGAAGAATATGGTTCTGAAATAACAAGGCCCATCTCTAGGGAATACAAAAAGCAGTTAAAATTCTTTAAAATTGTCCAAACTTATGTTATGGTTAATAACAATCAAGACTTACCCTGGGGAACGGTTGTGGAACAATTAATGCAAACTGAAATTTTTTTAAAGCAATTGCATAATAACACTGAAACCAGTTTACTATTGAGTCTGCTCTATCAAAATTATTTAATAAATCAAAAGAGCTTTGATGACATAACGCCCTATAATCTGAAACATTTTGTAATTCAACCTTTACCTTTTGAATTGAGAACTTTTGTTTTAGATTTGGGAAGGGTGTATTTAAATCAATATCGCAGATCTGTTATCAAATTAAAGTTTATTGGACCCGACAAATTTATAGCAGCAGCGAGGTGTTCTCTTAAAATACCGGGACTAGCAGTGGATATTGAATATTCCGAAAAGTATGTATGTTTAAATAAAAAAAATTCACCACAATCGCGAATATCATTTCCTATGGGAATCTTGTTCCCAAAACTTTTTTATATGTTTTGCAGTGTAAAAAAGTTTTAGGAACACGTTTCCCATGGGAGATGATATTCGGGATAGGGGTGATTACTTCTTATATCTTAAAACATTTTTGAAGTTTAAGTTTCCAGGCAAAAGATTTTCTTTATTATCGCTCTGAAGAAAAATTAACTATATGTGACAAGCCCTATCGCAATATGAATGAACGTATTTTGGATGCTGAAACTGGTCCCAAAGTCAAGCATGCTCATTCTTACGATATCAATCGCAAGCTAAAACATCAACGTACTATAAATTTAAAAGAACGTAAATGTATTACGAACCACTATAACAGCCTGAATAAGTCCATATATTCAGAACAGAAGCATCATTATAATCATTGCAAGATATTTGGAACTTCTAAAGAGAATATATCGGAAGTAAAATGTAATGTTATTATACTATTCAGACCGGAGAAGTCTTATTATAGACATAAGCAAATTTTGGAGGATTATTTATATATTGATGTAAGTTTAGATTTACGACGTACTTGGATCAGGTTAAAATATTAAATATCGATTTTAGTATTTGGCGGATCCACATTTGACAATACGGATTTTTCAAAAATTTATTTATTTCGTAATTACACCCCTTACCACCATAGGTTTGTGCTGATGTATACAACGCAATAAAATATATGTATATCTGAGACCTTTAGGTATTCCGACAGACTCCACAGCCCAAAATACCTTTAATAAAATTTGTTTACAATTGGGCCTTAATTCGACTTATTGTTAAAGGGTATCAAATAGTCGGGCTTGAACGAATATACAACTTTCTTAATTGCGATAGGATGTTAAAAGTTTGTTCATTAGTTTGTTATTTGAAATCAAGTTTCTGGAACTTCTGAAGAATGGAGCGACGTGAATTATACATCCGATTTTAGGAAATGTTTCTCAGTCCACAAACACCTGAGATATCGACAAAATAAATACTACATTTTAAGTGCGAATTCTAAAAATACAGAAGAAAAGAAGAAAAACCATCCTCCTGGAGGATTTTCTAAAATCTGATGTTTGTACATGCTCCAGAAGCTCCACAAACCTGATTTCATTGTTAAGGCATTATATGCATAACATTTAGGTATTATACAGGGTTTTCCATTTTGCGTTTTCAAAAGTGAACGTAAATAAAACACATATAAAATCATTTTTTTCTTTTTTTTTATAAAGTTTGAACATTGACATTATGTGTCATCATTTAAATGGCCACCACGCGAAATGTTGCAAGCATTGATTCTTTTAAGATACTTTTCGACCACTTTTTGACACATATTGGGCGGTATTTCAGCACTAACTTGAAGAATGTTGGCTTTTAAGTGCTCAAGAGTTAAAGGTATATCTGCATAAATACTTTTTGGGGGCCAGTTGATATCTCCACGACGAGAAATTACGCGTCCAGGAAATGTCTTTTGCAATATTCGCTCGAGTTGTGTGGCATGTGGCACCGTCTTGTGTGGCATGTGAAACCACATATTCTCCAAGTCGTATTCTTTAATAACGTGCCGTCAGACAGCCATAATTTCTGAGAACGACGAGGAATCGACACTTTCGGGTCTTCGGCAGTACTTTCAACGGAACGATCGAAACGATAATGCACAGGCCTTACAATATTTGTAACCCCTCCAGTCTCTTCAAACTTCTTCACAATTTTGCCAATTGCTTGGACGGTTATGTAATCTATAATCTCCTCTTAAAGCCCGATTTGTGGCTGTTGCCGAATCATCATTTTTGTAGTATGTTTTGATCATTTTTATGTGTTGTTTGATACTTAAGCGATCCATTTTCGTCAATGGCAGACTTTCAACTGAAAAGAAAAAATTGGTTTAACAACTTAGTTTGACAGTTGTCGAACTCCAATGCCAAACATTTAAAACCACGAAATGGATAACCCGATATATCCAATAATAGCTAATCTTTTTAGGAATTACATAAAATACAACACAAAAACTCTTGAGATATCCCAAGACACCAAAATCAAGAAACAATATTTTGAATAATAGATATACATAGATCTTTTGTGACTGTATTTCAATAAATGATTCTATTGAAGAATTTATATAGGAAATAATATTCTTTCAAAACATATATCGTCACCTAAAATGGAAAAGGACGTAACTACACTTTACCTGTAGACAAACAATTAAATGTACTGTCAGAAAGCTAAGTTATAGTCTTTCAAAAATTTTATGTGGGATTTATATAACTCTAGCGGGTTTTTGTTACAATAACAAAACACGTGTAAATTTATCTCAATCGTCAGCCGCTTGAGTTATATAAACCCCACATTAGTCTCGGATAATAATTTTGTTATGAAAAGCAAAAAACATCATAACTTTTAAACTAAATGAAATATTAATTCCAAATTTTGAAATTTGTTCTATAATACAACAGCTAAGACATTCCTGAAAACTTTAATGACAAAAAAAAAACGAGCAATTTTTAAGTAATTGCGAAAAAACAAAAGAGCTTAACTACAATACAAATTTTGAGCATTTAATCCTTTGGTTTTAAGTTTTTTGTAGTTAGATGTATTTTGGGTTTGTGTCATAATCAAGCAAAAAATCAATTGTAATTTTTGTATTAGTTACGCCCTTCTGAATTTCAGGTGACTATGTATCTTTCATAAGAATCTGTTTAAGCCTTAAGTTTCGTTGGATATATGTTACGAAGCTAATCTAAAACAGATCGATCAAAAATACCTTTCAAACATTATTGACGAGGAACTCATTGACATCGGTCCATAAACCCTTTCTATTCTGTATTTTACTTTTGCACACCATTGCTGAAGGGTATATAAGATTCAGCATAGCCCAATATAAAGCACGCTTACTAGTTTTGTTTAAACTTAAGATTAATATATTGTAACTTCTTATTTAATATCATAACTTTTCCTTTTTAGCTCCATATGGGTCCCACACTTCCGATATTATTACGAGCCCAGATTATCGATAGAAATCTTTAAAAACGAAATAACTTTTCTTTAGATTTTAACATTAATTATGGTTTTATTTAAAATTTATTTTAATAAAATTTATTTTTTTTTTAAATAAAACTAACAATACATATTTAATTGGCGGAAGAAGTAATGAAATATCATGAGGACTATAAACGAGCTACAGAAGGGTAAGCCAGCAGCTTTTATCCAACCCATGACGCTGAAAAGAAACAAAAAATTTTTTAGTTAAATTTTGAAATTTTAACCCCTAATTTATAAACTAATTATAAATTTATTAAAGGCTTTTTGTAGGAATTTTCTATGGAGTATTTGATTTATAAGATTGTCATAGCTTTGTTTTTTCTTCATGATTAGTCTTTATTTAAGACTTCAAAGTTATTTAAGACCTTAAAATCGTCTTATACAGCCCAATTATGAAATTCCCGGTAATTTTTTTGAATTGAACTCACTAGGAATGTTTATAATTGGGCTGCATATAAGTTTTTGATATAGATTATTTTAAAGTATGTCCCACAATGGCAACTTTGAAACTTGCCCTTGACTACAATTGCTACATCATTAGCGTATGTGACAACCTTTAAACTTTAAAGTTTAAAGACACTTTTGGTGTTCTCCTACTAACGAATCCATTAAAGTAAGAGACCTTAATTGGCCCTAATATGTTTCCTTGGAAGAAACACATAAAAAAGCTACTTTATACATACTCGTATAGGGTGATGTAGGGGATGTTGGATACCAAGTAACGGTCCAGATCGGTTTCAACTTGTTAAGCCCAGGCTTATCTTGGTCATGCTTCATCTCAATTGTGGACACTGACCTCCTAGTGGTATCACCTGGGTAGCTACGTTAACACCCATTAAAGTAGTGAGCCAATATATGCCGCGAGTTCCCCCATAAGAACTATAAAAACATGGGCTAGTAACCCACTCCTGAAATAAAACTTACTATGAAAAAGCAAAAAAGAAGAATTATAACGGCCCCCCCTAAATTAAGACGACTATGGCAAACAAAAAAAGGACCATGATTTAAGGATCAGCACGTGAAACACCCAAACCCTCTATATAAAGAGTGCTCTAAATAAAATTTGTAGTTGGATTTTCTTAAATAAAAATCATACCTTTTAATATAAAAACTCTACAAAATACGCAAATATAATGACATATTATACAAAATCATTTAGCATTAAAATGTTTACTTAGTACTCGGGTTTTGCAAAATGATCGACTTTTTTCGGAAACCCTCCCATTAAAGATTTTACAGTTGCTTCTGATACCTTTTTGGAGCATGTGTTCCACCTGCGCTTAAAATCGGACATGTTCTTGGAAATCTTTCCTGTGTTCTTCAATTTCTTTTTTACCAGAGCCCAATACCTTTCCACAGGCCGAAGTTCTGGACAGTTAGGTGGATTTGCCTCTCGTTGTACAAAAATTACATTATTCTTTGTGCTCTCTTAAAAAGGGTAACAACCGTTTTTGTAGGCACTCCTTTATATAAATTTCTGTGTTTATTGTGCCAGATGACACAAATACTTTACTTCTTTTGCCACAACTGCAAATAGCTTGCCACACGAGAAACTTCTTAGGGAATTTTGTTTGTTTTTTTGTGCGAAACTCTTGCCGAACATTGCCCCGTTTATCAGCAACATAAAAATCTTGAGCAGGAAGTTGAGAAAAGTCTGCCAGTACGTATGTTTCATCATCCATCACACAACAGGTGTATTTTTTTATAAAATCAGACTTCAATTTTTTCGCTCGTTTTTTTGCTTCTAAGTTCTTTATAGCATTGCGATCTGGAACCTTTTGGACTTTGTATGTCTTCAGTTCAGCATAAGCTTTGACTCTATGTGCAAAATTCGTAGAACATTTCACCGTACGAGCTGCTTTTCTTAAAGAAGTGTTAGGCGCTCTTCGAAAGAGTCGCTCGACTTCTTTTGCCTTACCAATATCTGTAGGACCTTTTTTCCTCCCTGATCCAGGTTTTCTTTCAATGCTCAGGTTTTCCTTATACCGTCTGATGGCATTAGAAACCGTTCGAGGGTCAACTTTCAAATTTTTAGCTATTTTTTTAAAAGTCCATGACAGATTTTTTTGAAAAGTTTTAATTATATTTTCACGAACTTTTTTTTCGCAGTCCATTTTGATTGAAATAACAATTGAAAATTAATAATTTCTAAAATAATAGTATCTGACATATCTATAGAAACTAACTTGATCAAAAAATAAATTATTTCTTGCACTATGGATAAATTTTGTCTAAAATAGTAAATGCATATTTTTTTTAGAACACTCTTTATCTAATATAAATGTGATCTAACTGCTGTCCAAGAAGTAAGATGGAATAGCCACGGCGTCGTCAAGACACCAAAAGGTATATTACAGCTACCATGAGAGTAGGCATGAACATGGTTGCAAATTCATGATCAGCAAAAGAATACAAAATCTAGACTCCAGGTTTACCTCAGTAAACGTAGGGATAGCGACAATACGAGTCAAAGCATAGTACTTCCATCTGACCTAGATTTGTGCTCACGATCCTACAGAGAAGCAAGATGATAATATAAAAGAAGCCTTTTATGATGAACTTAAGGAAGTTTAAAATAACTGCCTCGACCACGTCAGAATAATATTGGGTGATTTGAACGCAAAGATTAGGCGTTAAAGTTGCTTTGAGTCCACTATTGGTCAATTATGTCTCTACAACGTAACACCCGACAATGGTTTGAGCTTGATTTTCTTTGCGGCGGCTCGCAATATGGTAGTGACCTGGGTGTCTCCCAATCAAATAACAAACAAATCAGATAGTCCATATTTTTTGTAATGGATGGCACTCGTCAAGTGTATCAGAAGTACGTACTATTCGAGGAGCTGTTATAAACTCGACTAAAAATAACAAAGATGCGGGTGCCGGTGGTTTGCCAGCAGAGCTTTTTAAAGCCGGAGGTGTTGAGTTGATAAGGCGTATGTCCCAACTTATACAAATCATATGTGATAAAAACGTATTTGCCAATTATAGAGATATGAGCCTCGTTTCAACTGCATATACATACATAATATCCTATCAACCCTATCTTGAAAGGCTAAAGCCCAAAGTTAACGAAATAATTGGAACCTACCACTGATCAGATCTTTACACTACGTCAAATCCTGGAGAAGACCCAAGAGAAACAAATAGACACATATCATCTCTTCGTTCACAACAAAGCCGCTTTTGACAGCCCGATACGAACGAAGTTGTTTAAAGCAATGCCTGTGTATAGCATCCCTACGAAGGTCATATAGTTAAAATATGTAAGAGCTTATCGGAGATTTTGGCAAGCCGATAGCGTATCATGCGATCTCTTTAATATTGCGTTAGAGAAAATCTTGCGAGATACTCCAGTAAACGCAACTTTAACAATTTTTAAAAGAAAACACATGCTATTCGCCTTTACCGATGACATTGATATCCTACAAGCAGACTGTCCACTAGAATTGGACCACCAGTGATCGTTGAGAACTATAGCTTCGAGGTTGTAAAAAAAATTGTTTACTTTGGTACCGCCGCCAACATAAAGAACGACATAAGTTTCAAAATCAAACGTAGAATCATACTTGCAAAATGGTGCTATTTCGACCTATGAAGGCAGCTTAGAAATCAAATACTCTCTATAAGAACACTCTACAAAACGCTTATACTAAACGTGTTATCATATGGTGCTGAATCATGAGGGAACGCGTAGAAAAGAACGTTCGAAACTTCGATGGAAAGACCAAGTTAAGGAAAATCTTTCGAAGCATGGCCTACGAAATTGGAGAATATGCGCACAAATCGAAGCGCATCTAATTCTAAAATATGCTTGGTCTTAGAACTAAACAAGTAGTAATATAGGCCATTTTAGTAAGTAATAAAATGTAAATCAAATTTGTTGACTAGTGTGGAATTTTGTTGACTAGTGTGATTTTTCTTTAATAAAACTTACCTAAAATCATCCGGATAAAATTCATAAGGCTCTGTAGGCATTTCTCCACAATTTACTATTATAACTGGATCTATTGGATGATCGTCGGTATCCGTTTTAACCTATAAAATGCACCAAAAATATGTACATTCAAATTTTTAATATTTAATACTCTTTTTGTCTAAACTTACATCTTCAATGGCATATATCGTATCCATACCCTCTAAAACTTTACCAAAAACCGTATGTTTACCATTTAGCCATTGAGCCGCTACCGTAGTCACATAAAACTGACAGCCATTTGTATTGGGTCCCCGATTTGCCATACCCAAATAACCCGGTCGATTATGCTCAATATCTAAATCTTCATCCGCAAAGAATTCACCATAAATACTGGTGGAGCCGGTGCCATCATTACTAACAATATCACCGCCCTGTATAAGAAAACGATTAATCACCCGATGAAATTCAGAGCCAACATAGGTGGTGCCATTAATGCCCCTCAAACAGATATGTCGAAAATTGGTGACAGTTTTGGGTGCCCTTTTACCAAATAAACCAAAAACTATGCGTCCCAAGGGCTTCTTTTGATGTTTAATATCTATATAGATTTTCGAGGTTATGGTAAAACTTAGACCCAAAACCCCGGTATATATTATTTCTAATAAAATCAAAAGTTTTAGAATATTCATTATTTCTTTTTTCGCTTAAGCTAATATTTTATACTTTAAACTATGATGAAATTTCTAATACTAAATAACAGTTCCTTTCCTAGTGATTTTGATACCTGATTTTCTTTGGCGCTGAAACCATAAAAGTATCTTTTTGCTCTTAATGTTTTTCGTTTGAGTTTAACAAACCCTTGATTATTTCCATGTCGTAATGTTTTTCTACATAAGTAGTTATTTGTAAAATCAATATCGATTTTCGAAATATTTTCATTACTATCATAAGTATCTATCTAAGATGTATGGTGGGCTCATATTTGCAGACATAACCTTTTATCGTTGACCTAGTGTAAGTTACTTAATCTAATTTTTCTTGTACCCAGGGGGAAAATCGTAAACAAATGTTTTTGTACCCTACACCACCCTAGGTGAAAGATTTTTTCTATGTTTATAAATCCTATTTTTCATTATGAAAAAATTTCTATAGAAAATTTTTCATTAAGAAAAAATTTTTATAGAAAATTTTTCATTATGAAAAATTTTCTATAGAAAATTTTTCATTATGAAAAATTTTTTATAGAAAATTTTTCATTATGAAAAATTTTCTATAGAAAATTTTTCATTATGAAAAATTTTTTATAGAAAATTTTTCATTATGAAAAATTTTCTATAGAAAATTTTTCATTATGAAAAAATTTCTATAGAAAATTTTTCATTATGAAAAAATTTCTATAGAAAATTTTTCATTATGAAAAAATTTCTATAGAAAATTTTTCATTATGAAAAAATTTCTATAGAAAATTTTTCATTATGAAAAAATTTCTACAGAAAATTTTTCATTATGAAAATTTTTTTTTTCATTATGAAAAAAATTTCTATAGAAAATTTTTCATTATGAAAAAAATTTCTATAGAAAATTTTTCATTATGAAAAAAATTTCTATAGAAAATTTTTCATCATGAAAAAATTTCTATAGAAAATTTTTCATTATGAAAAAATTTCTATAGAAAATTTCTCATTATGAAAAAATTTCTATAGAAAATTTTTCATTATGAAAAAATTTCTATAGAAAATTTTTCATTATGAAAAAATTTCTATAGAAAATTTTTCATTATGAAAAAATTTCTATAGAAAATTTTTCATTATGAAAAAATTTCTATAGAAAATTTTTCATTATGAAAAAATTTCTATAGAAAATTTTTCATTGTGAAAAAATTTCGAAAATTTACTATTTATAGGAAATTTTTCGAAAATTGATTATTTATAGGAAAATTTTCGAAAATTGAAAATAGTCAATTTTTGAAAAATTTCCTATAAGTAGTCAATTTTCGAAGAACTTCCTATAAATGGTAAATTTTCGAAGAACTTCCTATAAATAGTACATTTTTGAAAAATTTTCTACAAATAGTAAATTTTCGAAAAATTTCCTTTAAATTGTTTATTTGTGAAAATTACCTAGGAATAGTCAATCTTGGAAAAATTTTCTATAAAAAATCAATCTTGGAAAAATTTTCTATAAAAAATCAATTTTCGAAAAATTTCCTATAAATAGTTAATTTTCGAAAAATTTCCTATAAATAGTCAATTTTCGAAAAATTTCCTATAAATAGTCGATTTTCGAAAAATTTCCTATAAATAGTCAATTTTCGAAAAATTTCCTTTAAATTGCTTATTTGTAAAAATTACCTATAAATAGTCAATCTTGGAAAAATTTTCTATAAAAAGTCAATTTTCGAAAAATTTTCTATAAATAGTCAATTTTCGAAAAATTTCCTATTTTCAAAAAATTTCCTATTTTCAAAAATTTTCCTAATTTTAAAAAATTTCCTATTTTCAAAAAATTTCCTATAAATATTCAATTTTCGAAAAATTTCCTATAAATATTAAATTTTTGAAAAATTTCCTATTAATAGTAAATTTTTGAAACATTTCCTATATGCAGTCAATTTTCGAAAAATTTCCTTTAAATTGTTTATTTGTGAAAATTATAGTCAATCTTGGAAAAATTTTCTATAAAAAATCAATTTTCGAAAAATTTCCTATAAATAGTCAATTTTCGAAAAATGGACGTTATCAATGTAAAAAAAATTTTTACCAACAATTCCAAAAGAAAAAATAAGAAAATGTGTTTAATATATAATTCAACATACTTTTATTTTTATTAATAAAACATTAATAATTGTTTTCATTTTTTAAAACAAAAGAACTACCAAATGTTTTTCTAATTATTTTTTGTTGTAAAACAGGGTATAAATCAATAACTTAAACATAATTATTACAGTATAAACTATTCACTACATAACAAAAATATTATTATTATTTTATAATTAAACTATTTTGTAATTTTTATTATTTATTTTGTTGTTGCTTCTTTTTCTAAATCTAGAGATTTTATATGAAAGTACTTTTAGTTAATTTATTAGGAATATCTTTTAAAAAAACAATAAGAAAATTATTAATTGTAATTTATAATACAAAAACAATAATAAATGAATTAAAATGGATTTTTTAAGGAATTAAAAAAAAATTAATTAAGCGAAGGCATAAATTTTATGCAAATAAAGGAAGAGTTTGAAATGAAAAAAACTTATAATAATATTTTGAAAGTATTCAATGAAAAAAGAAAATGCAAAATGGTACGTTATTGTTAAATTAGTACTTTTCTTTAAGATGATTTCAATAATCTGTTTTAGGCTTACTAGTTAATTATGTACATTTAGTTTTTGAAGTCATTCCGAATTTGAATTTTTTTGCAAAAGTTTGTTTTGAAAATTATTTTAAACGCCGATTTCTTTTTTCTTCTTTACTCTTGAACGAATATTATCCATCATCTTTTATAGGGCGGCCAGCCGTTTTCTATTTGTTGTTTTAAATGGAATAGTTTAGGGTTGAGCTTAATTTACATAAATGCGCCAAGTATAGCCAGTGTATAGAGGAGCAGGAGAAGTGGGTGGAGGAGGAGTTTTGGCATATTAGCATCATTAACAGTCTTTGATTGTTTGTTACTTTTCATCAGGCTTAAAACTTAATAATTAATTAAAATCTAATTACGTTATTAAGTCTTTATCACAGTCGTTATTTGTAGGCAGGGGAGGAGTAGTAGGATTTGATGAAACTACCTTTAAAAGGTCAGTATCATTAGCCCAGTCCTATAGCCTTTTGTTTTTGTTGGGATGTATGAATTTGCAGGAATTGCCTAAACGACAGTGACCACGCATAAATGCTTTGCAGATGCCATTGTTATTGCCACCACCACCGCCGCCTCCACCACGACCAGGTCCAGCTGGTCGCCAATTATTGACGCCGCCGCCATTGTTATCTTGGAAATTAGAGGCTCCACTACGCCAATTGCCACCGCCATTATTGCCTCGGTTGTTGTTTCTATTGTTGTGACCACCATTCATCATTTGGGGGGGTGGACAATTAGGACCCATGCCATTCATCATGGGTCCATTGGGACCCATGGGACCAAAGTTATTGGGGGGTCCATTATTGAAGCCGGAGGGCCCGTTAATGAATGGATTGCTGGGGTTTCCATTGAAGTTGGGTGAAAATTGGTTAATAAAGTTTTGTTGAGGTCCATTGTTAATCATGGGACCATTATTCATCATAGGACCGGGACCGCCCATATCCATTATAGGGCTGCCATGGGCACCGTTAAATGGATTTGGCATCATCGGGCCATTGCCAGTCATGGGACCAGGTCCTTGCCATTGATTCTGAGGACTACCTTGCATATTAGGTCCATTAGGTCCCGGATTTCCGACAAATGGATTTACAAAAGGATTAAAAGCATTGCCTACTGGATTTTTGGTGTTGCTGGGAAGATTTGGCATTTGTGTTGGTGTATTACCAAACATATCAACAGGACTGCCCAAACCACCGGTGCCAGACATAACATTGTCACCCTGTTTGGGTGAACCTCTCGGCTCTGGCCAGGGCATGCTGGTAAAATCATTGACGGCATCTGGATTACCAGTTAAGTCATCGAGTGGTATAAGAGGAACATCATGATTAAGTGCTGGCTCAAACTCAGCCTCTGCCGGTGAATCGGGTATTAAGGCATGAGTGAAGTATAAAGCTCTCAAGGTAGTCAATTCGCGTTCAGCCTGTATTTTTCTTTGCTTTGATTGATTGCCCTCGGGATGGGGTGGTACATCATCTACCTTTACCAAAGGTTTCCAATTTGTCTGAGGCTCCATATTGTCCTCTTGATTAAAACCGCGGCGAGCCATTACGATGGCATCACGTTCACCAAAGCGTTCCAGATTTTTCATGTCCATAAACGAGGTCTTGGTGACATTGCAACGTTCATTTTCATCCAATTCAAAGTAGCGTACCTGTTCAAGGGTTTCTTGAGGACGCCAGGTTAACTTCTTTTTGGGTCCCTTGCGACGATGTAACATTAGGACACCAGGTGGTCCATTTGGACCACAACCAGGACCTGGCTTTTTCTCCACCACCATATCAACATCATTATCTTCCTCTTTAGGTGAACCCTGTGTCTGAGAACGGCTAGGCGAAGCATTACCCTCTACAACCCGTTTTTCATTCTCCTCTCTTGTCATATCGACATCGATACTTGCTGACACCGCTTCATCACCATCATCCAATTTCTTTTCTTGAGCCACCTTTTGCTCAATATCTTCCTTAACCTTTTTCAAAGGTATGTCATCATCATCGTCCATGTCTTTGTCTTCGGCAGTTGTATTAGGTTCATCTGACGCTTTAGCAGCAGCTGCTTCATCATTTTCTTTGTCCGATTTAGAATCTTCTGTTTTCGATTCGTCCAAGGTATCTTGGTAGAATTTCAAAGGCACTACTTTGGGTGCATCAGGGCTGGTGGGTGAGGCCGGACAACTCTCTTTGCCATTCACCAAAGGTGTATTGGGACGTTTACGTTTGTTTACCTTCTTGGGTCCGGTTGCTGCCGAGAGAGCATCCGAGAAGAGATTGGTCTCGACCAGAGTTTGTACTAAAAATGGAAAGAAAGAGAATAGGATTAATATAATTTGTATGGGAAATGGGAAAAAATCGGAATAAAATATGGGATATAGTGAGAAAACCTTTATGTTGTTGTAGAGCTTGGCGTTTGCTTGTGAGTTGGACTGAAAAATAAATTAATGATTATGAAAGAATGTGAAGAATGTATAGACATTTTGAAAAGATCAGTTCACTATAGTTTATAGTTTTTAACTCTTGTACTACGAACGTGGTATCACAATGGACTTCGTAGTCAACCTAACCTAACCTGTACTAATCACGAGAGGAGTTAATATATAATTCTATTCTGAAGATATCATTTTCTAAATGATATTTTGGGAAAAACTAGAGTATTTCAGTTTTCGAATAGTATTAAAAAAAAATAAATCGGTGGAAATTCGTATTAATGGTAGAAACTTAAGTCTGGTTTTTTGAAAAGAGCAATGAAAATTGTTTTTGAAAATATCGTTTATCGATTCGAACATAAGAACATTTACGAATGATTCTACAAATTCGAAGAAATTTGTTTTCGAATCTGATTTTCAACTTCTTAAAGTCTTCCCGAATAAAGGAAATTAAACTTCATAGAAAGCCCTAACTTTAGGGCTTCGATTATATAAATCGGATACAAATTTTCTGAGATATATCGATCTTCAATCCATCGATCATTTGCTACTTTCTTCATAAAATATCTTTAGTCTTTCGATTATAGAAAAAAAATTATGGGTTATTCCGATCTTCAATTCATTCAAAACGACAGTTTCAAAGAGAATAAGGAGCAATTTCAGAATCAGATCAATTTCATTAAAATATTCAGATATTCGAATTGATGAAAATGTATGTCTCAATAAATTCGTATCGATTATTTGTTTAGAGATTGCGTAAAGTGTTACAGCTTTATCTGAACATGATATTTTCTTGATATCTGGTCGGATTGATCATAGCTTGTCTAGTTTTGATAGTTTTGCATAAATAAATTTCGTATAATCTGATTCATTAACCCTAGGACGTCATCCTTCGTCAAAATAACGACAGAAGATTTTATTTTTAAATGTAAACCAAAAGGAAAGCCTATGACATAATCACCCATGTCGCGAATATCGAATATTTCCCATGGGAATCGTGTTTCCAAAACCTTTTTTCTTAAGATTACATAAGAAATCTATTTTGGTATAAATTTTTGCTTACTAAGTGTTTCATTCAGAAGACTGAAGTATGCCGCAGTCAAAATGACGTTCCAGGGTTAAAGATTTCGAAAAACTCGCCAGATTCATGTTTACAATTATATCTATTTAAGAATTTAGAAATTATCTCATTCTCTTAACATTTCAAAATTTAGAAATCGCATTCTAAATAGGACACGCTCTATTTTCGAAAGCCAAAATCTGGTGAATTGAAATCGCCAAGTAATTTTGTAAAGAAAAAACTAGAATAATTGTCTGAAATTTCTCTCATTCTCTTAACATTTTAAAATTTAGAAATCGCACTCTAAATAGGGCACGCTCCATTTTCGAAACCAAAATCTGGTGAATTAAAACCGACAAGAGATTTTGTAAAAGAATTAATTTTGAACTTAATAATGAAGTTAACAAAGGCAAAATAAAAATTCGTTTTATTAATATAAATTCGAAACAGAAAATTAAGTTAAAAATCGAATCAGAAGTGAAACATGACTGATATAAATTCGAAATTTACAATTTAGTTAGCAATTGCATTAGAATTAAAATCTAATTGTAAGTTATAAATAAAAATATTTCAGAAAAATGTATTTCCAATTCTTTTCGAAATCTCTTTTAATGGAATGAATGAGAAAGTAATTAATTTCAATTTAAAGACTTTGATTTTATTTCAACTGTTAGATTTCATTTTCACCAGAATTCGTCTTTCAAAACAGAGGGAATTCCGGTACCTGTGACATCTATTAAGTCCAGGTTAAAAAACTAACTATTAACCATATAAAGAAGAAACAAAATAAAATGAAACTGAATATAGGGCATGGCATTTCACCAGAATTCGTATTTTAAAACAGGTTTAAAATCTGACTATTAAACATATAAAGAAGAAACAATAGAAATTTAAAGTAAATATCGGCTATAACCCCGACTACATATTTGGAAATCATACGAGTATACAGAAGACCCTATTCGATAACTTGGGAGTGTGTCTAACCGTCGTAAAGAAATCGGTTAGATTGAACTTCGTATATATTGTTCTATCAAATAACCCCGAGTTGAAAAAATTCGTTAATTTTCTCTTCAAAATCTTAAAATAAATATACATTTGGTGTAATACTTTGAGCTTGGTAGCAAAACTTACAAGAAACTTATTAAAATTACACATTATTTTTTTGCATTTTAGGGAAACATTGCTCAAGGAATTCAAAAATGATCCCAAACAAAGATGAGCTATTTTCCAATTTATGATTTAAATCTATGACATGTATTTTTCTTATTCATTCGTGTTGCTTTTTTTCGATTAAATACTTCAAATCTAAAGACCATTTCCTCTTTTAAAACTGATAAGACTATATTTCTATTTGGGAAAGGCTTCAATGACGATTTATTTAACAATTTATATTCAATCTATCCAAATTACATTACTTTGTACGATAACAATTTTAAATTGCATAATAGTTTAAATGGTAAAACGACAGTTTCAAAAATAATCAAGTGCAATTTCAGAATCAGCCTAAATACTCTGATTGTGGTGAGTTTAATTTCCCGTGAGTTTATTTTTCACAACAAATTAATTCCTCTATTATAAACTAACGGAGAGAATAGTTTTATTTGAAAGGGAATTTCAATTGAAAATTGAAATCCATCACATACCTGTATTCAAATATTATTAAACAAAGAATAACATACAAATTCATATCCACTTTGAAAATAGAAAGTGGTTTCATTCCGAAAAAAAAATAAATTACTTTTTCTATAGAAGCAAAATACGGAATTTATTTCACTTCCGAAGGGAATTGAGTTCTGTGACATGACTATATAAACAAATTTGCTCCAAAGAAATAATATTGCTTTAAATATCTTTGCATCTAGATATAAATCTAATAAATCGGATCAGTTTATTCCACATGTAGTAGAATCTTTTAAACAACGTTTGTACTAAAGAGTGTTCTAAAAAAAATATGCATTTACTATTTTAGACAAAATTTATCCATAGTGCAAGAAATAATTTATTTTTTGATCAAGTTAGTTTCTATAGATATGTCAGATACTATTATTTTAGAAATTATTAATTTTCAATAGTTATTTCAATCAAAATGGACTGCGAAAAAAAAGTTCGTGAAAATATAATTAAAACTTTTCAAAAAAAATCCGTCATGGACTTTTAAAAAAATAGCTAAAAATTTGAAAGTTGACCCTCGAACGGTTTCTAATGCCATCAGACGGTATAAGGAAAACCTGAGCATTGAAAGAAAACCTGGATCAGGGAGGAAAAAAGGTCCTACAGATATTGGTAAGGCAAAAGAAGTCGAGCGACTCTTTCGAAGAGCGCCTAACACTTCTTTAAGAAAAGCAGCTCGTACGGTGAAATGTTCTACGAATTTTGCACATAGAGTCAAAGCTTATGCTGAACTGAAGACATACAAAGTCCAAAAGGTTCTAGATCGTAATGCTATAAAGAACTTAGAAGCAAAAAAACGAGCGAAAAATTGAAGTCTGATTTTATAAAAAAAATACACCTGTTGTGTGATGGATGATGAAACATACGTACTGGCAGACTTTTCTCAACTTCCTGCTCAAGATTTTTATGTTGCTGATAAACGGGGCAATGTTCGGCAAGAGTTTCGCACAAAAAAACAAACAAAATTCCCTAAGAAGTTTCTCGTGTTGCAAGCTATTTGCAGTTGTGGCAAAAGAAGTAAAATATTTGTGGCATCTGGCACAATAAACACAGAAATTTTTATAAAGGAGTGCCTACAAAAACGGTTGCTACCCTTTTTAAGAGAGCACAGAGTGACTACATTTTTTTGGCCCGATTTGGCATCATGCCATTATGGAAAAAAGGCACTTGAGTGGTACTCAAAGAATAATGTAATTTTTGTACAACGAGAGGCAAATCCACCTAACTGTCCAGAACTTCGGCCTGTGGAAAGGTATTGGGCTCTGGTAAAAAAGGAATTGAAGAACACAGGAAAGATTTCCAAGAACATGTCCGATTTAAGGCGCAGGTGGAACACATGCACCAAAAAGGTATGAGAAGCAACTGTAAAATCTTTAATGGGAGGGTTTCCGAAAAAAGTCGATAATTTTGCAAAACCCGAGTACTAAGTAAACATTTTAATGCTAAATGATTTTGTATAATATGTCATTATATTTGCGTATTTTGTAGAGTTGTTATATTAAAAGGTTTGATTTTTATTTAAGAAAATCCAACTACAAATTTTATTTAGAGCACTCTTTATATCGATAAAGTTTAGATAGTCTCTTTTATAAAAGTAAAAGCAATGAAATTGCATTGAGAATATCAAATTGGGATTATTCTCATTGTAAAACTCATTAATATTAAATTCTTATTTTCCGACACAAATTCTATAATTGCTAAAATTATATATTGATTATACATTGATCTCTTAAGTGAATAAAGAAAGAAGAAAATCGTAACGATCCATGTCTGATAACTTATTTCAGAAGATTTATTTATCTAGTTTATTGAAAAAGGACTGCAAATTAAATGAAATAATCCTAATTTATAGCATAGGAAGACTGCCTAAATATTCCCACGGCTGTCTGTCATTCGTAAAGAAATGACTTGGAAAGCCAATAAAGGATTTTACTAATAAATATTGCGATGAAATTTTGTCAAAGACCAGAAACATTTTGTAAAAAAAACAATTGCAACCAAGGACCTTTGCGATATAAATTAACAGCAAAAGTGATGTAGAAAGGTATTGCACTCCATACAATTTTTAAAGAACAATGCAAAACACATAAACGCACAAAACAAACATACATTTCATGAGCACGTGTGTGTTCCTTAGCTTTCTCCAATTGGCTAATCGTCTCCATTAATTGTTTCCGAATTAGAGTAAAAGCGTTATACTTTATGGGATTTTTTAAAACGACCATACGGCAAATCAATGTATAGATCATAATTTCATCATTTATCAATCATTTCTGGCATAAGGTCTTAGCAGGAGCTGAAGTCAAGTATAGCAAAGTTTCTACCTGAAGAGCATAATTAGCCAGTTACGGAAGAAAGCTTGATCTTTATATTTTTAAAAATATATGACCTATCCTTTGGGCTCAACCACGGTAAGTCAAATATAGCAATGTTGCTACCTGAAGAGTATAATTAGCGAGTTACGGAAGCCTGATTTTTAAAAATATATGACCTATTCTTTGAACTCAAACATGATAAGGGATATACGTTCCCACGGCAGTGGGTTCTTCGTACCGAAACGACTCTGAAATGTAGGATTCCTAACCAAGAACGGTCACTTCTGCGATATTAACAATAATACGGCAGTTAAAAAAAACAATACACGAAAGCTTGATCTTCATATTTTTTTATATTATTTTTTATATGACCTATTCTTTGAATTCACAACCGCGGTAAGGTTTCTAGTTCACTGTGGCTTGGTGCTAAAAGGGCCAATGTCAAAAAAACTAGCTTTCGGGCATGTTCTGCAAATCACTTCCACATGATTTTGAAATCACATAAATTTTCTAAGTGGAATTATTCATTGTTCATAAATTATTTTGACACTTTTATAACTCAGTGCACTTAAGATGAAGAAGGTCTAGAAGGTTATTGATAAATGCTCTGAAAATTTCAACAATTATAGAAATTACAGCCTTTTTGAATTTCATGTGATTTCAAAATCATGTGGAAGTGATTTGCAGAACATGCCCGTTTGAGAAAATTTGATTTAAAGTTTTTATTTTCCATATAAATTCATAGTAACATTGCCCAGAAAAACCCATATAAATCTGTTCTGAGTTAAGTCAGAGATTAGCTGTTGGAGACAAATAAAAGTGATAAAACTAGACCAGCGAAGGGCACCGTTTTAATTTCCCTATCATCAGTGATTAAAGTTGTTGTTGTCATACATATAATTTGTTATAGTGATGCCCATGAACTAGAAAAGTTAAAATATTTGAAAACCTTCCGATTTGAAAAATCTATGGAACATATTTTAACGCAAGACCAATCCAATATCTTAAAGATATCTTGAAATTTTTGAAAATTAGTGTGATCAGTTGAATAATTGATAAAACGGAATAGTAGTAGTAGTAGTTAAATATTGAAGAATATTATAATCCATTTCATTTGAAAATTTTATGGAACAATAAGAACCAGTGCAATATCTGCATATCTAATCTCATAACCTTTTTGAAAAATGTGTAACCAGTTTGAATGATTCATTGAGGAATGGGTTATATATCCTAACGAAGCAGTCCAATATCGGCATGATATCATAAACTATTTGAAAAATTTATAATTTGACCGATTTATTGAAAAATCTGAAAAAGGCTTGAATATGCCATATATCCTCTAACAATAAAAACAAATCCAATATTTTACATTAGCTTTTTAAAAAAAGAATAATTTACTGAAGGGATTGAAATATTTTAAAAACTTTTTATTTGTTTAATACTTCAGGATATCCTGATAGATTGAATCCGTTGAATCCATTTATTAAAGAAATAAAAGTAAATGCTAAAATAGGGCCTGTTCACTGCATCACTAATGCAAACTTTGCAGTATGAAGGATTTCCGAACAGGCCCATATTTGAAAAACGTTTGGTTGGATTTATGTACGGAATAGGTCATAAAAGACATTTACGGAATTGGTCATACACGACATGTACGGAATAGATAAAATAAATAATTTCCACGACAACATTCCAATTGGAAAAAGTGGCACTTCTCTCAAAAAATGAGCTTGTAAACTCAGGCTCCGAACGTTAGAGAAGTTTTACATAGCCTTATTCTCAACAACCAGTGGCAGCTGAGTTATGAGGTGAGCCGCCGTTTTTTTGAAAATTTATTTTTTTCAAGTGAGTCTGACCGGGGATTGAACTAGGGACCTCTGGTATGCTAGGCGGATGACTGACCTGCTATATCACGGCGGAATAGATCATATACGAAAAATTTAATAGGTTTTGACTCTTTCGGTATATAAACGTCTCAGATTTATCTATATAAAGAATGGAAGTTAATAAAATGTTAAATCTGTTTGACTTGATAAATTTTGGAAATAGGTCAATTGGCTTCACGATAACTTCACATTGAATTAACAATGAAAACTAATTAACACAATTAAACCTCTATTGTACTTCGGAAAAATTGTTACAGTACAGTCTGCAGAAATTAGGACAAATTTAAATAAACCAATTTGAAAATTAGTTGAAAATATAAGAAAAAATTAAGCAAAATCTAACGAAAAACTTACTAAAATAAATACTAATTTTCTTTTTATCTGATTTTGAATCAACTTGTTAAATAAATTTAAAATTGGCAATGTTACAAATCATCATCATCATCATCTATCTATCACCGCTGTAATCTCTCTTAATAAAACTGAAATAAGTATCTATAATACCATAAGCAGATTTCTTGGATTTTCCTAATAAATAGATCTATTTTTAATGTTCCCCTAAACCTTAAATTTAATATTATTTATTTAAAGCAACAACTGCGCATGTCCCGCATTAAGTCTTATGTATAGAAATGCATGTAAAAGTTTTGGATGATTGTGTATAAATGAATGTATGTTTACTTCCACAATACACTGTTTCCTTTGTAAATTGCTACCAAACTTCAAGGACTAACCAGCTCAATTGTTTGTTGTATTTTTTTTTTTTTTTTTTTATTGTTGAAAATATAATTTTATTTGTTTTTGTTTCTATTCTTATTTTTTTTTTTCGTTAACTTTAATATTTAAAACTAATTATATTAGGAAGAAAAAAGTTGTATACTTATCACAGATATTTACCACAGTTCTGAAACTTTTGTATGTTAAAACAAAAAAAAATATTTTGCTTAAAAAAAATTATTCATGTAAAATAAAATTCTCCAATTTCACCAATATGTTGATTGTTCACCTCTATCTTTTTATCTCTCTCTCTCTTCACCATTAATCATCAGTGTTGAGTTACTCCAAGCTTCGCTCTCTTCTCTTTTTATAAATATCATTTCCGGTGTTTTTAAATTGTTGTATTTTAGATGTACAGAATTTTGCTAAAATTATTTTTATCACTTCCGATACACTTTTAATTTACAAACACATTGATTTATGTGTCAATTTAGAAACTAAAACACTCGCGAGTATGGTATATATTTTCTTTGGAATGGTGTAAAACAAAGCGTTATATAATAAGCTAATAGTGTAGCTATTAAAATGGTAGGGATAATATGACAGGCTAGCTCTTCTAATTGAAACTCTCGATTCGAAAATAAATCTGTTCGATTGCCCTCACTTTCTTTAAGCTATTTTTATCCTAGAGTTGTAAATACCTTTGAAACTGGGCCCTCCCTCTCCACTACACTATTTTTTTTCTCTTCCTCTATCTTCAATCTTCTTTTTTCTTTTGTAGTAAAGGATAACAAAGGACCCCTGGGGTCTCCGAATAAAGGTGTCGCCTGACACCTCCTTTATAACCTAACCTTAGGGTTGAAATTACACTTCGCAACTAATTTCAACCCTTATAGGCTACTGTGTCTTCAACTCGGCACTCAGTCTACCGACTCCTTCTCTTTTTGAGCTATTTTTTATTGTGAATTTTTCTAGAGGTGTAAATGCCTTAGGCCTCTAGAGATATACCCGGAGGGGTCTAAATCGAAGTACCCATAGACTTTGCAATTGCAATTGAGTTCTGTGAAGTTAAAGCTCTCGGAGCTCTGTGTTTTCGGGTTGAATGCTAGGAGGGAGATTTAGAGTAATGACAATTCTGGCTCATCATCTGGGTTATTCTGTTGGGCAAGACCAATTTATTGTAGGATGTAAGGATTGAAACTACCCGGTATTTGCTGGAAATCGAGCGTTTTCAAATCGTTCGATTTCTGATATATTTTTAAGATAATTATCGGTTATTTCCCTGAAACAAATAAAAATTAGGGCTTTAATCCTTTTGACTGATATCACATCTTTCATTTGGTTTGATTTTTTTTTGTGGAAATAGGGGAAATTATCTCAAAAATATATCAGAAATCGGAAGATTTGAAAGCGCTCGATTTCCAGCACATACCGGGTACCGGAGGTTTGATCTTTAAGAGTAATGACCTCATCAATGCTGAGAAGGAACGACGATAACCCAACCCACCTTTACCAACTCAGGGTTCATAATGTTACTGATTCTTTTCTACACGATCTAGCTGAGCTTTCGAACAGTAACGTCCGCAGGCCCTTTCTTTGAAGCATATAGGTGGCTCTAAGGCAGCGAAGGCCAACATTTTGTTTCCCCATCACCAGTGATAGGGGTTGTTGTTATACATATAATTTGTTATTGTGCTGCCCATCACTGGTAGCAACATACGAAATTCACTCTACTTTTGAAAGGAATTAAGTTCTGTGACATGGCTGTAATGCCTAACACACAGATGGCGCTATTTTTGTTACATTCAACGACATTTCTGTTTCCCCATCACCAGTAGTAAGCAGTTGTTGTTGTTATACATATAATTTGTTATTGTGCTGCCCATCACTGCTCTAAGGAGGAGTTGTTAAATCGATTGGTAATAACATTCGGAATTCACTCCGCTTCCGAAAAGAATTGAGTTCTGTGACATGGCTGTAACGCCTAACATATAGATGGCGCTATTCTGTTACATTCACCTCTTCCTTAGTAAGTAAAAAGCTTCAAAAGACAGTTGTTAAAATTGCATGATATTCTTTTAACTAACTTGTGAAAAATACCGTTCAAGCAAAGCAATGGCTTAAAGTGTTATGGGGAATTCGCTCTATCGGAAACAACAATATAGAAACACAGAAGATGCGGAACGTAGTGGGCGTTCCAAGCCGGTGAAATCAAAAATATAAAAAAGTCCAAAAAACACTGTGAAACATGATTTTGGGATCAGAAAAATTCCGCCACCAATAGAAAGTACTACCCTAGTGTATTTAAACCCAAAAGCGTTTGAACCTAGCAGGTGGAACTTTAGAGTTATCGCCATCTGAAAGATGCAATTTTTTCCTTAAAATCAAAATTATTCGAACGAAAAATACAAATTTTGTACATACATTGTCCTACCAATGTTATTGGCAAAATAGAGTAGGTATGTTTTGAATAAAATCTCTCGTCAAACTCTAATAAAATCTCTCTCTCTCTCTCTCTGAACCGCCATAAAATCTGAACCAAAGCGAAATTTAAAATTTTCAAGAACTTTTAAAATTGTATTAGCTAGGAGAATGTGTATACAAAATTTCATGAAAACAAGAGATGTTGTGGTTCAGTATGTGTTCAAAAGTTGTTGATTTGACTCCTACACAGAAAATTGCAACTTTCAAAAGCCGATAACTCCAAAGTTCCACCTACTAGAGCCAAATGCTTTGGAGGTTTGAATACACTAGTCTAGTGCTTTCATTTGTCATAGGATTTTTTGACCCCAGACCATCACCCTCAAAATGTGTCATAGTTTAATAGAAAAGTTGTCTGAGTAAGCTGTCATCGTAAAAACATTAAATAACGTTTTGCCTTTTTATTGAATGAGTATTTGAAAATTAGAAAGTTGTATTCAATGTGGATGCCTTATTAGCTAACTGTTGACCAAAAACAAAAACGTGTTGATGATTCTGAGCAATGGCAAAATGACATGAATTTAAAAGCGAATTAAGCCACCGTATTAACTAGAATTGGCTCTCTGCGAATACTGACTGATCGCAGACCTTAAAAAAAACTCGCTAAAAATTTCGCACGAATAAAGAAGTTATAACTAAAACTGATGCCTATTTTGAGCCAAAAGATAAAACGTTTTACAAAACTGATATTGAAATGTTAGAGCTACGCTGGAATAGTCATTCCAGCGTAGTGGAATGAGTGGAGATTATGTTGATGCATAAAGCTAATTTTGAACAAAAAAAATTTATTTTCTTTGTTAGGCCCGGGTCTTTTCAGACCCTGTGATATTATTAATCAGTATGTATATTAATGCCACTTCTATTATTCTTCTCTGATTTTCATTCTATTCTCTTTTCTTTTTGAAAAGATCAAAAAAAGATCCATTGAAACCCAGAGTGAAGGTGCCAATTGGTATTAACTTTCCAACAAAACCTTCAGATTAATCTTTTCCAAAGAAACTAATTCTAAAAAATTCACATGAAATTATACATCCCTCTGGGGTTTACAAATCTTTCTACAATTATTAATATGTTTCTCAAAAAAATATTAAAAACGCAAGTTTCAAAATTGTATAAAAAATAACTTCCAAACAAATATACACCATTTTTTCACTAGAGTTAATATTAAAGCGTTTACCAACACTACACACTAAATACATTCTACTAAGCACAGACACATTCGGTTTGTGTCTATGCTAATGTTGACTGTTCTTTAAGGTTATGTTATGTTTATGTATAGCATTTTTGTTTGTTGTTGTGGATTTCTCATACCACCACTTTTTCTCTTCCAAAAGCACCAATGTGGAGAACAAAAACAAAAATCAACATGTTGATGACTGAGCGAGAGAAAGCAACAAACAAAATCCACAATGTCTCTCCTCATAAGCCATTATCACCTTAAGCACAAGTGGCGGCAAATGATGACTCATTTGTGTTTACATGTTTTATATCTTTGTCCATTGTCCAATCACCATGATGAGTCTTCACTGCTGCTTGTTTTGTTTTTCTTTCACTTTTTCATTGTTTGTTATATTGTTTTATATACATATAAATAATTAAGAGATTTTTAATTTTACCAAACGAATTAGCTGGATGATGAAGTAAGAAGAGGCGGTAGGTGGTAGCAGCTGTCCATAAGTTTCAGTTTTTCTTTGTTTGTAAAAACTCTTGACTTTTAGTTAAAGTTTAAATAAAGATAATATTAAAATTATAAAAATAAAAAAATAATACTTAAATGCACAAGCAAAAGCCCAACAACAACATAATTGTTTTCTCTGTAAATAGACAAAGAAAGGGGAAACGGAAATTAGTAATTGTTTCAAAGGCAAAATACTTACTCTTTTTGGGTGGTATTAATTTGATAGCACCTGGTTTCTCATTGGCTACCGTTACATTGTTGATATCAATTTTGGCTTTCTTTTCTATGGGCAGATCTCTAGGTGGTGGTGATGTTCTTTTCAGCGATGAGGGCAACGACGAAGGCAATACTGTTCCGGGAGGTGTTGTAGAGGAGGGTTTCTTTAGGCCTTTGCGAGAGGGTGGTGGTGGTGCCTCTTCGTTAAGACCATGAGAACGAAATTGTGATTTATAGGTTTTAACCGTTTTTGATTTCTCTGTGTCCTTTCTTATCTCTATAGACATAGAGGCCTTTTTGGATGGTATTGTAATGGAAGTAGGTTTGGAACTTTCTGAACTTTCCGAAACGGCTCCAGATTCATCTTTTGATTTTTTAGGTATTTTACCAAGTTTATCCAAGGCTGATGATGGTGAATTTACTTTTTCTGAAGAGTTTTTGTCTTTATCAGCATGTTCCTGTTTATCTTTGCTTTTTGATGAAGAGGATGAAGAAGACTTTTCTTTATCCCGATATTTATCTTTAGAGCTAGATGATGATGACGAGGAGCTGGATTTTGAAGATGATGATGATCTGTGTTTGCTGCTAGAGCTAGAACTGCTACTGCGATCTTTATCCTTATCTTTGCTGGAACTAGAACGTTCCTTATCGCTACGATGTTTGTCGCTGGAACTACGATGAGAGGATGATGAAGATTTTGATTTGCTGGACGACGAAGAACTCTTCGAAGATGATGACGATGACTTATGGCTAGAAGATCTATGACTTGAGGAGGACGATGAAGACTTTGAGGATTTACTTTCTTTGTCTTTATCTTTTTCCTTGTCCAAACTACTGCTGCTTATACGTCTCTCCTTGTCCTTAGAACTTCTACGATCTTTAACATCAGATTTTTCCTTATCTTCAGACTTTTTATCTTCTGCTTTCTTTGAATCTTCAACTTTGGTTTTATCTTCTAAACTGCTATTGCTGTCATTATCTTTTTCTGTTTTATCTAGAGATGAACTATTATCATCAGCCTCTGCTGCAGGAGCAGCCTTATTCAATGTATCATCTACCGCTTCATTATCTTCAGCATCTTCATCGACAACTTCATTAGATTCAGCTTCTTCTTCTTCCTCTTCTTCCACACTTGACTGGGGCTGACTGACAACAGCTGGGCTGGTTTTTGGAGGAACTTTAGCTAAAATAGATTGACCATCTTTAATAATGAATTTATAGACTAGACCCGATTCACTGGCTTTCTTTTGTGCCGGTGTTAAGGTATAAGTCGTTGTGGCGGCTGGAGTTGGATCTACGCCACCCAATGGATCTTGATCATCTTGCTCATTTTCCCTACTATTTTCCTCCTCCTCATCTTCTTCCTCTTCGGCTTCTTCCTGTTGCTCCTCCACCTCCTCTTCTTCATAGTCTTGTACTTTATTACATTTTCTATTTGATTTGTTTTTTTGCTGACTCGCTCTTGTTTCCGTTACTTTTTGCTCCTCTTGTTTTTGTTGCAGTTGTGTCTGTTGTTGTTGTTGTTGTTTGATGGTTGTGTTCTGATTAACGGAATTCACCATTGATGTCTGCTGCTGTACATTAACAGAAATTGCCTCCGGTGCAACAACTGCTACAGATGGGGTCTTGTTATAGGCGGTGGCCTGTGGTGTCATATTTGATGTTGTGGTTGGTAATGTGGCTTCAGGATTTTCTGTAACTACCTTGAGCCACTGTTCCACTAGACGTTTAGCCAAAATGCGAACACCTGAAAAGTAAAAGAATTTTTTAGGTTATTTAAAAGGGAAAAGGTTGTAGTTTTACGATAAGAAATTTAACCATAACCATGAAATAAACATGGCGTAGCTGTTGTAAAATCAATGGATTAGATGCCTCAATAGATTGATGGTACAAATTATATATTAAGAATATATTTCTAGAGAAATTATATAAATCGGTTCATTAATTAGCGAGATATGGACTACAAATGAAATTCTAGAGGAAGTAATCGATATAGTAAACCGATTTTGTCTAATTTAAACAAACTTCTTCAAATTTCATTAGTTTAATTAGTCGGCCCTATGCTCCACTGGGAGGACAACAAAAGAAGAAAAAGACTTAGTTGAATCGACCCATTAATTTAGTGCTAATATTTCTGTATGTTCCAAACATAAAGGAGTATTTGAGAAGCTAATTGAATGATTTCTTCATCAAAGACATATTTTTTTGATATGATACGAATACAATTTATTAAGTCGGTTCTTTAGCTAGTGAGATATAGACTATAAAATCAAATTCTACAGGGGGTACTCAAAATGCTAAACCGATTTTGTCCAATTTTAATAAACTTCTTGATTTTGAAAAAAAATTTTTTGAAATTTTCATTCAAAAACATTTTTGATCAGTCGAACGGATAGAGTTGAATCGACTCAGAAATTTATTCGGAAACAATCAGCCTTATTACGGTTGTAAAATAACCGACTTCGACTACGACAATTAGTACTAGGTTAATAAATTGTATTGATGTTTTCTTTAATCTGGTACCAACTGTCGTAGTCGAAGTCGTATATTTGACAACCATAATAAGGCAGAATATTTCTTTACGTTTCGAACTTAAAGAAATATGAAAGAAGCGTATTAAAAGATTTCTTCAGCAAAGACATATTTTATAATCCGATACGAATAGAAGTGCAAATTTTTAAACCGATTTATGTTTTCAGTATCGGAGTTTAGACTGAAAACGTAAAGCTTTGTGTATATACTAGAGATCTGATCCGATTTAGTAAATTTAAACTAGAGTTTATTGGATTTAGCCGATTCGTTCTCCTCTATATAATCCAGAATATGATCTGTTTTGAACTTCTGTGACTGACTTTTAGTCAACTGATAAACAAAAATGGTTTTATTAGTTTTCCAAACGGATCTTGGAAACCATAAGCCATGGAATGGTGTCTGGTAGTCTATCGTGTCATTGGAATTGTGAAAACTATATCACGTCAGTTGCAGAGGGTAAACAAGAAGAATATCGGTAAAAACTTCTGTTAGAAATTGGTGTTTAAATGGTCTAGTGGGTAGTACTAATTATTCCGAAGATGGTCTACACTTCAGGGTTCGAATGTAACATTTAATCACGATCTTTACAAATAAAGTCTATCAATAGGAGCTTGTATACTAACACACACGGCAGGTGTTTCTTTATCTGTGTAGGATAGATTAGATCAGAAAGTAACAATTGCCACCTTCTTTCAGAGACCCAAAGGTTCATTGTGATCCTTCCAAACAAAGAAAGGGAAAGCTTATAGTATAAGAGAAAATGAAAATATAGAAGTGATACTAGAGTAGATACAGATTAATGACATTTGAGCCCAGATGTGTGCCATAGTAAAGTTATAATATTGAGAATTTACTACGACGCGTAGCTGTCTAGAGTTACTCTAAGAAACGATCTTCACAGATGGGGTCCATCAATAGGAATTTGTATGCTAACACACACGGCAGGTGTTTCTTTACCTGTATAGGGACGGGTTTGTGATCCTTCCAAATAGAGAAAGGGAAAGTTTTAAAGTATAAGAGAAAAGGAAAATATAGAAGTGATATCAGAATAGATACAGATTAATGACAATTGAGCCCAGATGTGTGCCATAGTAAAGTTTTGATATTGAGAATTTACTATGGCACGCAGCTGTCATAGAGTTCATAGCGGAATATGCTACCTAAAAACTTAAGTTTCTGATTTTGCACACATTTTTTAAGAAAAGTAACACTCAGGCAAATACTAATAGAGTAAAGAGAGTTTAGGGCATATATTGATTGGTCTCAGGCCCTAGTAAAATATCTATACTCTACAGTACTTTATGTTGCACTAGGACTTCTGAGTTTTCTAATTAATCAAGGGCCTAATTATCATATACATAAATCTGTCATAAAGGGGGTTGTTGTAACTAATATATTATTTGTAATATCGCAAGTGCCAGTCCTTGGTCAGAATCCTAAGATTTCCGAGTCGTTCCGGTGCGAAGAACCGACTGACGGGGTAACGTTAAAGGGGGTTTATCTGGGTGCATGGAATTTATCTTTATACATAGATGGTAATATAAGAATCCAAATTATATCCGCAGGACTATTAATATTAAAAGGATGCTCATTTAAAACGGTACAAGTGGTACTCTACCCCATCTGTTTTCTTTAAACGACCGAAAATTTAATACATAATTTTTGATTCTAACTTTGAAGATTTTAGGTCTTGTGATATCAGTTTTTTCATTGTCTCGAATTTAAACTACGTCTTACTTTTAAACAGAAATTTAAATATTTGACTAAAATTTGTTTTCTCTGCATTCAATTTTAAAGTGATAATAAATTCAAAACATAATAATTATAATGATTAACAAATATGAAGGTCAAGCGAATTTTTTTTATAAAAGCTTACCCAAAACACAACATATAATAACAACTTTCAAAATCGCCAAGTGTACGAAAACTATTTTCCATTCAATTTCACAAAAAATTGAAAATATTCATTAAAAAAAAAAAATATTGAAAATTTGTAAACTTACGAAATATTTAACAAAAATATTTTGATTTTTTTGTCCAATTTAAAAAGCTTCTTTTAGAAAACTCTTGATTTTTAATTTGAAATTTTTAAAACCTTGAATTTTTAAGAGATTGAAATATTTTTTGATTTTTGTTTATTTAGATTTTTTGTTTTATAGATTTATTATCGCTAGATTTAGATTTTTTGTTTTATATAAACTTAAACAATTATCAAAACACTTTGTAGGTATTTGTAGTATTGTTTCTAAAAATTATTTGTAGTATTTAAACACATTTTCAAAATCTTTCAAGACAAAGACCGTGTGTAATTATTTCAACAGCACATTTTAAAATGCGAAGAAAAAAACTCGAAAATCTCTCATTTGAACAGTCTGCCATTAATGTAGTACAGTTCATATACGGCCTTATAGATAGAGATACTCATACAACGACCGATCTATGGATACTCAAACTCATACAATTTTCTTAAAAGTTTTATTAATCATGTGTTGGTGTTTCTTTCGGGTACCAAGTGAATTCACTTTGGAGTGTTCAACTACGTCGATCTTGTTTTTTTTTCTTTGTTTTCGAAACACGTTTTGTTGTATATGTGATTTTAAATTTGTAGGTAAAAAATACCTACAAATATCATAGAAATGGATTATTAATGTTTACCTTTACAATTTTTATCTACGCATTAACAAACAAATTTTCATAACAATAAAATACGACTTAAGAGAAAATAGCAGATGTTATTAAAAAGACAAGAATCACAATTATCGTTAATGTCTTATTCAACTCTTAACTACTATAGTTTAGTAATAGATGATAGAAAATAATGTTTGTTTTTCCAAATACTATATAGTACAGTTAAATTGTGAAAGTGTAAGTAATTTTCCCACTATAATAGATATTCAAATGATTTTCTACCTGTTTTTCTTACCTAAATGTTTGTTAATAGATTAATATGAATACCTTAAGCTATAACTAAATCGTAATACATATAAAATACCTATAACGCTATTGCGGTTCTCAACTCAACTTAGTTTGGTCGCCTGCTAGTCGACCCAACTTTCAACCAAATAATTTTTTGTCATTTTTTAGTTCCTTAATATGAAAATGATTTGGTTAAGTAAAAGTTGTGTCGACTGGCAGGCGACCAAACTGAGTTGAGTTGACAACGGCAATAGCGTCATACGTTATAGGACGAAATCAATTTTTTTGACAATATCGTTTTGTATTTTATATGTATTATGGTTAGTAATAGATTAAGGTATTTATATTATTAATATTTGTACTAGATTAAATAAGAAATATAAATAATAGTCGGACACCGACCTTTAAATATACCGATCGATCACTTTCTGAATCGATTTAACAATCTTGATACCAAAGTAATTTTAAAGGTAATTAGATTTGACACATACATTTTACTTGATACAATGATGACCCCTATTGGATCACATTGGATCATTATTTCGGATACTTCTTGGTAGACTATCTTCACGGGAATATAGATTTTGGCCGCTTTACAGTAACAAATTAAATTATATTTAAATTTAAATAAATTGTTTGCTAAAACTGATGCACAGATAAGTCTTCTGTAAACTTTAATAGATAGGCGATATTTCGTGACAATCGGTCCACATTTAACCCTAGCTCCCATATCAGAACCGAGGCCGAAAATGACAAATCTCAAAAGAAAATAGATTTATACTTTTTTGACAATTGTTCCATATTGGACCTCAATGATGAAGAGTATCAATAACTCGGGCTTGACCGACTATAGCATTCTCTTACGTGTTAAGGTTCAACTTTTATTTCATGGATACTTTTTAAGTTTGGATTAAATAGTATTTAAGAATTTACCCTTTTGAAAACTTTTTCATTCTGTAAAATTATCGATATTGATGGTAAAATAAACCAAACTTAAGTGACATTTCAATTTTTAAAGAAATTTAATTCTATAAAGATCCTGATTAGTTATCGCATAGATTAGACAAAATAAACGTTGTGTACATTGAACTTCTGAATTGAATGATTTAGAACCGATAATTTATCGTCAACATATTAATATAAATCAGCTTTATTACGATTATCTAACATACGACTTCGACTACGACATTAATCTAGTGCTAATTGTCGTAGTCGAAGTCGTATATTCGACAACCGTAATAAGGCTAGGTTTGAGGTTAGGTGGTATCAAAACGACACCTTCACTCAGAGACCCTTGGGGTCCATTGTAGAAACGGAAGGAGATTGAGTATCTGAGGAAAGATAGAGAAAGAGGAAGAATAAGAAGAGAAGCGAGAAATGATATGGCCTATCTAAGCCAGCTCAGCCCAGCAATAAACCCTTCAATATCGTACAGTTAGCACTGCTGCATATCCTGAAGTTCATCATAGAATCTACTGCCTAGATGTCTGAGCATCTGATTTTGAAGAATTGGACATTAACAGAGTATGTGTTCTGCCGACTCGGGCGAACACATGTATGTCATCTAGATATACAGGCATGTCACAAATTCCGTTCGGAATTAAAACCATTCCGTAGTTATACTTTTTCTATAGAAGCAAAATACGCAATTTATTCCACATCGGAACGGAATTGAGTTTTGTGACATGGCTGATAGTATACAAAAGTCCGGTATAAAACTTCTGAACAGAAATAAAATATGGATAACTTTTCTAATGAGGTACATATAAAGGTATTGATAACTTTTGTATAAAAAATTAAAGTTAACTTTAACTTCTGTATAAAAACTAACAATAAACTATAAAAAGATATTGAAAAATATCAACATTTTTCTTTAGATTTATTCTGCATACAACAATAACAAGTTATAGGTAAGATATTCGGAAAAAACGTCGAAGAAGAAACACGGATTACTCTACCCTAAATGCAGATTATTTTGCCATCTTGGATTAAAACTTTTTTCCAGGCATTTACGCGACATAGCGAGGACTTAACATCTTTAGGCATGATACAAAAAATACATGTTATTCGTAAATAAGGGCAAATTCGTAATAAAGCATTAATTACGTAACGCTCTTTGGGGTTGGGTATTACTTTTTCTTACGGTGGAAGAATTTCGTATGAGTATTTAAAATGTGCTACACGAAAATAGCGTTACATAATTTGTGAACAGCCCCTAAAACAAATTAACTAAAGTTTAAAAATAAAAGCTTTATCACAAAACCCTTTAAAGTACACAAAATAGCGTTACATAATTTGTGAACAGCCCCTAAAACAAATTAACTAAAGTTTAAAAATAAAAGCTTCATCCCAAAACTCTTTAAAATTCATTTGAAATGATTTCATTTGTTTCGGTTGTACGATATTTATAATGATTAGCCTCTTATAAAACAAAAAATAAAGTTATGAGAAGCTTGTAAATCAAATTTTCGATACAAAATCACTAATATAAGCCTTTCACAAATGTATTATTCGATTATGAATTATGAGGTTAAAATTTGCAGTTAATAAACATGCCTGTTCCTCAACTTTAACGAAACAACCCGAACTTACTCAAAAGTATTCCCTCACAAAATGTTCAACATAAAATTTTTGTTTTCCAACAACTTCGTACTATTTTGGTTAGTTTCGTTAGAGTACAGGAACAAACATAATATTTCAAACGTTATTTTTCCAATTGCCTGTCAGGAATAAAAATTTAAATTTACTTATATCAAGAAAAAAAAAACTTACCCTCATTGCCACCATCTTTGCACAGACCCTTGACAAGTTTTGGAGCTGAATTGATTTTCAAGCGATGAACATCGACTGGACATAAAAGTAATAATTCCAAAATTTCTTGAACTAAAGGCCAGTTCATAGCGCGTATGGCATCATTAAGCCATGTATAAACCAAAGACCAGCCACCGGCTCCCATAAATTCACCTAATAGCTCGGTTTTGGTACATTTTAAGATTTGAACATAAATGCATTTTGAAACAAGTTTTTTTGAATATTTGGTCATTAAGCTGAAAATAAACATTGAAAAGAGGACAAAAATTAATAAAAATTGGTGTAAATTCTTGTATATAAATATAACATTATCATATAAACATTTTTCATCTGAGACTTAGATTTTTGAAAGGCTATAAGTAAGCTTTCCGACCGTACATTGACCTATTTGTCTACAGATCAATTCTAAAGCTCCTCTGTTCTTATTATATGAAATTTCATTAAAGTATCTTTAGCCGTTTAAAAGTGAATAGGTTATTTCTGAAATATCTCTAAAAAAAACCTCTGTATATATCATATTTTAATTTCTTTAAAACTTATCTTTTTACATTAAATTACGTTTCAAAAATAAACTTTTGCTATTTTATTGACCAAAAATTTTATGCATTTTAAAACGTTTAAATTTCTGCTCAAAATTTGTATTCAACTTGTAGTTAAGCCCTTTTGTTTTTTCGCAATTGCTCAAAAACTAAACGTTTTTTTGACATCCAATTAAAAAATTTGGATTTAATGTTCCATGTAGTTTAAAATTTATAACGTCTTTTTGCTTCTCCTGGGGGATACTGCGTAATTCGATTCGAAAGAAATTATTTTCGAAACACCATGCTTTAAGCATCGAACAATTTTATTTTCGAATCGAGATACGCAGTTACCCAACTGTAAAAAAACTAGAAGTGTAGTTACGCCCTTTTGCATTTCAGGTGACGATATAACTTTTAATTTTTATCGAACAATCTCGACAACTCTAAATTAAAAAAAATAGTTATCAATAAGTTTTTATTCCTAGAGAAAAGTTAACGATAGCTTTATATTTTACAAATAATGTATCGGTAGACTTCTATATCTATAGAAAATATATCTTTTACTAGATCAAAGTTAACTATGACTTTCTATTTCTTAAAATTATCATAACAATATATTTCTATAGAAAAGTTATATATAAAAATATATTTCCATAGGAAAATTATCTATAAAAATATATTTCTATAGAAAAGTTAACTATAAAAATATATTTCTATATAAAAGTTATGTATAAAAATATATTTCTATAGAATACTTATCGTTAACTTTATATTTCTAAAGAAAAGTTTAAGAAAACATTTCATTTCTAAAGAAAATGAATGATAATTTTTTATTTCTACGGAAATTTTATTAAATTTTTAAATTTCAATAATTTTCTATAGAAAAGTTTTCAATAGAAATCATTTTTTTATAGAAGTTGTAATGACTTTCCATTTAAATAGTAAAATAATCAATAACCTTCTCTCAAAGTATAAAAATCTGGTAACACTCTACTACGTTTAAGATTAAACAAATGCTACTGCCATAAAATGCCACTGTGTAAATGTAATAGATTAAACAAATCCATAACAAAACATTCGGTTGTAAACAAAAGTACTGGATTTCATGGAAACCGTCTAGTGGGGTAACTTGACTTACCTGGCCAATCTTTTAACCTCTCCGGTGCTTAGGATGCCACCATTATCATCCAGCAAGACTTTCAGGCATTTTAGTAATTGTATGGGCACAATGCGCGGCTATAAAATAGGATTTTAGAAAAATAAGAATAAACTGTTAGTCATGACAAATAGTTTTTGCGAATAAAACTCAAATTCATTTTAAAAATGTTTTCATTTATTCATTTAACTTTAAATAACGCTAATGTCTATTTTGGAAACAATTTACTTACCATTTTGTGTTATCTTTATCTTGTTTTTATAAATTTTAAAAATTGTAATAGATGTTTGTTTTTTCTAGTTTTAATTTTCCCTTGAAATCAATAATTGCTGCTGTCTCTTTTCAAACATGTTTTTTTGACTTTGTCCAACTTTGCTGCGTAATGATTTTTTTTCCACAGGGTAATTAGTTTGAGGTTATGTAATATTTTCCTTTTCTTAAATTGTCTTCTTTCAATTTATTTATAATAATCTGCAAAATTTAAAATAAGTAAAGTTAATCATTTTCTAACACTCATTATAAACAAATAAAAACTTTCACTGTTGACCATCATCGATTTAACAAAGAAAATTATGTATCTCATGCTATGATGGCACTATTTGAGCAAATATAAATACCAAGTACCCTCCCACCCAAAGTAATTTGTCAATGCGACTTTATTTTATTCTTTTATAACAAATTACCTAAAAATTATAATTGTTTTTATAGCAAAAAAAATATGTAATTTATTTATAAGAATAAAAATGTGTTCTTTTTCACGACTTCCACCGAAAATTTTCTGTGTGCTGTCTGCTGCAATCTACTCGCTGAACTGTTTTCATAAAATACACAGAAGTGTCATAGCAGAACTGAGAAAAAGAGACAGATATAGTAACATATTTTACTTCCTGCAGTGATGCCAACTTTTATTAAACAAAATGCTTACAGTGTGTTTGTTTTTATAAAGTAATCAATAGATATATTTTAATACAGTAGAACCACGACAAGTGTATTCATTTTCAACATTTTATTACCAATGAGCTGAAAATCGCCAATTGCGTTTATGATTTGAAATCGCAAAATTGGTGTGCTAAAGTTTACAATTGCAAAAAAAAATGCTGTTTCAAATCACATACTTTTACCAAAGCTATTTGTAAGTGAACTTAATTTTTTGAATAAAATTAAACACTCAAGGCGCAAAAAATACTTGTAGAAATCAAATTTTATTTGTTCTTGTTTATATGTTTTAGATAAAACAAGACTTAAAATTATTTTTTACTATGAAATTAAAAATTAACAACTCTTCAAGCTGTTTTTTTAACTTTGTTTTCTTTTAAATTGTCGAGTCAATAAAGACAAAACAAAATGCGTGAACTTCAGAATACGCTTAAATTAATTTGGCGATTTCCAAATCACATGCGATTTAATAATAGTGTGATTTACAGCACATCCATGTATGTATCGGTTTGTCAGCCAATGACGCCTAAATGGTTTATCCGATTTAATGAAATATAAGTTGTGCTTAATGTCACGATTGTTTAATGTAACTCAACTTTAATTGAGTTACCAATTGACAAAATGACATTAGGAATGGCCACTGTTGCCATACCTTCGACCTATAATGTATGACTTCTTATAAATCAAGCCGCTTTTCCTTGTAACCAAGATCCTGAGATCACCGTGTGTAATTAAATTGCTAAATCCGTAGTTACGATACTTTTGCTGGCAATAGACCATTGCGATAAGCTCGAAGTGGTCGTTGTGATGCAAACACAGCAACAGTACAGTAGAGCGTTTCGCCTTCCATACAAAAAAAGTTGTGTCAGTTACCACGCCTACAAATACCGCCCTATTAGTATCTTGTTCACTGTATCGCCATTTTAAGTCCGATCTTAACATTTTATATATATCGGTGTTCGCGGCTCTGTAAGGGTTACATTTCCCTCTTTGATAGTTTTTTACTACCACGTCAATTATAGTTATAACTTTTAAAAACTAGATCTATACTCGATTCGATTATCGTGAGTACGAATCGAATTTTAAAAAATTATGACCAGAAATTGACGTGATAATAAAAAATATCAAAGAGAGAAATGTAGCCGCCCTTACAGAGCACAGATATATAGTGTTATGATCGGACTAAAGATGGCGACACAGTTAAAAAAATGCAAAAAGGGGTGGGAGGTGACTGACTCAACTTTTTTTCAAACCGGTCTTCAAGCTTACAATTTTTACTCGTATAACAAGTAAAGACGGTTGAACGCATCGAACGTTTGTTAATTAGTTGAAATATATAACGAAAACAACGCATTTTCAACTAAATTATTCGCTATGGGGCTCACAAAATCCACAAACCGATTTCTTAATATAAAAAAGGCCTAATACGATATTTTGTTACTCTACAGGGGGGTTACTGCGTAACTTGATTCGAAAAAAAAACTTTGTATGCTTAAAGCATTGTGTTTCAAATTCCTTCTTCCAGGAGAAGGAAAAAACTTAATGAAAACCGTAAAATTTCAGATACAACAAAAAACTTTTAAATGATAAATAAAAAGGATTGCTTTTGTTATTAAAAATTGTATTCAAAATTTTATTGTATCTAAAATTTTACTGTAAAGTAACAAAAAATCGAAACAGGCCTTTTTTTATTAAGCCATCAAAACAGTCCTTGAAAAAGTTACATCCAAGGAAAGTGACAGTCGCAAAACAAACAATTTATTTATTGCAAGAAAAGAGAGATTTAATTACAAACAACCGACGCTCTTAACGATAAAATTTGGCGCTGAATTGATATGATTTTCGAAGTTTGTTTTTAATAAGGGAGAATTTATTTATAATAGAACAGAGAAAAGTGTAAATATTCACCGGAAATTTTATCCATAATTGAGCTGATAGTATTTTTACCGTTGATTTTTATTGTTTAATAGTCCATTCACATTAACAATTTTGAGGATTTTCAATAATGAAAACCACTTCGAAAACCTTACTATTCACATTTTAATTTCCTGGCATTTATTGAGTTCAAACATTTTTTCAATTTGTGTCAAAATACCCAATATTTATACCTTTTCGTAAATCATAAAACATTTTAGCAAATCTCAAAACTACATTTTTGAAGTGTTGGTAAACATTTTAATATTTTATAAGTTTTGAAACTAGTTTTCATTGAAAACCCGTATGTAAGTAGTTTTTGATTTGTATGGGAAAACATGTGTTTTCAATATTGCTTTGAAACGAAAACTACTTAAACGAGTTATCAAGTTTAATGTGAGTGAGCTAAAAAATAATTAGCAATTGTTCCAAACACATCAGGTTTACTTGATCAGTTTTTCTTCAAATATCTTTTGAACCTGCATTTACGTTCACTTGAAAATTTTCTTTTATCAGTGTTCATTTTATTTTCCTTTAATTTCATACAAATTTTAGTAAACTTTATAGCAAGATATATGTACACGGTAGTTGCATTGTCACTTTTAAATTTAAAAATCACTATCTGATATATATAAGGATTATGACATTTGTGAAAAAATAAAGCTACCATATGTTTGGATTTGTTTTCAATTTTGTAAATATTGAATATTTTTGAAGCATATTAATTTTTTCATTGAAATTATTTTTCTTCAATATTAATATCAAACAAATTATTAAATATTGAATTCAAAAGAGCCTGGAGCATAGAGGAATACTCCTGGACGACTATTTTTACAATTACAAGTACAAAAACGTGTTTATAATGGTATTAAAATTGGATTCCGTTCGATATTCAAAGCTGTTGATTTTTTTATAAAAACTGATTTGGAACCAATTTTTAGTAAGAATCCAATTCAAAGAAGAATAGTGAGAAGATCAGTCATCTTAGTCATTGATCGTAAGAGTAATATGTTTCCAATCTTTAAGAAATTTTGTTTGTATAATTTTGTTCATTACATATTTTAAACAAAACTCCATCAAATATTATAAAAAGCAATATTTTTAAAAAGTGGCAATAAAAATTGAACTTCAAAAATCCTTATTAAAAATTTAGTAAGACTATTGAAACTACCTTGTACTTGTATCATGCTTTATAGTACGGTCAGGGGGGTTACCGCGTAACTCGATTCGAAACGGAAAATTTTCGAGTTCGTACAAATGGTACTGTCTAATACGATCTTCGTATGTTTTGTTTCGAAAGTGCGGACAAGTTTTTTCGCTTTCGACAAATAAATTTCCCTTTCGTAAATCCAACTGTGTATTACGAAAACGGACATTTTTGTCGTTTAAAATGATAGGAAATTGTTCGAAAGCTATTTAGGTAGTGACAGTTGGGGAAAATGTAAGTATTTATAAAAATTATACTTTTTTAAATAAAAATCCATTTTTATAAAGTGAATGAAATAATAAATTAGTATTGTTAACATTTTAAAGGAATATTTCGAAAAAATATATTTACACAACCAAAAAAACAATATGAGGAAATGGTGGAATATATGACAAGTTTATTTTTAGGTTTGGGCTTTCTACAAAAATAACGTAAGAAGCAAATGTCATAGGAAGCAGATTAGAACAGCAAACGTCCAATTTTCTTTCGATAGATGAAGCTGTAAGCGGAATGTCTGGGACACAAAAGTTTGGAACAAAAAGCTAATTACACAATGTGCCAACATTAATACGAAGATGTAGTCTTGAAAATAATTTAAATGAAAATTTCAATTCCTCCAATCAAGAAGATATCCTAGTAATGACCTTTTATAATAACAATAACTGTTTTTAAAGTATAAACTCGAACTCCTAAATTAAATTTAGAAATTTAACTTAAAAAAAATCAACTTAAAAAAGAAAAATTAAACTACTAAAAGAAAAATTCGATTTCAAAAAATTAACAGAGTTATAAAAATCCAAAAGAAAGGTTCAACAATTGGAAATGAAGAAAGCTATTGTAGACCTTGATTTGGAAATTGTTAAACAATATACTCTAATTTAATTGTGGTAATTGCTAATTTAATTGTGGGTGTATATGGTCATTTAAATTTTATTAGAAAGATCCATTATGTTTGAAGAGTCTCTAATTAATTTTTTTTTGACTCGTTCAGGTGCCGTATCATTCTCATCATCGAACAATAAGGAAACGCAATTTATATTATAAAATTATTTAAAAATAACTTGAAATTGCTCATTGATATGTTTTGTTTTGGGAAATTTGTGTGTCAAACAGCAGTGCTACCAACATTTTCACAAATTTTCCCTTATGTTTGTGAATACAACACTGTGTTCGTTTCGAACGATTTACACGGTACGGTAAACCTTTCGATTCGGAAATTTCTTTCGAATGATTTTACTTTTCGAATCGAGTTACGCGGTAAGGGCCCAGGTTTATGTCAATTTCAATTCTGTCAACGAAATTTAATTTGGCGCAATTTTTTCAAATTTATATGTTCAGAGTTTTATTATTCTATTACATATTTAAAAATTACTACTTTTATTACAATGCATTCACAACACTGTAACTGTCCACACTAACTAAATACAACCCTATCTTCATATACAAACTAAACATACCTCCAATGGTTTGAAGCTTTGCTAAAACAATTTAACACAACTCTTGGCAATCTATTACAATTTTATTGACACGTACATGATGACGCCCTACGACGCCATCTTGTTTTTCATCACTTAAATAAAAACGCAATTTCACAACTTTACCATAATAGGAAATTTCCAGAATTTCGTAACATGAAACCCCAATTATCACCAATCGAGAAAAGGTCCAGCTTTTAATTTAGTCCGTAGAAACCAAAACACACAATACTTTCTTTAATTGTATTTCGGAACCCTAAATGATTCATACAATTACGTTTTTTTCCTTTTGTTTGATTAATCGATAATCAGTGCAAAATCTCTTATAAACTAACAATAAAAGACTTGCAATTTAATTGATATTTTATATTTCTTGCTCTTGTTTTAACAACAGTTCAATTACATTAATTTTCTTTTTTTTCCGTTGTTATACATAAAATATTTCTTTGTTAATTTTTTGAGTTTTATATTTTCTTCCGAGGTACTAGCAATCCACGTCCAACTCACCCGTATTCACAAAATTATCTAAACGAATGTTGATTTTCTTTATGAGAATTCATACACTTTTTATCATGGTTGTATTAATTTGTTGCAGGGCTGCATTTTGTGAGAATGTACGAAAAGGTAATGCAGATAAAAATCTGTTACAATTTAGATAAATAAGTTTTTGTTGTTGTCTTGAATTTGTTTAGGTTTTTTTTGTATAAAAACAAACAGATGTCAACGGATTTGTTTTTTTGGAGGGATAATCCAAAACTAGGTAAACAGAAAAACTAGGACAAAACTTTTGATGGACATGTGTTTACAGAATTATATAGATATTCTTAAAGTTATTATTGCTTTTTAAGGCCACCATATGCACAGAATGTATGTACATTATGTCAGATACCGGTTTCTATAAGCTTGAAGTTTTTCGTCGCTTCCATTGACATGAGCCTGGTTTCGCTTCCGTAGGCTTGACATGCGTATCAAATATTCGTATTTTGGTACTTAGCGTAAGTACCATTTTAGGATGTATACAGAGCCTGGTTGAGACGCACCAGTTTGTCTGAGAGTCCTTTTCTTGTAAGAGGTATGCGCTGGCAATCCCGACTCAGTTAAACCAAAGTGGAACTCCCGATAGTGTAGCAGATGACACCAATTGTCCGTGCCGTTGAGAATATCTTTAAACGAATAACTTCTAGGTCTGGATCATACATTACACGAAGTGATTCCCGGAACTATCCAGACAAGAGCATGTTGGAAATGCTCAGAACTCATCCTTCCAAAGAAAAATGCTGTTCTTAGAAGTGCCTAAAGGCAAAGACAGTGACAACAGCGATGATCTCACCAATGAGAAACTACTGAAGATCTTTTTTTAATGCAGTTAGTGCATTGGAAAAGTTGAAACCAAGTTTGACAAATTGAAAGTTCAAGGTATGATGTTTAAGCATGCCATACCTATAAAATCATTGTTCTTCACAATGTTCAGGTTATGCACTGGAACGCTCGAGGCATAGCCGAGTCATCAGCTTCATGGCTCGAAAAAGTTCTTCACGACATTCTACTACTAAATGAAACATTTTTAGAACCACATCACAAAATTAAGTCGGAAAGCTTCAATATTTGCCGTGAAGACCGGCCAACACATGAAGGAAGAGTACTCATTGTGTTGGAACTAGGAAAATAGGTTACGGGAAGGAGGATAGATGGAGTAGTGTTTGTGGACATTTGATTTCAATTTACCTATATTGCAACTGGCAGGGAAAATTTCTGCGGGGAGCGAATTCCACGTACGAACTGTACTGCTAAAGAACGAATTTTCTCTGTAGTGTGTTGTTCGGTCTACCGGCCAATCGACCACAAAGAAATGAGCCCTAGCAGAATGACGTGTATTGCGTAAAAAAGTCCGAGCTTCGGGAACAAGACAAGTTCCCTGATTTCGTTAGAGCACATTCCAAAGTAGTAACGATAGAACAGTGTAAAACAACCCACATTGCGACAGGCATTATCTACGTTCTAACTTTTCGTATTCACTTACCCGATACGGTTAAAATAAAACATATCCAGTCCTCTACAATTTTATTAACAAACTCCAGTTCCAAAGTAAGACAAGATCTTTGAAAATATAATTTACAACAGTTTGGATTCCGACACGGAAGAAGGTGTTTGAAGCAATGTCTGAGTTCCTGTCCCGAGCATACCGATTACGGTAGAATCGGATGCATGACCGAACATCTTGATAGATAGGATTGCCACTATGGAGAGAATTAAATGGGCCGTGAATACGTTCATGCCGTATAAATCGGCCAGTACGGATTGTATCATCGCTCCAGGTGAATGGAGAGAGGTTAGGCAATTTTTATACCAAAGGCAGGGAAGACTAGTCACTCTAAACCACAAGATATTAGGCAAATCAGCCTGTCGTCTTTTCTTCTGAATACACTAGACCAACTGATTGACCTTTATCTTAGAAACTCGTTAGAGACACGCATCATAAATCATAAGTAACGCTCAACATTCTTACCTACCTTAAGGGTAAATCTGTTGAGAGTGCACTTCATGATGTGTTTGGTTTTATCGAAAAAGGGCTAGATTTCAAGGAGTACACATTGGCAGCTTTCTTAGATGTCGAAGGAGCTTTCAATAATATCACGATTGACGCCATTAAGAACGCACTCATAGATACGGGTGTGGATGATTTTCTGGTTGAGTGGATAACAACCATGCTCAATAGCAGGATAATCAACTCTAGTCTAGGAGATTGCAACACTCGTAGAATAGTCGCAAGAGGATGTTGTCCCATGTACTTTGGCTACTGGCGATCAACGTCAACCTTAAAAGATTTGACCATCTAGGTAGTATACATATAGGGTAAGACTTTGCAATGAAGGCAATGAAACTGCAGACGAAATCGCAAGACTTGGCTCGAGTCAGGAACTGATGCTCGCGGTGACAGAGATAGCTCCACCTATATGCCACCTTTATATGGGCATTAAGTCTTGGATCGGTGATGAAACAGCTAAGAACTGGCATAACTTGGTCACATGCACAATATATAAGAACTTATGGCCCGACTTAAATATACGCAAGACCAAGTCCTTTCTTAGCAGAACCAGTCTTAGGAAATGCATAGGTTTTCTAACTGGCCACTGCGCCCTGAATACCAGACTAAATAGGTGAGATGGAGCAATTCAGGACATTTGCAGACTATTCTCGGTCGCGGATTCGTCCGAAACGGTAGAGCAGATCCTCTGCCACTGTCCTATGCTCCAAAACCAAACGCTTAAATTTCTAGGTAATAGCTTCCACTGGGCGACATGCAGCAGTGCGAAATGACTGACGTTGTAGTTTTTATACTGGTACTCAGATGGCATAGTTAGACGGGTCTCTTTCCCTAGGGTAGCGTTTTGGACAACACTTCTCTTCTCTACGACTATTTTTCTCTATCTCTAACACTATATAGAAACTTCTTCCTTTACTCCTCTTTCTCTTCCCACTATTGTTATTTACTTTCAGAAAGGATCACAATGGACCCGAAGGTCTCCGAGTGAAGATGCCACTTTCCTGGCATTACCTTTTCAACCTAACCTAATGTCTGAGTTTGGAATCCCTACGAAGCTAAGAAAGTTATGCAGGATGACACTAACTAATACAACATCATCTGTTAAGAACCTATCAGAGTCTTTCATAACTAAACGGGGATTCAGGCAAGGTGACAGGGGATTCGGACAGGTGCAGCAGTTAATACACCTAGTACAATTTTCAATAGAAAACATATGTTACTCTAGTTTGCTGATGACATGACGATATTGTGGGAGGCACTTTTCGCAAGGTAACTGCCGCCTTTTCCAGTATCAAGAAGGAATCAAACAGAATTTGCCTTTTCAATGAATCAAAAACAAAACTGGCAGTCAGACCACTAGAATTGAATCACATGTGTCTGTTGAGAACATAACATATAAACTTCGAAAAGTAGAATCATACTTGAATCGATGCTATTTTGGCCTAAGCAAACAGCTAAGAAAGTCCTCTCCGTAAGAACTAAAATTACGCTCTATAAAACGCTTATACTAGCCGTTGTTGTTGTTTTGGAAGACCGCCATTGACGTCCACCTGCAGCCTGCTTTTTTTTTGTATAAAATTTATATTTTATATCCTCATTTTTAAAAGGTAAATAAAACTTGGAGATTTTTCTCTTTTTTTATATAGAAATTAAATTTGTCTTTTTATTTTATATATTTATAATTCACGCACGAAACATTGGGGGATCTGTTTGGAGATCAAGGCCAAGAAATTGTGCTACTTCTACTGGATGAGTCCACAAATCCTCAGGACTAAGGGAAGTAGGGTTGGCGGTATAGTTGAAAATGTGGGGGTGTCATGAAGATCCTGACCACAAGCTGGGCATATATTGGGGACGGCACGATCTATGCAGGACCAAAAGATAATTAATCTATTGCTCCATCCCGATCTCAGTTGAGCCAGAACGACTCTTGTTTTCCGCGGTAGGTTCTTTTCTTCTTCTGCTATGGGCGGTGGGCGACCTCCTAATACAAAATTCATGCGATAACCTTAAATCACGGAGTTGGTGGCGTCTCTATGAATGTTGTTTAATGCTGCCATGTACGAGGTATGATCTAAAGGATCAAGTACATATCTTCGTATGCTATTCTCATACACGCGAAGATCTTTCTTTACTGCCCGTGTTATTGCATGTATAAACCATGAGCTGTATGGGTTATACGCTAACATAGACATAGTGAAATGCATTAAGCAACAGCGGCTGCGTTGGCTCGGACATGTTGTGCGAATAGATGAAAATACTCCGGCAAGAAAGGTTCGATAATAATTCTGAGGGAACTCGTAGAAGAAGGCGTCCAAAACTTCGATGAAAAGACCAAGTAGAAGAAAATTTGTTAAAACTTGGAGAATATGCGCGCGAGATAGAGGTGCATGGAATTCTAAAATATGCTCGGTCTTTGACCTAAACAGGTTGTAACTATAGGCCATTTAAGTTAGCAAGTTTCTTCGACATATTTTTCTAGAATTTCTCGTAGATTACGATTTTAATAAAAGCTTGGTTGGCTTTATGAAGCTCCATTAAAATTTACCCACTCTAAATGTAATATCAATAAAAGTTTTTTTTTTCCAGATCTTAATTTTTTCGTACAATTAAATTATTTTTAAAACTCATCTATAACCACAAATTTGCTTTATTATTAATTTATTTAATACATGAAGTGCAATTATAAATGTAGGTTTTTATTTGTATACAAGTACAGAAGAATTTCTGTAAAGACAATTTGAAATTTTCTGTTAAAATATTTTTCTTAAATTCATTTTATTGTGCGTTTTAATATGTTTTGTTGTTGTTTTGATTAATGAGTATTTAAAATCCATTGTTAAAACTATTTATTACTACTATTCGTTAATAATGTGTTAAATTTTTTTTTCTATTTTGTAATTAAAATTGGAAAGTGTATGAAAAATTATGAGAATGGAAATTATTAAAGAATTACTGAATTAATAAATAACAGTTAAAACTGGAAGACAGTAGATTCAAAATTTAAACAGAAATCAAATAAGTCTTTTTTTCTTTTATTTTTGTTGTTAATCAAAATAGGAAGGTTTGGAATATTGTCCTACAGTTCAACAATATTTTTAGAACTTGGCTTATATTTATGTATAAAGTATATAAACTTAAATTATAATAAAAATTCAAAATAAATGTAAAATACAAAATTGCATAATGTTCACACTGTCGGTCATTAGTTTACCGCACCTATAAATTGAACTTTGGCTATCAATATCTCGCTTATCAACTACTGCTAGCTCTTCGTTTTTTTGAATAATAACTTATTTTATCTATTAGTTATATAAAGCTTCAAGATATACGGTACAAATTATATTTTGGGATTTATAGTTGGACTCAGCTGGCTATAGATAAAGTTACCATATAGCCTGTTTTTCCTCTACTTTTGAAAGGTTTACAATAGAACCCTTAGGTCTCCGAGTAAAGTCGTAATATGGCACCATTTTTCTAAAATTAAAATACTAAACTCATTCTTTTGAATAAGTTCCTTAAAAGATTTTCGCAACATGTTGCTTAACATGTTCACTTTCGATTATAGCAACAAGCTTATAGCAAATGAAGAACATCCGATATTTCATAAGTACTAACTTCTTAGAATATATAGAATTTTGTATTAAAACAGATTCCTATAATTTGTTGACAATTATAAATTCTATTCCTATTGAGCAATAATGTTCCACAGATTTTAAAATGCAACATGTTTATAGAAAGCTAAAAAAAAATAAAAAAAAAACATCTGGCAAATAACTTAGCAACATATTGCTGTCGTATTAAAGGAACAACATGTTGCTAGAGTATTTACGATATCCGTGCCAAAAGCTTAAGGCCCTCAGTCGGAGGCGAACGTTAGACTGTGTTTTAAAGGTGCAATGTGGGATAACTTGACGCCTCTGCCAGTATTTAGTCATTCTCACGTTACTGGGGGCTATGACGTGACCAATCTCACTTCCCCACACTCCTGGAAACAAATGAATATATATAATTTGGACAGAACAAAGGAATGTAAATAACTCGGACAGGACATCCTTGGAGAACTGCTTGAGGGTCAGACTTTAAGTGACATTAACGCGAACATACTCCATCAGGAGAGACTGTCAGTCTTTAAGGAAATGGATAACGGATGATCCTGACTCATCTCATACCTCCGAAGCCACACAGATGCTGCCGGACTTCTCGCTTAATAATTGTCAACATATTGAAGTCACTGTTATCTCAATTTTTGGACGGTCTCAGTTGGGATCTCCTCCAAGAACTCTTGCTTTGGTAGTCGGAAAGAGCCAGACAGATCAGTTTAACACTACCGACTCCACTGACGCCACTTATATCTCAGCGATTGTTTCGTTGGACTCTGACACGGAATGCGATATCATCGTGATACCAACTCCGGGTCAAGATAAAGAGAGATCTCCTCTGAGATCTTTGGCTTCAGTGGTGAAGGATAGTCAAGATGGTATTATTCCGAAAGCTTAAACTCCACCGACGCCACTCAGCTCTCGGCGGTTGTCTCGCTGAACTCTGATACGGAGAGCGTGATACGTACTATGGTTCAGAATAAGGCGAGATCCCCTCTGAGATCTCAGGCTTCAGTGGTAAAGGAGAGTCAAGCTGGTCTGATTCATCTTCTAAGGGACAGTTAGTTCTTCAGGACGCTGTGGTGACTACATCGCCACAGAAAAAGCAAAAAACTCGCCGAACCAAGTTTGCCTGGGCAAAGAGCGGTACGAGGAGCTCATTGGCCTACCTCAAAAAAATGTCCGGTAATGAGTGCAAGAATCTTAAGAGCGTAACTAAAAAATCTACGGCTCCGTCAAGGACATCTCAAGTTTTATCAAGCGGGGGGAATCTGGTAGCTCTACAGAGCCCACAAAGGATCCTGTGGAGAAATCAGCGGATCATCGCAAGATGGAGCACAAAGAAGCTGCTACCGATACGCTCAAGGACGGAGCTGTAAAGGTAAGTAGGGTAGACTCTCTCTACTCTCTCATATCCCCGAATGAAGAGCTTAAAGAGGACAAGGTCTGATGAAGCCTTCAACTTCTAAAAAGGTCAAGAAGCCAGTAAGTCGGGACATAGTTCAGGCGGCTGTCATAGATCATAATGATCCTTATAGTAGGATTAAAAATGTTAGATGATTAAAGAACGTCTAAATTCAAAAGAATCTATGGCTCCACCAAGGCCATCTCCTCAAGTTTTATCAAGCGCTGTAGCCTGGTAACTCTACAGAACCCACAAAGTGTCCTGTGGAGAAACCAGTGGATCCTCGCAAGATGGATGACAAAGATACTACAAGTGATACGCTCAAGGATGGAGCTGTAAAGGTATGCAGGGCAGTGGGAGATTGTGAGTCTCTAGGCTCTCATACGGGTCCCCGAAAGGAGAGCATAAAGAGAGCAAGGTCTAGTGACGAAGATTAAGAAGTCAGTGAGACTATACAAAGTTCAGGCGGCTATCATATATCATAAAAATCCTTAAAGTAGGATTAAAAAAGGTCTATGTTAGCCTATTGAAGCCCGTGTAATAGATTTCTTTTTCTGTTATCCTTGACTCTCAGTGGAGAAATGGGCCTCAATAATAGTCTAATAGACAGTATTGGATTTTTAAGGGTTCCAAAGAGGATATATTATTTAAAGGTATGAAATGACAGAGGACTTGTTAAAGATCGTTAACTGCTGTAATGCGAGATTATACGACTTTTTAAAAACGGCTGTGGCGACCTCTGTATGTCTGTCAAACTCGAGGTGGAAATAGCCTCTGGGTTACACATTAGGTAGAACGCCTTCTAAAATTTGTATATTTGAATTTTACAAACATCGTTTTTAAGTTCTAATATACAAGAAACATTTGTTGCGCAACATATTTACAAGAAACATTTGTTGCGCAACATGTTTACAAGAAATGTTTGTTGCGCAACGTGTTTACAAGGAACATTTGTTGCGCAACATTTTTACGTGCAACAAATAAGGTAATAACGTGTTATGTTTGAAAACTAAAACGAAATCGCATTTATACCCAAATCGAGAAGAATTTTAACTTACAAAATTGTTCTAAATCGAATTCGAAATTAACAGGCTTTACACGCTACTTATTTAAATGTATATTTAGTATAAAAAATAAGCTATAACACAAAAAAAAGAACGATGTACCTTGATTTACTAAGTGTCATAAACTGATGACCGGCAGTGTAGGTATATTTAAGAATTATGAAAAATTTTAAACAAAATAGTCTTATAAAAGAAGAAATCAAAAAATATATGTATATATTAATACTATAATAAATTCTGGTTTTTTTTTTTAGAAAAAATATTGCAAAAGAAAAAATTTTTGTAAAAATATAACAAACTTAAGAAAAAAGAAAATATTTCAAACATAACTTAAACATAAATTATGGAAAATTTTATGAATGATATTTTAAACCAAAAAAAATATTTTGAGATGAAAAGGTTAATCCAACTATATATGTATGTATTTAAAATTAAGAATATTTGTCTTAACCTTGCATAAAATACTTAAATCTAAATTTATAGTAATTAATATTATATAGAATATAGAAAGATATTTAAGTTTTTAAACTTAAATGAAGACAACTTGTCAAAAGTAGGTACTATTGTTAATTCAAATTTATTATGAAAATTTGTTTTTATAAAGAGTTCTTTCATATAACAGTTCTACATCTTTTTCTGCCATTAAAAAGTTTTCCTAAACATTTGCTCATAACTTCTAAACGATATAAGATATAGCAATTTTAAAATAAAGACATAACCTCTCAAATGGTAAACAAAAAAGCAAGTAAACACTTAAGTGGACAAAGCCCGGAATGTGCACCGATTTTAATAACTCTAAAGGTTTTTTTGATGTCAAATTTTATATTATGTCAACAGTTTTGTAATTTTAAGTTATTTTCGGCATTAGTTCTGATATATATTTTTGAATATCTGATAAAGCATAAAAAATTGGCGTTGCAGAACAGTTAAAATGAGCGCTCCTTTCGAGAAAGAACATATATTTTAGAAAAGTGAAATAAAAGTTTTCAAAATCGCTGATATCTCTGTCACTGATATCGAATTAAAAAATTTGCAAATAAATACATCTGGCGAATCGTTGATATCTCTGCCACTACTCTAGGTCTATGTGAATAATTTGCAAATACATCTTTTGGACATGCGATTTGCTGATATCTCTGTCACTACTCTGTCGATTTGAATAATTTCTTCATCAACAAATTTAAAAGAAACTAATTTTTAATATTAGTTTTTATTCTTTGGTTGAAAGTCTTGTTTAAGTGGAAAGTAGGGTTGTTAAAATTAAACAGTTGAAACTCTGTGTTAAAATTTGTTGTGATATCTTAAGTAGATATGAATTAAAAACCTTAATATGTCAAACTACTAAGAAAATAGTCACGTAAGAAATGGGCGTGACAGAACAGTTAAAATTCTATCTTCCATAGAAAATGTACTTATATTAGAAAATTGCAGAAAGTTCTTAAAGACTCTATTATATAAAGATACATTAATTTGCCGTATGATATTTTTGATAAGTCCCCGAAGCAACTAATGGAGACGATTATCCAATGAGAGGAAGCTAAGACACACGCACGTGCTCATGAAATGTACGTTTGTTTGTGCGTTTATGTGTTTTTATAGAGTCCGGTCCTCCTACTTTCTAACATATTGTACATATGCTGTGACAATATTTAACCTTAATTTTTTTAATTGACCTTTGAACTTAACCTTATATATTTATTTCTAAGGTGATATTCGTATTCATGCTTTAAATTGTGTCATTTAAAAGTTATAAACATAATAACCACGTTTTCTGTTCAATTGTTTTTTTTTTAATTTTCCGCGTCTTATAGCTCTAACATCATCTAAATCTGTGGTGCGCACATTTTCTGTTTACCTGCTACGTGTGGTAGTATATGTTATTGAGCATATAATTTGTTTTTAAGCTGCCTATCACTGCTCTAGAACTAAAGAGACCTGGTGTCATATAAATAATTGGAATTTATTAAATTGAACATAAAAACACTTCGTAAGTTTAATCCTCAGGGACTTAAATTCGACTTTAACAAAGAGAGTAAAAACAAGGGAACCCTTTTAATTATATTCTATTGATAGTCCATCAAGATTCTGCTTAAATTTGTTGAAACACTCTAATTGTAATCTTCTATTCAAATCTTTCAGTCTTCACTTTAAGTTCAAAATCTTCTATACCTTTAAATAAACATCTATTTAAATATCCTTTTGTTCATTATTTGTAGTTGTGTTTGTTTTAATGTCTAAATTGTTATTTAAACTTGGCAAATTATCGTTGTCTAACAGAATAGGATTAGGTTGATTAGCTGTAGAGGAGGATACTTCTAAAATGTTAATTTCATTAGCAGTTACCAAAACAGATGATGAAGTTGGCGTAGATGTGGAAGGAGTGTCATTAGCTAATTTCACTTCTAAAGAACCGCCTACAGCTCCCTCTAAATCTTCTAAGGGAGAAGTTTCGGCTGTCGAGGATGAAGATGCCTTTGGTAATGCTAGAGTCGCAACACCTTCAGCCACCTCTAAGGTATCGGCTTTTGTTAAATTAGTTTTGAAACTATTGCCCTCAATTGGTTTTTCGAAATTACGATAGGAATCTTTAAACTTGACACTATTGCTGTTGTTATTATTTGAGCTTGATGAGGATGATGAGGATGGATTGGAAGTGGAGGCTGTATTTTGATTTGAGGTTAAAGTATTTACTGGCCTAAAACGTCTGGCAGCATAAGTGTTATTGCGCTGATTTAAAGTTGGACTTTCGGAACGAGCGCGTTGTAGGGGAGCTCTTTGAGAAGCTGGTGATTGATAGGGTCCAGCTGCAGCTATAGAATGATCATAATCTCTAGATCTACCAAATTCAAATCCATTTTGCCATTGAACATGAACATTTTCATAGGAAGGATCCTCATAGCGTCTGGCATAAGGACTGGGTTCGGCTTCCCTTAAGCGATTAAGAGTATTATGTACCGGTCTGGACGTAGTATTAAGATCATTTTGTCTTCGATAAGTGGCGGCTGCATGCATTTCTGCCCGGGCATTAAAACGTACAATATCCTGCGGTAGTCCCGTTAGACGGGGTGTACCATAAGGATTGGCCATTTGAGCGGCAGCTGAGGCTGCATCGCAATCGACACAATCACGTGAGAACATGAAATTAAAATCGATTACTTTACAATCGGTTCCCTGACCCATCCACAGCGGTAGCCATTTATTGACCAATAACCATTGTAGACTTGATTTGGATATACGATTTAATGTGCTGTTATTTTGTTCAGCCATAGTGGAGTTTTGTCTGTTTGAGCTTGCTTGTAGTTTTTGAGCCGATAAGGCTGCAGCTGCTGTTGTTGCAGTTGATGATGATGAGGATGAAGATGATTTCTTGGTGAGAGCATTTTTAAGTGATGCTACAGTAGTTGTCTTTTCAGTCGTTGCTGTATTGGAATTTTGTTGTGAAGTATTGGAGTTCTGTTTCGAGCCTAAATTTAAGGCTTTTATCTTGGGTATAGCTCCTGTTGTTCTACAGGACGATGATGTTGATGGGCCTGTTTCTATGTTGCCGTTTGCATTTGGATTGATGAGTGGTCCAGCGGAGGCGGCACGTGATTCACGATCCTTAGAGCTGTTTGGGGAGACTAAAAGGAATAATTTTAGAAATTAAATTTAAAGAAATTTTTAAAAAAATTTTTGTGAAAATTTCAAATTTTTGGTAACATTTAATGAAAACTAAAATGTTTAGTAACATTTCATAAATATTAAAATTTTTAGGAAAATTTTATAAAAAATATAATTTTATAAAATTTTTGAACTTTTTTTGAAATAATTAAAATTTTTTGTAAATAAAAAAATTCTTAATCTTTGGTCAATTATTCAATGAAATTTTAGTTAATAATTTACATTAGCTGTGTTCCAGAACTACCAATACTGTACAATATTGTACAATTTTTAACCAGAAATTACAATTAAGTAATTTTTTTCAGTACAGGAACACTTTCCTGTAGTTTTTGATTAAAACTTGTACAATATTGTACAGTATTGGTAGTTCTGGAACACAGCTATTAAATTTTTTGTAAAAAATTTTAATTTTTGTCAAATAATTTTCGTTAAAAATTTTGTGAAATGTTATTTTTTGGGGAAATTGATATTTGTAGTAAAAATCAAAATTTTTGGTTCAATTTTTTAGGGCTATAGTCTTTACGGAAGAATCAAAGATGGACAGAGAGGTACGTGCACTTTTTCGAACAAGCAATCTTTCCCTGCGTGTATTAACTCACTTAATCTCAAATAGAATATTAAGGGATAGTGTGGTGAATATCTGCTTTACAAGGACTTAGCATTACATTAAATTTAATTAAAAAATGTAAAGTAGATCTAATGGATACAAAGGTTGCTGATCATTGTAAAATCGATAGTAATGTAATAGCTGATCAATGAGCAACGAAGCGCTGATCCAAGCCTGAGCCAGATATAAGACTCATTATCTGCCATCTAGTAAGAAATCTACGAAACCCCTCCGGCAAAATTAGATATAAGGAAGACCTAGGTCTAAGTACGATAACTATAAGGAAATGAATTGGAATGTTGACTTGAGCCAGAGACTTAAGTTTTTAGCAGATTCTACGGTGAACTCCACAATTTCCAGTTGTACAACCTGATTATGGGTTCGTCGTACCGACTCGGGTAATCTCATAATTTCGACAAAGGACTGTCATGAGCTTCATCGTGGGGCTCAAATTATCTAGATGAAGCCTACATCTATTATTCTCACTATTTTTCAATCCCTTGTCTTATCTTATTTCTATTTTTTTCGTATTATCCATTTAGAAGGACCAAATGCAATTATTCGGTCGTCAAGTGAATCGAATCTGACCAAAACTTGTCATGAAATTTAAAAATTTCTTTTTCAAAACTCAAATATATTTATTTTTTTTAAATAAATATTTAAGTTGAAGGTTGCAAGTTCGAGTGGGGCTTAAGTTCATCTTATAAATGATTTTGCAACAGGAATGCTGAAAAAACTATGTGCACATTGTAGTTCCGCCAAGAACTTCGTCAAAAAATTGTGTCATCCACTATTAAAATATCAGTAGTTAAGATCATCTATTTAACAGAAAACTTAATCGAGATCTCTATAACTTCTTGTTGTACAACCTGAATGATTGTGGGTTGCTCGTACCGGAAAGACTCTGAAATTTCAGAATTTCGACGAAGAACTGTCATGAGCTTCATTGCGGGGCTCAGATTATCTAGATCAGACCTTAATCTATTATTCTCACTATTTTTCCTTATTTCTTTTATTTCTATTTTTTCCGTATTTGGGCTCAAGTTCATATAATAAATTATTTTGCAATAGGAATACTGAAAAAATTATGTGACACATTGTATGTAGTTCCGCTACCGACTTAGTCAGATAATATATTTAGCTGAAAACTTAATTGAGAACGCAAACGAGAATAAGGAATGATACTGAAAACTCATTTACTTTCACATATGATCGCCTCAATCACAAGAACTTCTCTTCCATAGTTTTTTCTTTATCTAGACGGACTTAGTTATATAATAATGCTTAATCCCACTTGAAGAAAGTTAAGATTTTAAAAATCCATCTTATTATTACATATGTATTCTAATAAACCTTACCATTCGTTCCCAAATTATGCGTGCCGCCATTTAAATGACTATTCACCGAGGACGAACTGCCACTACCAGTAGCTTTATAAATATTGCTCATACTTTGAGTGTTTTCACCATGCAAACAGCTAAAGAATGACGATGAACTATTCTTAACATTATTGCCAGTATCCCTTTGACCTCCACTAACACCACCACCACTAGCTGAAGCCGATGAACCACTTACTGATCCGCCTGGGTTAACACTACAATTCGCAGAATTACAACTAATGGTAGAACTGACACTTGAACTGTTAGTGGTGCTGGTGCTGCTAATACTGGAGCCGGTATTTAGACGTATATGACCGACAGTACCAAAGTGAGAATGACCCAGTACAGCGTAATGTCCGCCCAAATTATAATGATCAATATTGCCACAGGAAGAGCTTAAATGTCGTTCTATGCGTCCTATGCCATGACCAATGACATTTAAACGGCCATAGACTCGTGCACCGGCATTTGTATTGCGATAAATTGGTTCATCTCGTATTTGTTCATAGATATTTTCATAACGTATCGGAGGCTGATAATGATTCAGATTATAATAGTTTTGCGATTCGGTGTCATCAAAACTACGTTGGCGATGACAGGGATTTGAAGAGGCAGTGGTGACGGTGTTGTAATGATTACAGGTGACACCGTTGCAGCGGAAGGCGTTAAAGCGAGGATTGGCTAAGAGATATATTTGGTAAATCAAATACTTGTTTTAAATTTAATATATTTTTGTTTTGCAAATTTACCTGCATGTAAATCTAATTGAAAATTTCTACGAAAACCCAAACCTGATCTTACAGATCTTGGTATGTCATAGTTATTGTTTGTTCCGCCAGCTGATTGTAGACCTGCATTTGTTTGGTTTGATGCATTAATATTAATGGCATTTGCACGATCATATAAATCATTGCGATAGCTAATGTTATTTGCTGCCAATCTAGATTGTTTAGCTTGTTGAGTATTATTTTCATTTGTGGATTGTTGTGTTGGTGGATGCTGTGGCTGCTGTTGTTGTTGTTGTTGTGGGGCTTGTTGTGGTTGGACTTGTATTTGAGCTGGTTGCTGTTGTAGTGTAGGTTGTTCTTCTGCAGGGGCATTAGCATTGTTGGCTGCATTAATTGGTGCCAAAGCAGCTGCTGCTCCAACAACTGCTGCACCAACTACTGCACCACCATGAGCGGCTGCATTATATTGTTCTATGCTTTCATAAATATTTTCATAATGTGGATGAATTTGTAGCTGCTGTTGATTTGCATTGATATTTTGTTGTAATGGCTGTTGTTGTTGTTGCTGCTGTTGTTGATCATTGCGTACATAACCTACAGCACCTTCAATTGTACCCTCAGCTTGACTGTTTTCATCATCCACAATACCATTTATTGAAATAATGGCCGCTTGTCTATTAAGAAAAGAGAAACTTAAGATTTGTAGTTTTACATAATTAACAAGTAAGAAAGTGCTATAGTCGGTGAAGCCCGACTATACGATACCCTTCACCATTAAGATCAAAGGTGTTTTTTTTCCTGTATAAACAGGCCTGTTCTGAAAATAACGTGATTTGAAATCACATTCCGTTTTGAAATCACAAATGTGATTTGTGCCTGTTCTGTAAATCACAATTTTTTACGTTTTTTTGTGTGATTTAAAATTCTCAAAACACAAGGAAAATTGTATAAACTAGTGCAATTGCACTATTTTTAATAATAGTTAACGTCATTATTAAAATTTGACTGATTTTATTGGTATTTTTACAAGAATTTTACGCTTTTAACGTTGACAAAGTAAATTTTGCTACTTGGTCGGTTTTAAGAAAAATCACAAAAAAAGTAGCTTAAAATGAGGGTGTCCGTTTTTTCGTATTTATCTTTGAACATTTAATTAAAATTGCAATTTTTTTTACAAAATATTATAAAAATCATATTAGGCTTTTTATCTATTCAATTAGTAATAGAAATAAAAATAAAATTACTTGTAAAACAGACAAGTGGTTTCAAATCGATAGTGTCTTAGCTGACCGGTTTGAAATCACAAAACTTTTGTGATTTTTATTTGCAGAACACCTTTTATGTGATTTTAAATCACTTTCACAAAATGTGATTTTCAGAACAGGCCTGAAAGACAAATATTAGCAAAATTTTGCCATCATACAAACATTTTCTTAAAACTTATATATTTATGTTGTTTCCGACGTTTGGATTTATATGAGAGCAAGGGTCAAATGTGGACCGATTATCTCGAAATTTGCCAAATTGATTACAGTTGTTACAAAAATTATGTATGCAAAAAATAAAATTAAAATTCTCATTATCTTAAGATTTACGAGCGTTTTAGTGATATTTGTCTCTTTTAGTGCATTTTACACAGAAGAGTTTGTATGAGAGCTATGGTCAAATGTGGACCGATTTCGCACCGAAATTTGGTACAGTGATTTAAGTATTTGTTTTAAATGTCATATATTGTGGCCATTATATCAATTCCGGGAAGTGGAACCTATGGGAGGTACCATAAATAATGGACCTATTTTGACGAATTTAAATAGCCATGGTCCTACTATCAAAAAAATGATCTGCGCCAAATTTCATCAAATTATATTTAGAATTGCGACCTATACTTTGATTACACGGTTTACATGGGGTCCAGCCAGCCAGACGTCCTGCCAGACGGACGGATGGACGGACCGACATCGCTAAATCGACTCAGAAAGTGATTCTAAGCCTATTGGTATACTAAAAGGTGGGTCTTAGACAAATATTTCTTTGCAATACATGCATCAGCACAAACTTACAATACCCTTTATGGTGGTGAAGGGTATAAAAAGGTTTAAACATTTTTCACTTACCGTGCTAATGCACCCTGCTCTTCTATTCACATGGGTTTATCTATCATACATACTCCCGCATAACTGCGACCAATGGTCATTGAAGCTGTTAAAATGCACCAAGAGTCTTTTTCAGGACTATAGACCTCTACAGAAGATAAATTGGAATCACCATCATCACCGCCCACTACATAGAGCAGACCATCATGAGCCACTACGCCAGCATTACGACGACAGAATGACATATCCGAGACTGAATGCCATTGATTTGTTTCGGGGTCATAAGCTTCTACGGATTTACGGACCATGGGACCATCATGACCACCAACAGCATAGAGTATGTTATTAAGAACTCCCACACCGGCTCCACTACGTCGAGCAGACATATCAGCAACTGCCTGCCAACTATCGTTTTCTGGATTATAACGTTCCACAGAGGATAAGCATTGACGAGTGAAACCATCATAGCCACCCACAGCATACAGAAGGTTATTGACCACACCCACACCTACTGAGCTGCGGCGTGTGGACATAGAGGATATAAAACGCCAAACTTCATTTTTGGGATCATAGACCTCTGCACTGCAGAGTCCCGTAGTGCCATCAAAGCCGCCCACAGCATAAATACAGCCATTGAGTACAGCCACACCCAAAGTAGAACGTCTGGCCTCCATGCTATCGCTAGTAGACCATTGATCTGTGGCTGGATCATAAACATCTACTGTGCGTACACGTAAAGAGCCATTAAATCCACCCACAGCATAGACGCGATCTCCCAAAACAGCTAAACCGGCACGACATCTGCGATTAGGCATTTCGGCAGCCTGATACCATTTCTCATCTCTCAAATCATAACATTCCACTGAGCGTATGGCCTTAGGGGCCTGACCGCCTATTACCAAAAGAATTTTTGGCAAACCTACCGGTTTACGAGGAATAGTACGAGCTGTTTTGATTTCGTTTGGCAACAAATGATATGTTAATGCTTCAATAATTAAATTTTTACAAACAATATTTCCCTCCAACAAAGGTTCCTTATCAACATTTTGGGTTATATACTCCTTGGACAACAAGGGTAGGCGAACGTGTTGCATTAACTCGGCCGTAAATTGATCTCGCATTGTGGGATCGTAGCGTATCCAATTGATAACAGATTCATAAACTTTTTCTTCGCCAGCGACAGAAATACGATCATTGCGTATAAGGTTTATAACCTGTTCAGAGGTTAGATTTAAAAATTCCTCAAATTGAATGACTTCACTACAAATAGCAAAAAATAAAAAAATATAAAAGAATTTTATTTATTTTAAACAAATCAATTAACATCTTTTTACCACTTACTTAAAATGCTGTTCAATATACGTTTCAGCATAATTAACCAAATCGATGCAGCCATGCATATCGGCAAAATCACGTATACCCAAACAATTACTGGCATCTAATTGCGTTTGCAAATAATCACAACAGGCATCTCGTACATCAGTCAATTGCAGAAGATTGGCAGCTGTTAGCAGGACCTGCACATTGTCCTCGTTTACCTCAACAGTAGAGGTGTAGACATATTCAATAAGAAGTTCCAAGGCATGATGATCAATGCCTTGCAGGGTTATACGTCCTTGTCGTGATTCTTCGAAACCGGTAAACATGGCATAAAAGTAGGGGCTACATGAGGCCAACACCATTTTGTGTGCCGGTATCTCAATATCCTCGGCTACCAGTGTCACGTCGCAAAGTAGATTTTGTCTGAGGAGTAAAATGGGAAATAATTTAGCAATGTTTAATAGTTTTCATACAAAACAACTGCGAGAGTTGTTGCTTTAGTTGAGACTAAAAGCACATTTTGTTGACTAGTGTTATTCGTCTGCATTATCCTTATCAATATTATCTAATACTTATAAAAATATAATAAATTTTTCCTAAAATTACCATAAATATCGCCCACATTATCGGTTTTATTAGCAGATAATTATTGTTAAAAACAAGATTGGCTGTGATAAAGGTAGGATAATTTGATTATAATACATTTTCCGAAATATTATATAGTCGGTCTAGACCAATTGTGGACTGATTGTCTATTCAATGTCTAGCAAAACATGTTTTTTAAATTTTTTCATCTTTTTTTTTTTTGGAGATTTAAATAATTTCCAATAATGTTAGTTAGCTGAGATATAGGGTCAACTATGGAACGAGTGTTCCGAAATTGAACACATGGTTTTATTATGCACAAAACTTGGTTCCTCAAAGTTTAGCTCTACAATAGTTTAATTCTTTTTGTAAAGTAATTCATCGGGATGCAAAAGAGATGCAGTTGTAATAACTGTATTCAATTCCTACTCGCACCTCCTCGTGGTACATCCTGGAAACCTAAGCAACCTAGTAAAAGATGCGGTAAACAACCCGAGTGGAATTCTAGGTCATGGCTAATGTGAGAGCGAGTTATCTAAGGGTCTAAGATAATTGTACTTGGTAAAGTACGAATCTGTAGCTTCTGTTCAACATGTTAGTTGCGGCAGCAAGCAGGCGTCTGTCTCGGATCGAGCGTCTCGTTTTACAAACGTGGCTCCTGTTTTTGGACTCATCATCCGTCGACTTAGCACTTTTAAGCATTGAAAGAAACAACATTACAGAATATACTCTTAGAGGTAATCATGCGAGAAATCCCCCTGATACGGCAGCTGGCATAAGGACTTTGGAGATGCCTAATCTATGCAAGAACATCCTGATCAATGAAACCAAGAGGCCCTATGTGGGGAGTCAAGGTTAGCAAAAGAACAAAAAGTAGTTCGTATCAAGTTCAGATCTAGTTCTGTACTGTTTTCGTTCAGTTGTAGTTCTATTTCTGTTCTAGTTTTGTTCTAGTTCTGTTCTAGTTCTGTTCTAGTTCTGTTCTAGTTATGTTCTAGTTCTGTTCTAGTTCTGTTCTAGTTCTGTTCTAGTTCTGTTCTAGTTCTGTTCTAGTTCTGTTCTAGTTCTGTTCTAGTTCTGTTCTAGTTCTGTTCTAGTTCTGATCTAGTTCTGTTCTAGTTCTGTTCTAGTTCTGTTCTAGTTCTGTTCTAGTTCTGTTCTAGTTCTGTTCTAGTTCTGTTCTAGTTCTGTTCTAGTTCTGTTCTAGTTCTGTTCTAGTTCTGTTCTAGTTCTGTTCTAGTTCTGTTCTAGTTCTGTTCTAGTTCTGTTCTAGTTCTGTTCTAGTTCTGTTCTAGTTCTGTTCTAGTTCTGTTCTAGTTCTGTTCTAGTTCTGTTCTAGTTCTGTTCTAGTTCTGTTCTAGTTCTGTTCTAGTTCTGTTCTAGTTCTGTTCTAGTTCTGTTCTAGTTCTGTTCTAGTTCTGTTCTAGTTCTGTTCTAGTTCTGTTCTAGTTCTGTTCTAGTTCTGTTCTAGTTCTGTTCTAGTTCTGTTCTAGTTCTGTTCTAGTTCTGTTCTAGTTCTGTTCTAGTTCTGTTCTAGTTCTGTTCTAGTTCTGTTCTAGTTCTGTTCTAGTTCTGTTCTAGTTCTGTTCTAGTTCTGTTCTAGTTCTGTTCTAGTTCTGTTCTAGTTCTGTTCTAGTTCTGTTCTAGTTCTGTTCTAGTTCTGTTCTAGTTCTGTTCTAGTTCTGTTCTAGTTCTGTTCTAGTTCTGTTCTAGTTCTGTTCTAGTTCTGTTCTAGTTCTGTTCTAATTCTGTTCTAGTTCTGTTCTAGTTCTGTTCTAGTTCTGTTCTAGTTCTGTTCTAGTTCTGTTCTAGTTCTGTTCTAGTTCTGTTCTAGTTCTGTTCTAGTTCTGTTCTAGTTCTGTTCTAGTTCTGTTCTAGTTCTGTTCTAGTTCTGTTCTAGTTCTGTTCTAGTTCTGTTCTAGTTCTGTTCTAGTTCTGTTCTAGTTCTGTTCTAGTTCTGTTCTAGTTCTGTTCTAGTTCTGTTCTAGTTCTGTTCTAGTTCTGTTCTAGTTCTGTTCTAGTTCTTTTCTAGTTCTGTTCTAGTTCTGTTCTAGTTCTGTTCTAGTTCTGTTCTAGTTCTGTTCTAGTTCTGTTCTAGTTCTGTTCTAGTTCTGGGGGGTTACTGCGTATTTCGATTCGAAAGAAATTATTTTCGAAACACAATGCTTTAAGCATACAAATTCGAACAGTTTTACTTTCGAATCGAGATACACAGTAACCCCCCTGTTCTAGTTCTGTTCTGTTCTAGTTCTGTTCTGTTCTAGTTCTGTTCTAGTTCTGTTCTAGTTCTGTTCTAGTTCTGTTCTAGTTCTGTTCTAGTTCTGTTCTAGTTCTGTTCTAGTTCTGTTCTAGTTCTGTTCTAGTTCTGTTCTAGTTCTGTTCTAGTTCTGTTCTAGTTCTGTTCTAGTTCTGTACTAGTTCTGTTCTAGTTCTGTTCTAGTTCTGTTCTAGTTCTGTTCTAGTTCTGTTCTAGTTCTGTTCTAGTTCTGTTCTAGTTCTGTTCTAGTTCTGTTCTAGTTCTGTTCTAGTTCTGTTCTAGTTCTGTTCTAGTTCTGTTCTAGTTCTGTTCTAGTTCTGTTCTAGTTCTGTTCTAGTTCTGTTCTAGTTCTGTTCTAGTTCTGTTCTAGTTCTGTTCTTGTTTGCGTGAAAATATAATAATCGAAATAAAAAGACAATTAGAAAATATGGTTTTTAATAAAAGATAAAATCTCCAGTTTTATTTACCTTTAATATATTATGGTGAAATATAAAGGGTTTTTATATTTGTGATACGGCTGCGAGGTGGCGGTAATGGCGGTCACTCAACAAGTAGTTAAAAAATAGTTGAAGACAACTATAACTAATAAACACCGTTAGATTACTCGTTAGAACTTAAGTCTTCCCATCAAAACACCCAAAGGTGATAAAAGAGGGTAGTACATTTAAGCCCTAAGGAGTAAATACACGTAACGAAACAAATAACTATAATTTATAAAAATGGACTTAAACATTGCCGCCCACCTTGCAACAACGTAGTGTATGCAATATAATATATATAAACATATTTACATAAATTGCTTTATTTAAATGAAACTTAACAGATTTAAATAAAGACGTCGACGATGTGGTTTTTGACAGGCCCACTAACTGACCCTTGCGGGAATGAACAGGGTTTTTGACAGACCCATAAACTGACCCTTGCGGGAATGAACATGGTTTTGACAGACCCATAAACTGATTTCAAATAATCTTAACAATCTAATATAGATAAGGAATTTTAAATATGTATTTTAGGAAAAAAAAAGAGAATTTATATAAAAAATATTATTAGTTAAATCGGCGAAGTCCCCGATATTACCCATCCAAATATCGTGTATTGCGCCAACGGAATCCCCGGACTCGAATACATCTTCCCCTTCAAAACTCGAGAGCTGACCTCAGGTCCCAAAACTAAAGCTACTTGCGCGGACCTGTAAAATGTCGGGTCAGCTAGCGGAAAACCCTCGAATGAATCACGAACCACTTCCGGTACGTCTTCCACTGGCGTTTTTATGCGGTTCATTTTTAAAACCTTAGCAGACAACGTTAAACTTTGTTGTTGATCATATATAGACCGAACGGTCAACCGACAATAAGCTTCGTTGTCCACTCGCGTAATTGGTAACCGAGTGTGCCGAATAAGCTCTTCACTGACGTAGCTGTGGCTGCAACATAAGTCCAGTACAGCTCGAACGTCAACACACTGGTTACCAAACTGCATTTTCACGACCATGGTCGGCGAAAAATTTATTGCATGGCGTACCGAAAGTCTAACCGAAGACGAACTCGGACCCGAAGCAGACTTTTGATTTTTCATATTACGGCTTTTGGTCTGCGGTAAGGTTTTTTGCGGCGAAGAGTGTAACACCGTGTGATGCTCACCTTGGCACTTCCGGCATTTAGCAAGGCTTGGGCAGTCTTTTGTCACATGGGCCGTTCCAAGACAACGAGAACAATGGCGGAAACTTACGACGTGTCGTAAACGAGCGGCATGTGATAATTTTAAAAATTTAAAACAATAACGCAACGCGTGCGTTTTTTTGCAGAGGCTGCACTCTTTGACCTTGCCAGCGCTTGCTACGGGGAGGTTATTCGAACCCGAGTTTCCGATGGGCGCAGTGGAGGTAGCTGGCAGTTCTGAGACTGGTTCGGGGGCCATAGAAGGGATTGGGTCCACAGATGGAGTGGAAGGTGGACCTGACACCTCCATCGCTTCTTCATAATCCTCCAAAGCACGGTCGATAGACTCCTCAAATAGCTTGGATACTTGCATCAGAGCATCTTCGTTTTCCAAGATAGAGTCATTAACCAACTTTTGCATTTCGGCCATGGTGCTAGGAAGGAAATAGGTTAATTATAACATTACTTAACAACTTGTTTTATCATTGGTTAGAATAACCAATTTAGTGATTGGTCGCTTTACCATACCATTTTCCGTTTTAACATCGGCGACGCGAACATGACCGTCCGTACCGGGATAAATTTTTTCTACAACGCCTAATTTCCATGCCGTTGGCATTAATTGCTCATTACGTATCACAACAATATCTCTAACTGATACGTCACGTTCAGGAAATTTCCATTTATAGCGTTTATGTAAATTAGCTAAATACTCTTCCTTCCATCGTCGACAGAATTCATGAGTAAAAGCTTTCATTTTCCGATATCGATTGACCATTCCAATCGGCGACTCATAAATTGACGGTTCAGGGGGGGTAAGGATAGGCGACCCTATCAAAAAATGACCTGGTGTCAGGGCTAGATCTTCGCCAGGATTGTCGGACATAGGACATAGCGGTCTTGAATTTAGACACGCTTCAATTCGGGCGAGAATTGTTGAGAGCTCTTCAAATGTATATTTAACAGAATGAGACTCTTTTTTAAAATGGGATTTAAAACTTTTAACAGCTGCCTCCCATAAACCACCCATGTGAGGAGCGCCAGCTGGTATAAAACGCCACGAGAGGCCTTGAATATTAAAGGTTGACACCAAACGAGCTTGGCATTCCTTTAAAAAAGTTTTAAATTCATTTTCTAACTCACGCGAAGCTCCCACGAAATTGGTTCCGTTGTCCGAAAACATTGTAGCAGGGCAGCCTCGCCGAGCGATGAACCTATGAAAAGCGGCCAGAAAGGCATCTGTCGACAAATCAGATGTAGCTTCCAAATGTACCGCTTTAGTGGCAAAACAAACAAAAATGCACACATAGGCTTTGGTTATTTTGCAAGACCTAGCGGTGAAATTCCTCAAATCAAAGGGCCCTGCAAAATCTACTCCAGTATTTGTAAAGGGCCTATCCAATGTAGTCCTTTCTGGTGGCAAAGCTGCCATAATCTGATTGCACGTACGTTTGCGATACAATATGCAACGTTTGCAACCATTATAAGTGGCACGCACCAAATTTTTCAAACGTGGAATCCAATATTCGTTGCGAATAATTCGTAACATAAGTTGGTTTCCACCATGAATAGTAGATTTGTGGGCAGAATCAACTAACAGACGGCTAAATCGACAAGAATAAGGCAGGATGATCGGATGTTTTTCCGAATACGACAACGAAGGTGATTTTGCTAGTCTACCGTTTACTCGCATGACTTGCTCATCATCAAGAAAGGGATTCAGAGTTATTAACGAACTTTTTTTAGATACCGATTCGCCCGATAGCAAGGATTGGTACTCCTCAGCGAAGTGAACTTTTTGAGCTAAAATGGCCAAGCGTGACTTGACTTTTTTAATCTCATCGCTGGAAACCTCAACCGTTGTGAAGGAATGTTCTTTTCGGTATGAGGGGTGAGTCCGATGAAGAAACCGCACCATGTACGCGATGACTCTAAGCGCGCGTTCAAGAGACGAAAATCTATCTAAAACCTCCTCATATTCAGTGAAAAACGCCGCATGGGCTTTCACCACTTTTGCTTCAAGGTCTGTTTCCGCAAGAGATGAATCGGAGACATTCCATGAGGATTTCGGTTTTTGAAGCCAAGTTGGACCATGCCACCAAAGAGAACTATCCTTTAATTCAGAAGGCGTAGCACCGCGGCTACCTAAGTCTGCAGGGTTGTCCTCTGACCTGACATGATACCAATTGTGTTGCCCTACGTTATCTTGAATCCGACATACCCGATTAGCAACGAATGTAGTCCAGGTTTGCGGAGGTTTTCTGAGCCAACAAAGCACAATGGTAGAATCTGTCCAGCAATAAACTTTATCGAGGCTAATGTCGATTTCGCTGACGACAGATTTCAATAATTCGGATGCTAAGACAGCACCACAAAGTTCGAGCCGAGGCAACGAAACTGATTTTAGGGGTGCTACTTTAGTCTTGCACGACAGCAAATGAGTATAAACTCCACTAGCATCCGAAATTCGGATATAAATCACCCCCGCATATGCTTTCTCTGAGGCATCAGAGAAGGCATGAAGTTCGACTGATGAATCGCGAGTATACTGAACCCATCTTGGAATCTGAATATTATTTGCTTCGATATACGACGAAGCAAAGTTTTGCCAAGCATTTTCGGTTGTCTCTGGCAAGAAGTCATCCCACTCAATATGATCTTGCCAAAGACGCTGCATAATAATTTTTGCAGTGACTATGACTGGACCTAGCCAGCCAACGGGATCATACAATCTAGCTATTGTAGACAATACTTCCCTTTTGGTGTGTCTAGGCTTATTCTCAATTGACTCTACTTTAAAGTAGAAGGAATCCAATTGAGCGTTCCACTGAATGCCTAATGTTTTTGAATTACTGGATTCAACAAAGGTCAAAAGTTTTGAATCCACTAAAATTTCAGGGGATAAGCCATCCAAAATACGTATATCATTTGAGGTCCACTTTCTCAACTCAAATTTAGCAGACGACATCACCGTACGCAATTCGTCTCGTGCCTGTAAGGCGGATGAAACATCATGAGCTCCCGTAAGCACGTCGTCAACGTACATACACTTGCGTAATATATAAGCCGCAATAGGATACTCAGTCTCTGAATCATTGGCTAATTGTAACAAAGTCCGTATAGCTAAAAACGGAGCACAATTAACCCCAAAGGTTACGGTTTGAAGCTCAAACTCCTCAACGGCCTCCGTAGGAGAATCTCTAAAGAATATCCGTTGATATTGAGTATGAGCAGGGTCAAGACGAATTTGCCGATACATTTGAGTGATGTCGCAGTTGAAAACATAGCGATACAAACGCCAACGAAGTATTAACAGAACTAAATCTGCTTGCAAAGTGGGACCAACAAAAAGGCAATCATTTAAACTAACACCATTGGAAGTTTTGTTTGAAGCATTAAACACAACTCTTAATTTGGTGGTCTTGCTGTCTGGCTTAATCACCGGATGGTGAGGTAGATAGCATGAGACAGCAGATTGTGGACTGTATGGAATTGCCTTCATATGGTGAAGGTCCAAATATTCCCTAAGAACTTTATGGTACAATTTTTCACTTCATGTTCTGTAGAAAAGCAATTTATACAACAATGATACCGTTTAACTAACGAAAACCGATCAGCTACCGAAAGGCTTTTGAAACGCCTGCATTGTCTCAAGTAATGACCTTGGCCCCGACAGGCGATGCATGCTTTCGGAGAGTCCGATGAATTCACTACATGAGCTTTGACTCTATGCTCAGTAGCTCTTCCATTCGAAGAAGAGGAAGAAGAAGCAGAGGCGAGATCACTAACACATTCTAGGGTGTGGATTCGCTCTGTTAAGAAAGCATCAAAATCTTTCCATTTCGAAAGGACCGATTTGTCCTTGACGCTCTGTTCCCAAAAATTGATCGTCACCGTAGGCAAACGTTGAATACAGATAAAAATGAGAATTGGATCCCAATCTGTAGTAGGAACATTGTATATTGATAGTGCCGAAAGACAACTATTAACACCTCGTTGTAATGCCTTGAGGCCCGCAGCCGTCTCTTTATTTACCGTGGGTAAGCTAAAGAGCAATTTAAGTTGGCTGTTAACCAACATGCGTGGGTTCTCATATGCCGACTTGAGAGTACCCCACGCGAGTTCGAACCCTACATCTGAAAGAGGAAATTTTGAAACTATTTCCTTCGCTTCACCGCTAGTCTTCCTAAGAAGATGACAAAGTCGTTCGACGTTGCTAATACGCGCGCTTTTAATATATAAAGCCGTGAAAAGTTCACGGAATTTAGGCCATTCCAGATAACCGCCCTCGAAGGTGTCCACGTCACAAGGTGGCAACGTTAAGTTATGACCTAAATCTGAATTAGCTACAAGTGTCGCAATAGGTTTAACTTGGGGCGTTAACAAATTAATTTTGTCTTCTATTGCCCCAATGCACGATGCAAAATCATTAAAAGTCGCGGTATATTTCGCTATAGCAGCGTCAACTTCGTCGCGAGTCGATTTGGAACTCTTCATAAAAATTATGCAGTTCTCATACGACTCCTTGACTTTGTCCCACATACTAACTAACTCATCCCTATGCGTCCGTAAAGTCGTTACCGATTGGACGTCATCTTTAATATCGTTAAAATTTGCATTAAACGCGACGACAACATCGGAAACTCTAATAAATTTAGCAAGTGGAGTATCGGCCATTTTTCTTCTTAATTACTCGTGAATTTGAATTCAAATTATTTCAAAAAAATTTAATTAAAAATTATTTAAAAATTCGAAATTTTCCAAATTATTTTAAAAATTGCAATATCTAAACTTAAATTAATTTAAAAATTAATTTATCAAAAAATTATTTTAATTAAAATAAATTAATAGAGCAATAGCCAAACAGACCGACTGTAGGGTGTCTTATTTGCAATTAAGAAGAAGCACTGATAAACACAAGAAATTTGATATATTTCTATATTTGGCACTAACACACCACTGGTTAATCTTATTAGACTCCGATTAATAAAATAAATTAAAAACACTATTTTTTTTTCCAACTATTTATATTTCTTGGTTTTTTTTTTTTAAAGTAAATTTATTTTATTTTAAATTAAAAAATTAATTATTAAAAAAAAAATGTCGCTCGCGAAAAAAGAAAACAAAACAAAAATGTCAAAAAATATTTGAAGGTTTGATAAACTATCAAACAGTAATAAACGTCAATCAAAGGGGTTGGTAAAGCGATCAATCAATCAAAGTAATGTTATTCACAATAGATAAATTAACATATGTATGTATGTATATGTGTATTCTTTTATTCTCTTTTATAGTTATAAATAAGTAAACAAATTTTTTATTTTCTTTTGATCTTAATTTCTTTCGATCAATATTAATAATAATTCCACACTATGAATTTTATTTCTACGCACCTTTTCTTCCTTTAAAATGAAATATATTTTTCACAAAAGTGTAATTAATTTGTTGAAGTCCAACGAAGATGTTGATCTTTGATAAAGAAGAAAAAAGATTTGATTAAAATCCAACAAAACTTCCAAGTAAAATTATATCCGGCTCGAAGGACCAAATGTTTGCGTGAAAATATAATAATCGAAATAAAAAGACAATTAGAAAATATGGTTTTTAATAAAAGATAAAATCTCCAGTTTTATTTACCTTTAATATATTATGGTGAAATATAAAGGGTTTTTATATTTGTGATACGGCTGCGAGGTGGCGGTAATGGCGGTCACTCAACAAGTAGTTAAAAAATAGTTGAAGACAACTATAACTAATAAACACCGTTAGATTACTCGTTAGAACTTAAGTCTTCCCATCAAAACACCCAAAGGTGATAAAAGAGGGTAGTACATTTAAGCCCTAAGGAGTAAATACACGTAACGAAACAAATAACTATAATTTATAAAAATGGACTTAAACAGTTCTAGTTCTGTTCTAGTTCTGTTCTAGTTCTGTTCTAGTTCTGTTCTAGTTCTGTTCTAGTTCTGTTCTAGTTCTGTTCTAGTTCTGTTCTAGTTCTGTTCTAGTTCTGTTCTAGTTCTGTTCTAGTTCTGTTCTAGTTCTGTTCTAGTTCTGTTCTAGTTCTGTTCTAGTTCTGTTCTAGTTCTGTTCTAGTTCTGTTCTAGTTCTGTTCTAGTTCTGTTCTAGTTCTGTTCTAGTTCTGTTCTAGTTCTGTTCTAGTTCTGTTCTAGTTCTGTTCTAGTTCTGTTCTAGTTCTGTTCTAGTTCTGTTCTAGTTCTGTTCTAGTTCTGTTCTAGTTCTGTTCTAGTTCTGTTCTAGTTCTGTTCAAGTTCTGTTCTAGTTCTGTTCTAGTTCTGTTTTAGCAAAGACTATAATATAAAATTGCTTCCAAATTGGAGTAAAAGCGGTATACTCTTTTTTACGGGACTTATCGAAACGACCATACGAAAGAAACAACATTACAGAATATATAGTTATGTTATGCTGAACTACAATCAATTGAACAATGGCTCCTTGGAGCCAACTACTACTCTCGATGTAGTCATTACTCTAAAGATTGAACACGCAACACAAATATATCGATTTAAATATAGATTTAAATAGTCGTAAACGACATTCCGTTAAATAACTCTTAAACTATTAGAGATAGTAAGTAGTTTTCGAATGTGTAAAAATCTTTTCGATAGGTTTATATTTGCCAAAGTTATACGGACTAATAGGTTGTACATATGAAGACTTTATTTTGAAACTGGAATAAGTCCACATTCCAAAAAATGGAGTTAATGATGGGGAAAGGTTCTGCAATTGTGGATCTTACTATGCGAAAAATAATTAATTTTAAATTTGCAGAACCTACTAAAATATTGACAGTCAAACATTCAAATTTCAAATTTATTGGTTTTGAAAGTGGATTAAGTCCAATACATTTTTAGTCTTAAAAGGAAATGTTTCTTTAAATAAATTAAAAATTATTTTTTTTTTGAAAGTGTGTTAAGTCCAATGCATTTTTAAATTCTAAAAGAATAGTAGTACGAGTCTAAGATTGTTTGCAATTTTCTACAATTGAAAAAAATAAATACTGAAAATTTGGCGGAATGATTTTTAATTTTTTAAAAATTTAGTTTTTATAGAAAGTTTTTCAAAAATTTACTTTTTATAGTAAATTTTTCAAAAATTTACTTTTTATAGGAAATTTTTCAAAAATTTACTTTTTATAGGAAATTTTTCAAAAATTTACTTTTTATAGGAAATTTTTCAAAAATTTACTTTTTATAGGAAATTTTTCAAAAATTTACTTTTTATAGGAAATTTTTCAAAAATTTACTTTTTATAGGAAATTTTTTTAAAATTTAGTTATTATAGGAAATTTTTCAAAAATTTACTTTTTATTGGAAATTTTTCAAAAATTTAGTTTTTATAGGAAATTCTTAAAAAATTTAGTTTTTATAGGAAATTTTTCAAAAATTTAGTTTTATTCGTTTTATTTGTTTTGAAAGTGGAATAAGTCCCATACATTTTTCAATTCAAAAGTAAAAATTTTTTCATACAAAACCAAAAATTTAAATTTTATTTCTTTGGAAAACAGTTTAAGTCCCACACATTTTTCAATTCTATAAATGAATATTTTAAAATGTTTATTTTGAAAGTGGTATAAGTCCATTCAACCGTCTAAAAAACGCATTTTAAATGGTTTATATTAATTTAGTTTTATGAAATAAAAAATTTGATATGTTCTGATCAAAATGTAAGATTTAATTTACTAAAATTGGTCACCTATATTTTTAAAAACACTAAAACGCAAAACCCTTTATATCTCAATTTAAAAAAAAATGGACTTAATCCACTTTCAAAATAAGGTCTTCAAATAATGGTGCTCAACTTTGGCCCACTGTAGAGGTCACTGTGCTAAAAACTGGCATGTTCTTAAAAATTGTTTTAAAACTCCAACTACCCATTAGCCGCTTTCTGCATATTGCGCCACGATCCACATAGTAGTTTAAAAGTTATTGAAGTAAAACTAAAAATTTCATATACATAACTTCTAAGCAATTTGGAAAAAATTTAATTAGTTTGTCGAAAGTAGCAAACTAACAAAGAACAAAAATGTTATGCACCAAAACTTTCCCCATTTTTGTTTCATTAAGATTTTTTTGTCGCTTATGATAAATATTTTTCCTGTCACTTGCGATCATTTTAATCTAAGGGCTCGATATAGTAGTTTATGAGGTTGAAATTAGATTGCAATTCCCATGACAGAGGAGGGATACAAAGACTGCCAAAATCTTACTATCGTATAACACAGTACGACAAAATCAAATTTTTTTAGCACACATGAGTAATGTTAATAGAATATGAAAATAGGTTTAAAATAAAGAAATACGTGTCTCGGTGTTTTGCTGTAGCACGTCAGAATTTTACGAAAATCTATTTTAAAGATTCGAAGCACTGTGGAGGTTCACTTGTAACGTAATACTATTATAAAAAGTTCTATAAAAATAGAATGGGTGAACCGATTTAAATGCTTGAAAAGGGAATAAAATTTGGATTTGTTTTTATTTTGATTTGTTTTTATTTTTCCGCTAGAGGACGCTTTAATTTCCATGTAAAATTAAAAAATATTCAAAAAATTTACAAAATTCATTAAAACGATCGACCGCCATATGGTTCGAATCCCAGACGACTTGTTTTAATTTTTTCTAATTGCAGAATTGTATTTTTAATGAATTTCGTACATTTTTTGGATATTTTTAAATTTTACATAAAAATTAAAGCGCCATCTAGCGCTGTTTTTATAGAACTTTTTACAATAGTGTTACGTTACAATTGAACCTCCACGGTCCTTGGAATCTTTTAAATCGATTTTCTTAAAATTCTGACGTGCTACAGCAAAGACACGTATTTCTTTATTTAAAGCCTATTTTCATATTCTGTTAACATTTCTCATGTGTACCAACCACTGTCGTACTGTGTAATAAGTAGAAATTGTTCGTTTTAAAAATTAACATGTGGTTTCAGGTTTCAGGTCTAAACAGACCTATAAAATAATAACAAATTATTTTCAATTTCCAGGACAGAATAAGAAGAACCCCAGATTTGGCAAGATAATCAGCAATTATGTTGGCTGGGCACCGAGAAATTTATGATAAATTCAAAGATTACTTTATGACCTTCCAAATACATTTTGATTTCAATATCAAACATAAACCTTTGAAGTAAAACCTTATAAATTTTATAATCAGGAAAAAGAACCCACAAAATCTTTAAACTAGTTTGAAATCGTTAAAAACAAATTATGATTAATGTGAATAAATTTTTAAAATAACGGAAAGTTTTGTAATACAAACAAAAATCTACATACCACAACTCATAAAAAAAAAACTAAATTTAAGATTAGACTTTTCGGTAACGATTAATGACAGTATATCAATATTTAAACAAGTTTTAAATACAAAAAATGCGAATACTAAGTGAAACAAAATAACCGGTAAATTTAAGAAAAAAACATTTCAAAGTAGATGTTTCAATCGGTCTAAAATACACAAGCCCCATATTATTCATGCATTTTTATTAAAATTTAAAAAGCAATTTAAAAGGTCATTGCTTTCAAAAACTACCTGCAGCACTTGCTAAAAACTCGAGTAAATACAGCTGAATACACAAACTGAAATTTCGAGTTTTACAAATGTTTACGATATTCAACCGTTAACGAAAAATGTTGTAAACTGAATACGGAAATTGTTATAAAAAACATAAATTAAACATTAAATAAAATACAAAGATGAGCTGCTAAATTATGTTGACTTAATGAATGAATAATAGGAAAAAATATATAACCAAGTTCAGGGTCAAACATTAAACGACAACAATATTTTTGTTTAAAACATATGTTTGTTTTTGGTATTAATATCAAGCAAAAAACTTTAAAATCGGCTACAAAAAATAGAAATGATATTTAGAAAAATAAAACCAAAAACAAAAAGTTAGAGAGATTAGAATTAAAATGTAAATATAAACAAATACGAAAAAATGTGCATAAAAGTATAAACATTTTCTGTTTGTTTATTTTGAAATAAACGAAAAAAAAAAAATTGATAAGAATTAATTTAATGGTTCTTGACAAAAAGCCAATTAGCGTTTTCTTGTGGATGTCTAGAATTTATTATACATATCGCTTTCATTTTTTTCTTATCGCTTGCAAACATTAAGTGTTGTCTAAAAATGTAGAATGTAATATAAAATTTAATGATGTATTTAAAAATACTTATTTTTTTATGTTGATTAAATTTCTTTTCTTTTCGATTTTATATTAATTGTAAATTTCTTACTTGCGCATTTCGTTCATGGCTTCGAAGGAACGCGTGGTATGCAGTTCATTGTGATATTGGCCCACACAACGATCTTTACTGTTGGGTCTTTGAATATGTTTTTGAGAACTTTCATCTAAAGAATTTTGGCTAGCATAACGTAATAAGCAGCTGCAAAGAGATTAAAAATACAGAAAATACATAATTATAGATTGTTCAAATAATTTATAAATTTAAGCAAAAAGTATATTTTTATAAATATAAGAGAATGCATTAATATTCAAATTGTATTTAATGTTTAACAGTTGCATCTAATTCTAATTTAATATTTAAAGGAAAAATTTAAAAAAAATTCGTAATTTTAGGAAATTTTTTAAGATTGAATTTTTAAAATTGAACTTTTTAAAAAAGATTTTTCAAAAATTTACTTTTTAAAAGGAATTTTTCAAAAATTCATTTTTTAAGGGGAATTTTTCAAAAAATCATTTTTAGTGGTATTTTCAAAAATTCACTTTTTTAAGGGAATTTTTCAAAATTCATTTTTTTGTGGAATTTTTAAAAATTCACTTTTTAAGGGAATTTTTCAAAAATTCACTTTTTAAAGGAAATTTTTCAAAAAATCACTTTTTAAAGAAAATTTTTAAAATTTTCACTTTTTAAAGGTCATTTTTAAAAATCTATTTTTTAAAGGAAATTTTTAAAAAATTAACTTTTTGAAGGAAATTCTTCAAAAACTCACTTTTTAAAGGAAATTTTTCAAAAAATCACTTTTAAAGAAAGTTTTCAAAAATTTACTTTTAAAGGAAAATTTTGAAAAACTAATTTTTTAAATTTTTTTTTTCAAAAATTTACTTTTTTATGGAAATTTTTCAAAAATTCTCTTTTTAAAGGAAATTTTTCTAAAATATACTTTGAAAATTTTACTTTTTAAAAGAATTTTTGAAAATTTTGTGGATTTACTTTTTTATGGAAATTTTTAAAAAATTCACTTTTTAAAGAAAATTTTTCTAATATATACTTTTTTAAAGAAAATTTTTTAGAAATTCAATTTTTAAAAGGAATTTTTTAAAAAATCACTTTTAAAGGTAATTTTTCAAAAATTAACTTTTTTAAGGGAATTTTGCATATTTTTACTTTTTAAAGAAAATTTTTCAAAAATTCACTTTTTAAAGGCAATTTTTCAAAAATTCACTTTTTAAAGGGGATTTTTCAAAAATTCACTTTTTAAAGGGGATTTTTCAAAAATTCACTTTTTAAAGAAAATTTTTAAAAATTCACTTTTTAAAAAAATTTTCAAAAATTCACTTTTTAAAGAAAATTTTTCAAAAATTCACTTTTTAAAGGGAATTTGTTAAAAATTCACTTTTTGAAGAAAATTTTTCAAAAATTCACTTTTTAAAGGGAATTTGTTAAAAATTCACTTTTTAAAGAAAATTTTTCAAAAATTCACTTTTTTAAGAAAATTTTTCAAAAATTCACTTTTTGAACGAAATTGTTCAAAATCTCGTTTTTTAAAGAAATTTTTCAAAAATTCGCTTTTTAAAAAGAATTTTTCAAAAAATCACTTTTAAAGGGATATTTTTCAAGAACTCACTTTTTAAAAGAATTTTTTAAAAATTAATTTTTAAAGGTCATTTTTCAACAATACATTTTTCAAAAATTCACCTTTTAAAGAAAATTTTTCAAAAATTCTCTTTTTAAAGAAAATTTTTCAAAAATTCACTTTTTAAAGAAATTTTTAAAAAATTCACTTTTTAAAAAGAATTTTTCAGAAATTCCCTTTAATTTTTGAAATGTTTACTTTTTAAAGGGAAGTTTTGAACTAGAACTGAACTAGATACGAAACTATAACTGAACTAAAACTGAACTAGAAATGAACTAGAACTGAACTAGAACTGAATTAAAACTGAACTACAACTGAACTTGAACTGAACCAGAAGAATTTATACATTCAAGTCACTGAAACACCCAAGTTTTAATGCATTTAAACAAGAACGCAAAAAGCATTAGCAATTTTTATCATGTGCCTGCTACCTACACCAAGTACATTCATCAGTCTAGCCGTAATACTACATACCTGCCCCTTTCCATGCTCCCTTCGGCTGCTGGATTTTGATTTGCAACTATGGCAGCAGCATTACCGCCAGCTGCATGTCCTCCACCACCCCCAGCCGCATTATGATTGTGATGGGGATTGTTGTTTTGATTTTGGTTGTTGTTATTAGCACCTTGTTGTTGTAAATTTTGATTTTGTTGGCTCATAACTCCCAATGATGTTAGCAAAGCACTCAACGATATCATGCAGCTCTAACACAACGCACACACGGACGCACTATACAGCTATAAATAAACACACACTTTGTACCTCTGGTGGAACACACACCAAACAAATATGCTCCAAAAAACAAAACGGCTGACAGCAAATGCCGCCGCTGTTACTGCTGCAGTATTGGGCGGGCAGTAGCGCTGTTAAATACTCTCGATCTGCTGTAATTGTATGTAATGGAAAATGCTGGCAGTCAAAACAAGAAAGATAAAAATTAAATTATCTGCCTCAACAGAAAAAATATGGGTCACGGGGTAAAAGACCTTCCTGCCTTTTATTGTTATATGAAAATTGTTACAAAAGATTAATAATTAGAAAATTAAAAAGAGTTTCATTAAATCTTATAGGATTTTCTTTCTTGTTATACTAGATTTTTTCACTTTTTTCTTAATGACTTTTCTTTATTGTTGTTGTCGTTTATGTTCTTCTTGTTAAAACTTGCCTTACAAAACTTTTTTGAAAAAGTAACAAAGTTTGTTAATTTTTTTCAAGGAATCATCTATTTTCCTTGATTTTTTTTACAAATTAAATATCTTTATTTAATATTCTAGCTTTCTATCAAGAATTTTATGAATTTTTTTCCTTCACCAGATTCGCGTCTACTCAAAAGCACACAAGAAGAAACAATACGAAAAAAACTCGGTAGACAAAAAAAGTGAAAACAACAACAATAGCAATAAGAAGAAAAAAACAACAAATGAAAACAAGTCATCAGGGTTGTAAAAAAGCGTATGGAATAAACAAAACACAATGTTAATGATGCTAACTTATGTTATTTAAATAAAGTTCCAGCGTTTTTATTGATAGTAACATAAAAAATAACGCTGATACGATTTAAATTTTAATATAACCGACAGCACTTAAAGTATTAACGAAAATTTGTGTGAAGAAGAAATATAACAAGAGTCTCATCGAAATATTTTTTTGTTTAAAATTCAAAATAAATAAATTTCAAGATGTTTTAGGACTTTTGGACAATATTACCAGGTAAGAGTCATAATTATCTTGAATGAAGTCAATGCTAATGTAAGAAAAATCAATTTAACAAGGTAATTTTATGAAATTTGTGCAGCAAACACCTAGAGACAGAATTGTAATATTTTAAAATCATTTACTAGAACATCGATTAACTTTAGCGTCTCTGCATTTCCTCGTCTTTACCGCCCAATATTCCCTGTATTTCAGATAGTCTTAAAAATTATTTCTCTGTCGCAGAAGTGACAGTCCTTGGTCGGAATCCCAAAATTTCCGAGTTTTTCCGGTACAAAGAACCAACTGACGTGCTTTCGAAATAGGTATTTGGAGGCAACAATTCTGTAGGATGTTTGCTAGCTCCCGATATAACCGTCATCGGAATACGCTTATAGGTATATTTTTCAAGAACTTTTCATTATTACTTTGTAATTGTTAGTAGACTCAAAACTGATCGCCAGTACGTCTTGTTATGCCCTATACTATCATAGGTGGAAAGGGTATTATAAGTTTGTGCTGATGTATGTTACGCACAGAAATATTTTTTAGACCCACTTTTTAGTATATGAATAGGATAAGAATCACTTTCTGAGTCGATTTAGCGATGTCAGTCCGTCCGTCCGTCCGTCTGACGGGCTGGACCCCCACGTAAACCGTGTAATCAAAGTACAGGTCGCAATTCTAAAGATAATTTGATGAAATTTGACGCAAATTATTTTTTTGATAGTGGGACCATGTCTATTGTACTTCCCGGAATTGATATTTGGGCCACAAATATCAATATTTTTCATGAATTTTAAAACAAATACTGCTTATATAAACCAAAATCACTGTACCAAATTTCGTTGAAATCGGTCCACATTTGACCATAGCTTCCATACAAAATCTTCTGTCAAAACGCACTAAATGAGACAAAAATCTCTAAAACACTCATAAATATATATAACCCCGACAACATTCCAATTGGAACAAGGGGTACTTCTCTCAGACAATGAGTTGCATCCAATTCTATTTTTAGACTCATTGAAAGGGACCTACGAAACACTAATAAAGCTGAAGATAATTAGAATTTTGAGTCTATTTTTTTGCATACATAATTTTTGTAAAAACTAATCAATTTGACAAATTTCGAGATAATCGGTCCACATTTGACCTTAGCTCTCACATAAGTCCAAATGACGGAAACAGCTTAAATATATAAGTTTTGAGAAAATGTTTGTATGATGGCAAAATTTAGCAAATATTTGTCTTTATACAGGAAAAAGAACACCTTTGAACTTAGTGGTGAAGGGTATCGTATGGTCGGGCTTGACCGATTATAGCACTTTCTTACCTGTTTTATAGACATTTTTTTTCGAAAATTAAGGGAGTTTTTTTTTTGAATATTTAAAAAAAATATATAAAAAATTGAATATTTTTATAGAAAGATTTAAAAAAAATTTAATATTTTTATAGGAAGATTTTAAAAAATTCAATTTTTTTTATAGAAAATTTTTCGAAAATTCACTATTTTTACAGGGAATTTTTCGAAAATATAATATTTTTTTTTAAGGGAATTTTTCAAAAATTCAATATTGATAAGGGAGTTTTTCAAAATCTGAAAAATTTTATAGGAAAATTTTGAAATATTTAATATTTTTATAGGAAAGTTTAAAAAAATTAGTATTTTGATAGAAAATATTTCGAAAATTCAATATTTTTTTAGGGAATTTTTCAAAAATTCAATATTATTAGGGGAGTTTTTTAAAAATTTAAAATTTTGAAAAATATAATATTTTTATAAGAAGATTTTAAAAAATATTTTTATAGGAAAAAAATTCAAAAGTTCATCATTTTTAGAGGGAATTTTTCAAAAATTCAATATTTTTTTTTAGGGAATTTTTAAAAAATTTAATATTATTAAGAGAGTTTTTCAAAAATTTTAAAATTTTATAGGAAGACTTTGAAAAATTTTATATTTTTATCGGAATTTTTTAAAAATAAACAATTTTTACATGAAATTTTTCAACAATTCAATATTATTAAGGGAGTTTTTCAAAAATTGAATAATTTTATAAAATAATTTTGAAAAAATTTATATTTTTATGGGAAAATTAAAAAAATTCAATTTTTTTTAAATTCAATATTTTTAAAGAAAATTTTTTGAAAATTAAATATTTTTTTTAGGGATTTTTAAAAAATTCAGTATTCTTAAGAGAGTTTTTCAAAAAACTAAAAATTTTTATATGAAGATTTTGAAAAATTTAATATTTTTATAAAAAATTTTTTAAAAATTCACAATTTTTATAGAGAATTTTTCAAAAATTCAATATTTTTCTGGGAAGATTTTAAAAATTCAATGTTTTTATAGAATTTTTTTCGTAAATCTAATTTTTTTTTGAAAATTTTTTAAAAATTCAATATTATTAAGGCAGTTTTTCAAAAATTGAAAAATTTTATAGGAATATTTTGAAAGATTTTATATTTTTATAGGAAATTTTTCAAAAATTCAATTTTTTTATAAGAAATTTTTCAAAGTTCAATATTTTTAGAGGTAATTTTTTAAAAATTATTTTTTTTATATGTTATTTATATTTTCTTTAAATTATCGATTTTTAGAGAAGTTAAAAAAAATGTCGGAATTTTTAATAGGATTTTTCTTAATTTAAAAAAAGAAATTTTTAAAAATTCACTATTTTCAAAGGAAATTGTTAAAGCTGTTAAATTAACATTGTTGTCACTGTTAACGGAATGTTGCTGTTAAAAAGCTTAGAAACAAGTGGAAAGCTTTTAAATATTTGTGTGCAAAAGCTTCTTGGACCCTTTCTAAGCCATCATATCCTTTAGTTAACCAACAAACTTCAAAGTGTGCGGTCACAAATGGATTTGGGAAATACCTTAAGTTTCGAAAAAATTACATAAAATCATAATAAACAACAGCTGTTCAACAAATCTAAACAATTTATTTTAAAAAAAACGAAATTTTGATTTTTCGAAAATTGAAAGTGTAAAAATTTTTACGTTTGTAAATTTTTTAAAACCGTTAAACAAAATTTTAAAGTACACAATTAAAAAATTCTTAAACAAAACAGACAACGTGGCTAAAGGGGGCGCCTTTAGCAACCCTTAAGTAATGGTATCTTAAACAGCCGGCATTTTGTTTGTAATTGCTGTAAATGTCTGTTTGCACAATATCCATACATATGTAAATATGTAAGTGTCAGTGTCTATATGTTTGTGTAATGAACTGTTAATTATGTTTTATTATTCTACGCTTTAGAACAAAAACTAATTACTACCCTCTAGTGGGTGTTTTATCTCTGACTCTGTTTACAAGGCTAGAAAGAAACGAAAACAAAGCCATTTGTAGGTGTTTGGATCTTAAATAATTTTAATGATTAGACTTAAGTTGAATTAACTGCTTTTGATTTATCAATGTAACAAGTGTTTCGAACTTTTTACTCACTTGTCAAATTTTGTGTAATTACAAAAAAAAAAACTAAATATTTGAAAAGGGATACAAAATAATTAACAAAGGACAGGACTTTATTGGTATGTAAACAATGATAATATATATTTTTAAATCAAAATTGAATTTTTTTATAAATTTCTTATACATTTTTTTAAAAATTTCCTATCAAACTCTATAAATAAGGAATTAAAAAAAAGAATTTTTGAAAAATTTCCTAAAAAAATTCTCGATAAATAAAGAAAAATTTCCTATAATAAAGAATTTTTAAAAAATTCCTTATAATAAAGAATTTTGGAAAATTTCCCTAAAATAAAGAATTTTTAAAAAATTCCCTCTAAGTAAAAAAATTTTGCAATAATAAAAAAAAAAAAAAAATTAAAAATTTCCTATTAATCAAGAATTTTTGAAAATTTTTCTATAAAAAAAAATATTTTTGAAAAATGTCCCTACAAATAAAGAATTTTTAAAAAATTCTCAATAAATATAGAATTTTTTAAAAAATCCCCTTCAATAATTTTTTTTTTTTAAATAACCTTTACAGAATTTTTTTAAAATTCCCTATAAATAAAGAACTTTTGAAAAATTCCCTTTAAACAATCTTTTTTGAAAAATTCCCTTTAAAACGAGAATTTTTGAAAAAATTTTCCTATGAATAAATAATTTTTGAAAAATTCCCTATAAATAAGAATTTTTGAAAAATTCCCTATAAATATTTTTTTTAAATTCCATATAAATAAAGAATTTTCGAAAAATTTCCTTAAACAAGAAAACTTTTGAAAAATCCCTTAAGAAAAAATTTTTTTGAAAAATTCCCTTCAAATAAAGAATTTTTGAAAAATTACCTTAAAAAAAGAATTTTTTAAAAACTCCTTATAAATAAAGAATTTTTGAAAAATTTCCTATAAATAATGAATTTTTGAAAAATTCCCTTTAAAAGAGAATTTTTAACAAATTTTATTAAAAAAAGGAAACATTTTGAAAATTCTTTTAGCAAAAATAATATTTGAAAAATTCCCTTTGAATGAAGAATTTTTGAAAAATTCCCTATAAAAAGTGAATTTTTGAAAAATTCTCTATTCAAAGTGAATTTTTAAAAAATTCTCTATAAAAAGTGAATTTTTGAAAAATTCTCTATAAAAAGTGTATTTTTTAAATTTAAATTTTGAAAATTCCCTTAGGAAAAATAATATTTGAAAAATTCCCTTTGAATAAAGAATTTTTGAAAAATTACCTATAAGAAGTGAATTTTTAAAAATTCCCTATAAAAGTGAATTTTTAAAAAATTCCCTATAAAAAGTGAATTTTTGTAAAATTCCCTATAAAAAGTGAATTTTTAAAAAAATCCCTATAAAAAGTGAATTTTTGAAAAATTCCCTATAAAAAGTGAATTTTTGAAAAATTCCCTATAAAAAGTGAATTTTTGAAAAATTCCCTATAAAAAGTGAATTTTTAAAAAATTCTCCTTAAAAAGTGAATTTTTGAAAAATTCTCCATAAAAAGTGAGTTTTTGAAAAATTCCCTATAAAAAGTGAATTTTTGAAAAATTACCAATAAAAAGTGAACTTTCGAAAAATTCCCTATAAAAAGTGAATTTTTGAAAAATTCCCTATAAAAAGTGAATTTTCGAAAAATTCCCTATAAAAAGTGAATTTTTTAAAAAATTCCCTATAAAAAGTGAATTTTTGAAAAATTCCCTATAAAAAGTGAATTTTCGAAAAATTCCCTATAAAAAGTGAATTTTTGAAAAAATCCCTATAAAAAGTGAATTTTTGAAAAATTTCATAAAAAAAAGAATTTTTAACAAAATTCTCTATAAAAAGCGAATTTTAAAAAAATTCCATATAAAAAGTGAATTTTCGAAAAATTCTCTATAAAAGTGAATTTTTGAAAAATTCCCTATAAAAAGTGAATTTTTGAAAAAATCCCTATAAAAAGTGAATTTTTGAAAAATTTCATAAAAAAAAGAATTTTTAACAAAATTCTCTATAAAAAGCGAATTTTAAAAAAATTCCATATAAAAAGTGAATTTTCGAAAAATTCTCTATAAAAGTGAATTTTTGAAAAATTCCCTATAAAAAGTGAATTTTTGAAAAATTCCCTATAAAAAGTGAATTTTTGAAAAATTCCCTATAAAAAGTGAATTTTTGAAAAATTTCCTATAAAAAGTGAATTTTTAAAAAATTCTCTATAAAAAGTGAATTTTTGAAAAATTCCCTTTAAAATCTGAATTTTCGAAAAATTCTCTATAAAAAGTGAATTTTTTAAAAATTCCCTATAAAAAGTGAATATTTGAAAAATTCCATATAAAAAGTGAATTTTCGAAAAATTTCCTATAAAAAGTGAATTTTTGAAAAATTCCATATAAAAAGTGAATTTTTGATAAATTCCCTTTAAAAAAGACTTAAAAATTTCCTATAAATAAAGAATTTTTGAAAAATTCCCTTAAGAAAAAAAAAAAAAATGTTTTAGAAACTCCCTATAAATAAAATATTTTTAAAAGTTGCCTTTAAAGAAAGAATTTTTTAAAAATTCCCTTAAAAAAAAAGACTTTTTGAAAAATTTCCTATAAATAGTTTTTTAAAATTTTCCTATAAATAAAGAATTTTTGGAAAAATCCCTTTGAATAAAAATTTTTTGAAAAATTCCCTTTTAAAAAAGAATTTTTTAAAAATTTCTATAAAAAAAATGAAATTCTGTATAAATAAAGAAAAAATTTCCTATAAAAAAAGAATTTTTAAAAAATTCACTTAAGAAAATAAAAAATGTTTGAGAAAAAAAAATATTTTTAAAAGTTGCCTTAAAGAAAGAATTTTTGAAAAATTCCCTTTAAAAAAAAGACTTTTGAAAATTTCCTATAAATAGTTTTTTTTTTAAATTTCCCTATAAATAAATAATTTTTGAAAAATTCCCTTTGAATAAAGAATTTTTGAAAAATTCCCTTTTAAAAAAAGAATTTTTGAAAAATTCCCTTTAAAAAAAGAATTTTTGAAAAATTCCCTTTAAAAAAAAAATTTGAAAAATTCCTTATGAATAAAGAATTTTTTAAAAATTCCCTATAAATAAAGAATTTTTTAAAAATTCCCTTTAGAAAAAGAATTTTTTAAAAATTCCCTATAAATAAAGAATTTTAAAAAATTCCCTATAAATAAATAGTTTCTGAAAAATTCCCTAGAAATATCCTATAAATAAATTTTTTTGAAAAATTCCCTAAAAGAAAGAAAAATTTTTTATAAATAAGGAATTTAAAAAAAAATCCTTATAAATAAAAAATTTGTGAAAAATTCTCTTAAATAAAGAATTTTTTTTAAAATTCCCTATCAATAAAGAACTTTTTAAAAATTCCCTATAAATAAAATTTTTTTTAAAAATTTCCTATATATAAAGAATTTTTGAAAAATTTCCTTAAAACAAGAATTTTTTTAAAAATCCCTTTGAAAAAAAATCTTTGAAAAATTTTCCTAAAAATAAAATTTTTTTGAAAAATTCAAACAAAGAAGCAAATTTCTTCTTATCTTCTCATAAAACTGCTAATCATTATAGTCTAAGAAAACAGATTGCTAAACTAAAATGAAATAAAATTAATTTAAAAGACTTGTTTTCTATCGTTTCTTCCGCTTTGATGCTTATTTTATGGAATATTACCCGGAGGTAGAGAGATTCCTAACCTACGACTATTTATTTGCGATTGTCTCCAACTCCATCTACTTTACGCGTCACTTTGCGTGTCACTGCTAATATATTTTTTATCGTTCGTTCGTTTCTTTATCTTAAAAGCGCACAATTTAACCTAATAAAATAGAATTTATTTAAATGAGTTTTAGCCATTTTATTGGGATATGACGAAGTCGTCTTACACTATTCGATTGTGTTCAGAAGAAGTTGTAACGCAAGAGATAAGTAGAAACGACAACAAAGACTAAATTAAAAATAATAAAAATAAAATAAAAGACAATAAAATAAATTCGTTTTAAAACAAAGACGCATAAAAAACAGATCGTTTTTATGGTGGGTTGTAAGTCTAAACTTAACTGTTGTAATACCAAGATTAAAGTCTTTTTTAAAGATTTGTAAAAAAAATTCGAATTTTAAGGGAATTTTCTCAAAATTATTTTTTTTTAGGGAATTTTTCAAAAATTCTTTTTTCATAGAAATTCTTTAAAAATTCTTTATTTATAGAGAATTTTTTAAAAATTCTTTATTTATAGAGAATTTTTAAAAAATTATTTTTTTAAAGAGAATTTTTAAAAAATTCTTTTTTTAAAGGGAATTTTTCAAAAATTCTTTTTTTAAAGGGAATTTTCAAAAACTCTTTATAGGGAATTTTTCAAAAATTCTTTTTTAAGGGAATTTTTCAAAAATTCTTTTTTTAAGGGAATTTAAAAAAAAAAATTATTTATAGGGAAATTTTCAAAGATTCATTTTTGTAAAAAATTTTTCAAAAATTCTTTATTTATAGAAAAATTTTCAAAAATTCTTTTTTTAAATGGAATTTTTCAAAAATTCTTTTCTTTCAAAACTTCTTTTTTGTAGGGGATTTTGCAAAAAATCTTTTTTTTTAGGGAATTTTTTCAAAAATTCTTTTTTATAGGGAATTTTTTAAAAATATGTTTATTTATAGGGAATTTTTTAAAAATTCTTTATTTATAGGGAATTTTTTCAAAACTTTTTTATTTATAGGGAATTTTTTAAAAATTATTTTTTAAAGGGAATTTTTTTTAAAATTCTTTTTTTATAGGGAATTTTTAAAAATTATTTTTTTAAATGTAATTTTTCAAAAATTCTTTTTTTAAAAGGATTTTTTCAAATATTCCTATTTTTTAAGGGAATTTTTCAAAAATTATTTTTTATAGGGAATTCTTTTTTTTTAAAGAAAATTTTTATAAAAAATTTTTCAAAAATTCTTTATTTATAGAAAATTTTTCAAAAATTCTTTTTTTAAATAAAATTTTTCAAAAATTCTTTTCTTTCAAAACTTCTTTTTTGTAGGGGATTTTGCAAAAAATCTTTTTTTTAGGGAATTTTTTCAAAAATTCTTTTTTATAGGGAATTTTTCAAAAATTCTTTATTTATAGGGAATTTTTCAAAAATTCTTTATTTATAGGGAATTTTTCAAAAATTCTTTATTTATAGGGAATTTTTCAAAACTTCTTTATTTATAGGGAATTTTTTAAAAATTATTTTTTAAAGGGAATTTTTCTAAAATTCTTTTTTTATAGGGAATTTTTAAAAATTATTTTTTTAAATGTAATTTTTCAAAAATTCTTTTTTTAAAAGGAATTTTTCAAATATTCCTATTTTTTAAGGGAATTTTTCAAAAATTATTTTTTATAGGGAATTCTTTTTTTTTAAAGAAAATTTTTAAAAAAATCAGTTTTTAAAGGGAATTTTTAAAAAAATATTTTTTTAAAGGAATTTTTCAAGGGAATTTTTCTAAAATTCTTTTTTTATAGGGAATTTTAAAAAATTCTTTTTTTAAGGGAATTTTTCAAAAAATTTTTTAAAAATCCTTTTTAAAGGGAATTTTTCAAACATTTTTTTTTCAATGGGAATTTTTCAAAAATTCTTTATATATAAGGGATTTTTAAAAAATTCTTGTTTTATAAGAAATTTTTCAAAAATTCTTTTTTTAAATAGAATTTTCCAAAAAATCTTTTTTTTTAAGGAATTTTTTCGAAAATTCTTTTTTATAGGGAATTTTTCAAAAATTCTTTATTTATAGAAAATTTTTCAAAAATTATTTATAGGGAGTTTTACAAACTTATTTATTTATAGGGAATTTTTCAAAAATTCTTTTTTTAAAGGGAATTTTTCTAAAATTCTTTTTTTTATAGGGAATTTTTAAAAATTCTTTTTTTAAATGGAATTTTTCAAAAATTCTTTTTTTAATAGGAATTTTTCAAATATTCCTATTTTTAAGGGAATTTTTCAAAAATTCTTTTTTATAGGAAATTCTTCTTTTAAAGAAAATTTTTAAAAAATTCAGTTTTTAAAGGGAATTTTTCAAAAATTCTTTTTTTAAAAGGCATTTTTCAAGGGAAAAATTTCAAAAATTCTTAATTTAATGAGAATTTTTCAAAAATTTTTTATTATAATAAATTTTTTAATTTTTTTCTTTTTTTATAGGGAATTTTTAAAAAATTCTTTTTTTGAAGGGAATTTTTCAAAAATTCGTTTTTAAAGGGAATTTTACAGAAATTTTTTTTAAGGGAATTTTTAAAAAATTGTGTTTTTAAAAGGAACTTCTTAAAAATTATTTTTTAAAGGTAATTTTTCAAAAATTCTTTATTTATAAGGTTTTTTTTTATAGTAAATTGTTCAAATTTTTTTTCAAATTTTATTAACACGAAAATTTTTAAAAATTCTTTTTTAAGGGGAATTTTCGAACAATTCGTTTTTATTTTATTTATGGAATTTTTCCAAAATTTATTTTTTTAGGAAATTTTTAAAAATTCTTTTTTAAGGGGAATTTTCAAACAATTCGTTTTTATTTATATGAAATTTTTCCAAAATTCTTTTTTTTTTAATTCTTTATTTAAGGGAATTTTTAAAAAATTCTTCATTTAAAGAAAATTTTTCAAAAATTCTTTATTATACGGAATTTTTTAAAAATTCTTTTTCAATAGGGAATTTTTAAAAAATTATTTTTTTAAAGGGAATTTTTCAAAAATTCTTTTTTAAAGAGAGTTTTACAGAAATTCTTTATTTGAGGTAATTTCTAAAAAATTGTGTTTTTAAAAGGAATTTTTCAAAAATGATTTTTTTAAAGGGAATTTTTCAAAAAAAAATTTTATTAATATGGAAATTTTCAAAAATTCTTTTTCTTATGAAATTTTCAAAAAATTATTTTTTATAAAGAATTTTTTAAAAATTCTTTATTTACAGGTAATTTTTCAAAAATTCTTTTTTATGGAATTTTAAAAAAATTCTTTTTTATAGGGAATTTTAAAAAAAGTTCTTGTTTTTAATTATTTGTAGGAAATTTTTCAAAAATTCTTTTTTTAAGGGAATTTTTCAAAAATTCTTTTCTTAAAAAAAATTTTTCTAAAATTGTTTATTTATATGGAATTTTTCAAAAATTCTTTTTTTAAAGAAATTTTTCAAAAATTCTTTGTTTGTAGGAAATTTTTCAAAAATTATTTTTTTAAAGGAAATTTTTAAACAATTTTTTATTTTAAGTAAATTTTTCAAAAATTCCTTTTTTAATGGGAATTCTGTTTTTATGGGAAATTTAAAAATTATTTATAGAGAATTTTTTAAAAATTCTCTATTTTTATTTTTTGGAAAATTTGGACACCAGCAGCGCAGACGGGTTCTTTTAGTAAAACCATAAAACCACTATATTTCATTTTAACAGAAATTCATTTATTTTAAAACTCAATTAATTTGTTTACTTTTATTACATTCCACTATTTTTTTTGTATTAAAATCTGGATAAAAAACGCCCACAATGAAATTGCACTAAAAAATTAAATCAACTCTAGAGAATATTCAACCAATACAATATTCAACCAGAACAATACCATCAGGATTAAGTAAACAAAACTAGTGTAAAGCTCAACAAAAAGGACAATAACTAAATAAATATAATTTAAGGACATTGTGTGTAAAAAGCAACAGCCAAAACAATTACTTTGATTACCAGCAGCAAAAACACAGACAAATAAAATACCGGGAAAGAGAAGGAAATTGGATGAAAAGCAAATACAAGATAAAAAAAACGTAAATTTTATAGAATAAAACTCGGCCAATGTTTAAATTAATTATTATCAAGGCAGACCAAAGGTAGGGAACTAAAACACCTAAAAAAACGAAACTTTGTTCATGTTAAGACAAAAAGAAAATATCCTTGCAAATTTTGGTCATTTTGGAATTTATTTTGTAATAATTAAATTTTGCCGGAGTTTTCTTGCTTATTTTTATTTACCATCTACTATATTTTGTTCTTTGAAGGTAGTAAAAAAAACAGATTTTTGTTTTTATCATGGCCAAATGATTGATTTCATTTCTCAAAGGATCATGAATAATGAAATTAAAATTTTTAAGAATTACCTACCGCAATTTTCAGGCCAGTTTGTATGTTACTATGGTATTTCAAGGAAATATTGTTCAATTTATCCCTGGAAATATTTTTCAGTTTTGATTCTTTTATGTATTCATAATTCTAGGAATTTTAAGACCAGGAAATCTAAATGTATATTACTCGTTCCGCATTTTTTGGACCAAGTTTGAATTTAAAAATTTTGTATTTTAAATAATTTGTACTATTTTAAGCGTTTCCTATCTTTAAATTTAAATTAAAAACTGTGTGTGTTTTCGCCTTATGTGAAACCCAGGTATCTAAAAATGCCGATCCACAAGATTTTCACATATCTGTGTATCATATCCTCTTTTAATTTTCATAGCGGCATTGCAATGAACATTCGAGGAGAAGTTGCGTACCAGTGCCAGCAATCATTAGGCACACATGATGTAGAATTTAGCTGTCTCTGGGTTAAGTTCAGAATCAAGGCGCATCTTTTACATTTCGGGTTTATTTACAAAAGCCCAAACGCGGAAAGGGATACAACTTTATCTGGCTTCGACGCCCTTTCCTATTCCATCTCGAAGATGCTAGAGAGTTGCCCCAACAGTGAAACCGTTGTTGCTTTCCAAAATTCTTTTTTTAGGAAATTTTTTAAAAATTCTTTATTTAAGGGAATTTTTCAAAAATTCTTCATTTAAAGAGAATTTTTCAAAAATTCTTTATTATAGGGAATTTTTTAAAAATTGTTTATTTAAGGGAATTTTTCAAAAATTCTTCTTTTAAAGGGAATTTTACAGAAATTCTTTATTTGAGGGAATTTTTAAAAAATTGTGTTTTTAAAAAGTTTTGCAAAAATTATTTTTTAAGGAAATTTTTCAAAAAAAATTTTATTAATATGGAAATTTTAAAAAATTCTTTTTCTTATGAAATTTTGTAAAAATTCTTTTTTTATAAAGAATTTTTTAAAAATTCTTTATGTTCAGGGAATTATTCAAAAATTCTTTTTTATAGGGAATTTTGAAAAAATTCTTGTTTAAATTATTTGTAGGAAATTTTTCAAAAATTCTTTTTTTTAAGGGAATTTTTCAAAAATTCTTTTCTTAAAAAAAAAATTTTCAAAAATTGTTTATATGGAATTTTGCCAGCAATCATTAGGCACACATGATGTAGAATTTAGCTGTCTCTGGGTTAAGTTCAGAATCAAGGCGCATCTTTTACATTTCGGGTTTATTTACAGAAGCCCAAACGCGGAAAGGGATACAACTTCATCTGGCTTCAACGCCCTCGGAGATGCTAGAGAGTTGCCCCAACAGCGAAACCGTTGTTGCTGGTGATATTAATGTTCACAACTCATCCTGGCTTCGCCATTCTAGCAATACAACTACTGAAGGCCAATATGTTGAACTGTTAGTTGCGCACAATCACCTTACGCAACTACACCATTTTCAATTGTAATTGAGAAATTTTCAAATTGAATTGAGAAATTTTCAATTGAAATTGAGAAATATTCAGTTGAAATTGAGAATTTTCAATTGAAATTGAGAAATTTTTAATTGTAATTCAGACTTTTCAATTAAAATTGAGAAATATTTAATTGAAAATGAGAAATTTTTAATTGAAATTGAGAAATTTTCAATCGAAATTAAGAATTTTTCAATTGAAAATGAGAATTTGTAAAAAACCTAAATTGAAAATGAGATTGTAATTTCATTTGGGGTTTTCTCAATTTCAATTGAAAAATTTCTCAATTTCAATTAAAAATTTCTCAATTTCAATTGAAAATTTTCCAATTTCAATTGAAAATTTCTCATTTTCAATTGAAAATTTCTCAAATTCAATTAAAAAATTCAACCTCATTTTCAATTGTACTTTTCTCAATTTCAATTGAAAAATTCTCAATTTAAATTTAAAAATTCTACTTTTCTCAATTTCAATTGAAAAATTCTCAATTTAAATTTAAAAATTCTCAATTTCAATTGAAAATTTCTCATTTTCAATTTGGCTTTTCTCAATTTCAATTCAATAATTCTCAATTTCAATTGAAAATTTCTTAATTTCAACTGAATGTTTCTCATTTCCAATTAGGGGTTTCTCAATTGTAATTGAAAATTTCTCATTTTTTAATTGAAAATTCTCAACTTCAATTGAAAATTTCTCAATTTCAAATGAAAATTTTCAATTTCAATTGAAAATTTCTCATTTTCAATTGAAAATTCTCAATTTTAATTGAAAATTTCTCAATTTCATTTGAGTATTCTCAATTTCAATTGAATATTTCTTAATTTCAATTGAAATGAACCAACACACATTTCGTGTGTTGATGAGCACCAGCTAAATACTCTCGATCTTTTCCTTGTCTCACACCCTGAAAACTATGAGGTTAAGGTTTTAGCACCTCTCGGAAACTTGGATCATTGCACCATTTCCGCCTCTTTTTTGTTCTCCAGGCTTCGGGACGTTACACAATCAGCTGCGAAGCGTTAAATTTTCATTTACAAAAAGGCTCGACGACTTTTATAGGCAATTTAATTGGAAACTTTGTTTCCTTGACAGTAATGTCAATGCCATGGCGGAAATGGTTTCTAATGTAATCTTGCTAGGAATAAATTCATTCATTCCATCCAAAAGCATTTCGGTTAAAGCCAAAATAAATTTATGGTTTAATCAGACGTACAAACAGGCAGTCAGACCCAGAGTGAAAGCTTTTAGAAACTGGCGAAATAACCAAAGTCCAGTTAATGATTTGCAACGCAAACAGGCGACCCCTTTGTGTGCTAAAGTATTAAGGCGCGAGAAAGCTTTGTACGAGCAGTGTCTTCGTACTAAAGTTCTTGATGCTCCTCGGGGCAGCAAGAGCTTTTGGTCATTCGTTAAGACTAGTGCTAGTTTTTCAATTCCAACTCTTTTAAAGGATGAACAAGTGTTTACCAACCCGGTTGATAAAGCCAACCTTCTAGCTGAGTTGCTTGCATATAATTCACGTTTGCCAGAAAGCGACCAAGCACTGTCAGGGCTTGAAAGAGTATCTGTAACTATGCCAATGAAATTTTTTCGAGCTCGTGCAGTTAAAAGGGTTTTATCGCGATCTTAAAACCGTGTCCAAATGGGGACGTGTAAATAGAGTCGACTTTAATGCACGCAAGGCCCAGTGTTGTATGCTTACACATAAACGCACGGGAGGTCTGTATCCATGGATGGTGTAAATATTCAGGAATCAGATGCTCTTGATGTTCTGGTCATGGGAATTCAATATGATGTCCGTTGGACTAAGCACATCTTTCAAGTGTCGAAAGAAGCATTCAAGTGCCTAGGTTTTCTTAAACGGTTTAAGAGATACTTCCCTCCAACTGATCTCCTTAAAATTTACACCACCTATATCCGACCAAAAATGGAATACAACTCTCTTGTATGGGCCGGTGTTTTAAAGTCTATTTTGGAGCTTCTCGACCGAGTACTATTGACTCACTGAAGAACCGTCGCAATGTGGGTGGTATAACACTGTTCTATCGGTACTACTTTGGAACCTCGTTCCTGAAATCCGAAGATTCTTACGCAGCACACGTCAATCCGTTAGATCACATGCATTTGTGGTTGATTGCCCAGTGAACCGAACAACACACTATAGAGAAAATTCGTTCTCTAGCCGTACAGTACGCATGTGGAACTCAATTCCCGTAGAAGTTTTTCCGACAGTTGCAATATGGGAAAATTCAAATCCAATGTCTACAAACACTACTCCCTCTTTCCTCCTTCCCACAACCTATTTTCCTAGTTCCAACACAATGCATAGCATAAGTAGGGGTCATCCCCTGAGTGCTGGTCCTAAATATATAAAAAAAAAAAAATAAATCTGTTAATAAATTAGATATGATTAAAGCTTTCTTCTCCGGGGTCAAAGGTCAATCCGATTTGAAGAATCATACTATATGACAAATACGTAGGTCAAGATCTACAAAAAAACGTCACGACATGCATATCCACATCTCTTATAGTTTTAGAGATATTCTACTTCAAAAATTACAATTTTCAGTTCTTACATTTGGGCCATCCTAATACGGAAAATACCTCATTGAAAATAGGGCTCAACCTAAGGATAACAAAATGTTATATTGTCATCCAAGATTGACTTGTGGCCTGAATTTGAGCCAAATCGGTTAAGATTAAGTAGGTAATAATGAGAAAATTCTGAACCACTGTGAGGCGGTACCGAGGTAAACAAATTCTTTTACAACCTCTAAGTTATAGTTCTCAACCATCACATGTGGCCCAACTCTTGTGGACTGTCTGCTTGTAGATACCATCAGTTTTATTGTTGATTCATTGACAACTAGACCCATTTTATTAGATTGCTTCTAGTTATACAATTTCTTCTCTTTTGAAGGAATGCCGATCATTACATCACTCAGAAAGGGATTTTAAGTTAATTGGAGCCACATTTGTCCACCGTTGTTTAGGTTATCATATAGTCGTAATTTTTGTTTTGTTTAAGATCTGTTTAATGTTATAATACTGCCCTTTTCTTTCTCTAAGACCTGTCATTTACGCCTTTCAATGACAGTTGCGTGCCTTAAGCAACAAATGGATAGAAAACACTTAGCGGCTAAATTTTAGTAAAGATACGATTAATGTTGTAAAACTTAATGTACAATAAAATATTTAATACGCAATACATAATTCTTTCTTGTCAATAACATTTTTCTTTTAAATGTTTACAAACAGAGACTAAATAAGGACATCAATTAAATTCATAAAAAGAACACTGTGACATAAAATTGAATGGATGATAAACGATAGCATAATCAGCCCTATCGCCAATATCATCTCCCATGGGAATATTTAGTGTTCCCAAAGCTTTTTTTTTACACTGTAAAACATATAAGAAAAAAGTTTTGGGAACACGATTCCCATGGGAGATGATATTCGCGATAAGGGTGAATGTAGTCTCAAAACTACATTTGTATTGGTCTCTCAAAGTTCTATTAGTTACCTCGAAAATGGTAAAAACGCTGTTAAATGTAGAAGTATTAGTCTGATACCCACTTTTAAGCGAATCAGTTTCTTTTTCGAATACTTAATTTTTGTTTTAGGCCAAGGACTCCAACTAAACAGAATTTCTATAAAAAGAATTCAAGCCTATGCTTTTTGTAGCACTGTGTAATTGTTATGGTAAACAAATACTTGCGTATGATTAATATTAATTCATTTAACATGAATATAAATCAATCATACGCCATAATCATGTTATTAGGAACTCAAGATGGATGACCCTTAATAAAATCAATTTTTCTGGAATTTTAATTTAAACGAGACAATTAAATAGTTATTTACTTGGACAAAACATAAATGTTAACAAATAAAATTGACCAAAGGCACGTTTTAATATTAAATAATAACTTAAAACTCTTCAATTTCCTTATTTTTTCTTTCTCATACTTAATCCGGTCATAAAGAACCCAAAAATCATAAAATATTTGTGTTTTTTTTTTTACAAAAAAGGACATAACTTGTTATGACTTTACACACACATAAAATCTTAAAAGAAAAACCAAAAACATAAAATCTGTGCTCATGTTTGGCAATAAAAAAAAAGAAAAACAGATTTCTATTAAAAAAAGCAACTCCTCCCCCCATTCTGAGGGGTTGCCGAGACCACACTAGATTTTCCAAATTCAACTCCTCTCTATCATCTTCGATTTATGTCATTCATGTCACTCCTCCGTTCATGATAAGTAGAAAAATTATTATTGCTAACATGACTCTAATATTTTATTTTTATTTTTTTTTTGCCTGGGGGTGTTTTTACGAGCTCAAAAGATAAGACCAAAAACACAGAAATTCCGGCACGTAAAAGATATTTCAACATATTTTTAATGCAAAAGTACTTGAGGTTTTATTGTCATTTTCTGAGCATTAAGTTTACGATGACAACAAATAAATAATAATAAAACAAAGAATAAATAAATGTACAACATTATAATGCCATTATCTAATGCAATTATTTAATGTGCTACAGACCGACTAGTTCAGGGGATTGGAACTATATCTTAATGGCTACAAAACATTTGCAATCATTTAAGTGCAGTGATAAATTTATATTTGAAAAACTATGTTCTTCAGTTAAAAACTGAGACTGCTTGGTAAAATTCAAATTGGTTGAAAATAAAGTCAAAAATGGGCAAATTAGGGGTAGTATATGCACTTTTGTTATATACTGGACCTCGAACAACTCCAGAGATATGGGAAATAAACAACATATCGAATTCAACAGTTTAATTGCTCTTACGTTACGGTACGTTAAGTAAATAAACTGGATGTTAGGGTTCCTCTTAAACTAAAGCAAATCCACTTTACAAAACTCAATTATATATTCGGCTTTATGCTGAATTGTTACATTAACGACTCATTTCTTAAAGAGTGAAGAAAAATGTATTGTTACTATAACCTCGTCCGAAAGTGATCTTGAAAAAAGCAAAATAAGTCCCAACATCGACACCCAAAGCCAATATTTACTATAAGTCAATCATTCCCAGCAAAACTTTGGTAATGGCAAGTACTCTGATAACTGGTTACCTTGTAACGACTACAACATACCATCCGAATAAATAATAAGTTATTACAGAAGTACTTATTTGTAATTAAGATGGTAATTTAAACTGAATGGCCCCGGTTCAAATCCCACCAAGGGCAACAATTTTTTTTAGTTTTTTTTTTATATTAAAAGAGTCTTTTTAAATGATTTTTGAATTTTAAGAACTTAAATATTATCTTCTGTAAAAAAAATTGTAAAACTAACTTACGTTAATGAAAAAATACCATCATGAGTCAATTTTGATTATGTAGGGGATGTTGAATACCAAACACGATTCTAATTGGTCTTAACTTGGTAAGCCCAACTTATCTGGGTCATCCTTCATCTCAACTGTGGACACACACCTCCTCATGGTATCACCCGGGGAGCTAGTTTAACACCCATTAATATTGTGAGTTAACATGTTCCGAGAGTTGTTCCATAAGATCGATAAAAATGGGTTAGGATTACGGGCTAGTAACCCTCTCTTGAAAAAAAAATACAATGAAGAGGATAAAATTAGAATAGAAATGTCCCACTACCTAATATTAGAGGAGGATGTCCGAAACTTCGATAGAAAGACCAAGTAGAGGAATATTTTTCAAAGCTTGGCCTATAAAATTGGAGAATATTCGCACAAGATCGAAATCCATGAAATTCTAAAATATGCTCGGACTTTGACCTTAATAGGTTGTAACATTTAAGTAAGTAAGAGTCAATCTTATTTAAAAACTTATACAAAAAAGAAGATTTAAATTGTTTAAGTTTTAAAATAATTTTAAAAAAGTTTTAAAATAATTACAAAAAATCGTATAAAAATATTTTTCCAAAAATTACAACAAAGCAAAAAAAAGCAGGGAAAAACAAAGCTATTTTCACATGATTTTGGATCTAACAATAAAAATTATTTATATTAATTATAAGCTGCTAAGTTTTCAACATATGAAGTAGCTCAGTGGAAGAGTCTCTGCCTAGCAGTCGGAGGGTCTGGGTTCGAGCCCCCGTGGGATCATAAAAAAAATTTTGTATTTCGTTTAAAAATATATGTTTTTAATAAAACAACAACAAAAAAGTTGTTGCTGTTGTTGTTGTTGTTGCTTTCAAATTACTTACCCCCAAGTCATTACTTTTCTGCAATTGGTAAGTACTTGCCTCCAATGACATCCCCATGTTAATGTAATGACTTAAACAGCGAATGAGTAAGTAGTTCGTGTTCAATAGTTTAACTGTTTAACTCATTATTTGGTAATGAAAAGTTTTACTGGGTTTTTAGTCTTGACCTCCAAAAGGTCAAAAATGTAGTGAAAGCTCAGTAAAGAGTGTTCTAAAAAAAATATGCATTTACTATTTTAGACAAAATTTATCCATAGTGCAAGAAATAATTTATTTTTTGATCAAGTTAGTTTCTATAGATATGTCAGATACTATTATTTTAGAAATTATTAATTTTCAATAGTTATTTCAATCAAAATGGACTGCGAAAAAAAAGTTCGTGAAAATATAATTAAAACTTTTCAAAAAAATCCGTCATGGACTTTTAAAAAAATAGCTAAAAATTTGAAAGTTGACCCTCGAACGGTTTCTAATGCCATCAGACGGTATAAGGAAAACCTGAGCATTGAAAGAAAACCTGGATCAGGGAGGAAAAAAGGTCCTACAGATATTGGTAAGGCAAAAGAAGTCGAGCGACTCTTTCGAAGAGCGCCTAACACTTCTTTAAGAAAAGCAGCTCGTACGGTGAAATGTTCTACGAATTTTGCACATAGAGTCAAAGCTTATGCTGGACTGAAGACATACAAAGTCCAAAAGGTTCCAGATCGCAATGCTATAAAGAACTTAGAAGCAAAAAAACGAGCGAAAAAATTGAAGTCCGATTTTATAAAAAAATACACCTGTTGTGTGATGGATGATGAAACATACGTACTGGCAGACTTTTCTCAACTTCCTGGTCAAGATTTTTATGTTGCTGATAAACGGGGCAATGTTCGGCAAGAGTTTCGCACAAAAAAACAAACAAAATTCCCTAAGAAGTTTCTCGTGTGGCAAGCTATTTGCAGTTGTGGCAAAAGAAGTAAAGTATTTGTGGCATCTGGCACAATAAACACAGAAATTTATATAAAGGAGTGCCTACAAAAACGGTTGTTACCCTTTTTAAGAGAGCACAGAGTGACTACATTTTTTTTGGCCCGATTTGGCATCATGCCATTATGGAAAAAAGTCACTTGAGTGGTACTCAAAGAATAATGTCGGCCTTAGCCAGCACAAAAGGGAAGTTGAGCATTTCCTGAACGAGCAGGAAATAGACGTTATTTTAGTCTCTGAAACGCATTTTACTCCAAAAAATTGTTTCAGAGTAAATGGTTTTTTAACTTATGACACTAAACATCCAAGTGGCAGAGCATGTGGTAGCACAGCAATACTAGTACACAATAAAATAAGGCATTTTCCATTGCCTATAAATCTCTATAAATCTCATAGATTATAGAATTACATTGTCTTCAATATATTGTCCTCCAAGACATAACATTAAAAAAGATAAATTTAATGATTTTTTCAATACACTTGGCTCAAGATTCATAGCGGCTGGTGATTATAACGCGAAACACACATTTTGGGGTTCGCGTCTTATCACACCTATAGGAAGACAGCTATTATGTGCTATTTCTTCACAGAAGTTGGACGCTGTATCTGGTGGTCAACCAACGTATTGCCCCTCTGACTTAAATAAGATTCCCGATCTAATAGACTTTGCCGTCATAAAAAATATAAAAAGATGCCAATTATCCGTCTGCTCATCATTAGATTTATCATCCGATCACTCACCCTCTATTTTAACTTTTTATGACAATTCCAGTGGAATCCAAGAAGAAAGACATTTTTACCCAAACAAAAGGACAAACTGGTTAAAATACAAAATGTATGTGAGTTCCCATCTTCTATTGAATGTTCCTCTAAAGACCTCTACAGACATCGATTCCGCGATAAATGTATTTACAGATGTCATCACAAATGCGGCTTTTGTGGCAACACCAATTTTTAAAACCAAAAAAAAGATATTCCAGAACACTTCCGAAAGTATCCAAGCTCTTGTAAACGAGAAAAGAAGGCTTAGAAGACGTTGGCAAGAATGTCGATCCCCTGCCTTAAAAAGTCGTTTAAATGATTGTCAGAGAAAACTCAAAGCCGCACTGAAGATTAATCAACAAAAATCTCTTGATACATATTTAAAAAACTTGGATTCCTCTAAGGAAAAGAACTACAGCCTGTGGAAGGCTGTTAAACACATGCAATGTCCAATTGTATGTGAGTCTCCAATTTGGCTCGAAAACGGTTCTTGGGCAAGAGATCCACGTGAAAAAGTTGATGCTTTTGCCAATCACTTAGAAAAGGTTTTTACTCCAAACGAAACAGACTCTAACATATTATAGACAACAACGTGCTTTCCCCATTGAAATTTCGCCTTCCATTGCTTCTATCAAACATACATAAACTTGACCTTAAGAAGTCTTTTGGAATTGACAGAATTTCTCCGTCAATGATTATCCATCTTCCAATTTTAGCTACAAGAATTTTATTATTTATATACAACGCGATTCTTCGTTTGGGATATTTCCCAATGTCCTGGAAGATATCAGAAATCGTAATGATTCCAAAACCAGGCAAGGACATTACTCAAGTTTAATCTTATAGGCCTATAAGCTTACTTTCGATTATCTCGAAATTGTTTGAAAAGCTACTTATTTCTACTTTAAGCACAATCATAAATTGGATGGATATTATTCCAGATCATCAATTCGGTTTCCGCGAATGTCATGGTACAGTTGAACAAGTACATAGAATAATAACAATGATCAGGAAGACCTTCGAAAATAAACAATACTGTTCCGCCTTGTTCATCGATATTTCACAGGCATTCGATGAGGTCTGGCATGAGGGACTTGTAAGCAAAATTGTAAATCTGCTTCCGGCAAGTACACATAAGCTCTTAAAAAGTTATTTGTCCAATAGAACCTTCCGAGTTCGATCAAAAGATGAATATTCTTCTCCTAGAAGAATCGCTGCTGGAGTTCCACAAGGTAGTATATTGGGTCCCTTGTTATATATTATCTTTACAGCAGATATGCCAACGAATGCTCAAACATACACATCCACTTTCGCAGATGATACAGCATTCATTAGTATTCATTCCGACCCCAAAATTGCTTCTGCATTTTTACAATCCCATATTCATGAGCTTCAAGCATGGCTGAACAGATGGAAAATTAAAGTAAATCCGAAAAGGTGCGTTCATGTAACGTTTACTCTAAGGAGAGATAACTGCCCTGTAATTAAGATTAACAACGTGACCATCCCCGAGAGTTCTCACGTTAAGTATCTTGGTGTTCATTTGGATCGCCGCCTTACATGGTCTCATCACATTGACAGCAAGATAACTCAGATAAAATTAAAATCCGCTGATCTAAACTGGCTTATTGGCACACAATCTGCTTTAGAGTTAGACTACAAGGTCCTTTTGTATAAAACGATAATTAAACCAATATGGACCTATGGTGTTCAGCTATGGGGAACGGCTTCTACCTCGAACATCGCCAAATTACAGAGACGACAATCTAAGTTGTTACGTTTAATAACCTGCGCCCCTTGGTATATACGAAATAATAACATTCATAAAGATTTGAATGTTCCTCTTGTCCAAGAAGAGATTAGAAGGTTCTGTACCAAATACATCTCCAAGCTGCACGTTCACCCAAATCACCTAGCAAGGCAGCTTTTGCACTTTGAAGGTCATCAACGTCTAAGAAGGATGGATACCTTGGACCTGGTCAGCTAGGACCTTTTTTTATCTATAGTCACTGAACAATTTCCTATTAATTCGAATAAATAACAAATAGAGTTGCACTGGCAATCTCTATATAATTTCCGTTAGATTAAGATTTGATTACTTATTGTTATTTTCTTAACAGAAAGATTCAATAATAAAATACAGGCTTAAAAAAAAAAAATTTTGTACCACGAGAGGCAAATCCACCTAACTGTCCAGAACTTCGGCCTGTGAAAAGGTATTGGGCTCTGGTAAAAAAGGAATTGAAGATCACAGGAAAGATTTCCAAGAACATGTCCGATTTTAAGCGCAGGTGGAACACATGCTCCAAAAAGGTATCAGAAGCAACTGTAAAATCTTTAATGGGAGGGTTTCCGAAAAAAGTCGATAATTTTGCAAAACCCGAGTACTAAGTAAACATTTTAATGCTAAATGATTTTGTATAACATGTCATTATATTTGCGTATTTTGTAGAGTTTTTATATTAAAAGGTTTGATTTTTATTTAAGAAAATCCAACTACAAATTTTATTTAGAGCACTCTTTACATTCATAAAAATGGATGTCTTAAAATCCCAATACATATTGGAAAAAAATATACTTCAAGGTAGCCGAGAGTTTTATGTCGAGACAATTCGTGAAATTAAAAAAACATCTAATTTTAATGACGATATTGAAACAGTTGTGGATATTGTGATCCCAAAATTGCAACTGCACTCTTAGATTTTGAAATTTTGGGCTTCACAGCAATTTGAAGCCAGAAGATTATTGGATAAAGGTTTCGATTTAAAGAATACCTTGGAAGACAGATTGTTTCCTACTTTGCAAAAAGTAATTAACTATTTTTTATTTCGCAGTATTTGAACGCTGCTGCCAGGGAACTACTTTAACACTCGTTAATGTAATGAGCTATCATGTGCCGCGAGTTCTCAAATAAGAACTATAAAAAGTTAGAAAAAAAATTAGAGCAAAAGAGGCCCCCTTATGTTAGAAGAGGACACCCGAAACTTTGATGAAAAGACCAAGTGTAATTCCTGATTTCATGTGTAATTTTGGTATGATCCATGTGTAATTTAACATTTGGTTGGTGGCAACACTGCTTGCAATACACTTTCATCTTTGGTGGGGTAGCCTTAAAGAAAAACTATGACTAGATATGACTGGGACTTAAAATCTTTTTTCAAAACTAAATATTAAAGATTAGACTTTAAGTTTATGCATAAAATTATTTTCTTGAATATTTTTGGCTACAAAAACAATAAAGTTTATCCCTAATGAGTTTCCCAGACATTTTCTTTTTTTTTGGTAAAACGTGGCATAAATAAAATTTAACCTTAACATTAATGTTAATAAGAAAAAATTGATGTCAATATATTCACAGCCTTAATACAAATAAATGAATTTATTTTCTTATCTTTAATACCCCCAAAGTCCAAATATAATGGACCAACTTCCGCTTAATATCCTCAAGCAAAATTCCCCTCAAAAAAAAGGCCAAAGTAAAATTTAACCAAAAATGAAAATAAAGTAAAACCAAATACCGAAATGAAAACATTTATTAAATCTTATATATCAAGATTTTGAGAATGTTAAGGAATTTGTTGTTGTCTACTTTATGCTTAAATAAGGCACATAAAGGATTCTGGGATTCATAAGATGATATGCAGAAATTTTTTTTTAATAAAAAGAATGAAATTCTTGGATACAAAATGTGGCACGTGTTTTACACAAAATTTACATATGTAGTTTTTTAACGTAGAAAGGAAAGGAAATACCAAATGAATGAAACTGAAATGAGGTTTGAATTTCCTTCGAAAAGTGATTTAAAACGATAAATGAAATTGCATTAAAAATCTTATTATACAAAATGTATAATCCTATATATTTTTTGAGAATCCTTAGGAAACCAAAAACTAAAATCCTTTTAAATAAAATTTCGTATTTATGGTCATAGTTTTACATATTAACAATTTATCTGTTTTCTTCTTCTGTCCCTGTACCCGCTTTAATGAAAATAATTTTATTTATATCTTTCACTTGCTGTGAAGTTTTCACAATAACAGAGAAATTGTTAAGAAACTTATACAGTTGCCATGTGACTGGGCTAATAAAATTTACTGTTGCCGGGTTCAAAAGTTTCAAAGAAATGGCGTCATATAAGCTCAAACTACCAGCAGATGCTTAAGGAATTGTTGATGAAATTGTCTTCCTTTTTATTTTCTTTAAGACTTAAAAATCTTTAGGTCTTTCTGTTTGTCACTGTCTACACATATGGCGCTTATTTTATGAGTTCCTCTAGTTTGAATGTCTTTTTTCTGTGTCAAAGAATTAATTTTGTGTCAAAAATTTGTGCTAAATCTGGAATGAAATAAAAAAAAAACTTTTTTAATAAGAAGCTCGTGTGCAGCACAAAAACAAATAATTACAAAAAAAGATCCTCTTTATTGAAGGAAATATGAAATATTTCATATTTTTTTTAAATTTGTATTGAAAATTTTTCTATACAAAAATTTTATATTGAAAAATTTTCTATAGAAAAATTTTATATTGAAAACTTTTCTGAAGAAAAAAATTTATATTGAAAACTTTTCTAAAGAAAAAAAATTATATTGAAAACTTTTCTAAAGAAAACATTTTTATATTAAAAATATTTCTAAAGAAAAAAATTTATATTGAAAATATTTCAAATATCAATTATGTTGATATTTGTTGGACACAATAATAATTCGTATTTATTCTGTCCCTCAAATAATATATAATAAGGGATAAGCCAAGCCTCCTGATGAGAGGCCTAACCAACCATCAAAACGCGTCGAGGAAAGGTTTCCCCACCAACATTTTTTGGTTTTATCAAAAAACTATTTATTACAATAATAAATAATTTTAATAAATTGGGATCTTAGTGCAATACACTACAGTAAAACTTTTTAATGAAAAAATTTATATTGAAAATTTTATTCTGTAGAAAATATTATATAGAAAAATTTTTTTTGGAAAAAACTATAATGAAATTGTTTCTTAGAAAAAATTTTATAATGAAAATTTTTGTATAGAAAAATTTTTTTTTCTATGGAAAAAAATGTATAATGAAAATTTTTCTATAGAAAAAATTTTATAAAGAAAATTTTTCTATAGATAAAATTTTATAATGAACATTTTTCTATAAAAAAAATTTTAAAATGAACATTTTTCTATAGAAAAAATTTTATAATGAAAATTTTTCTATAGAATAATGAAAATTTTTCTATATAAAAAATTTTACAATTAAAACTTTTCTATAAAAAAAATTTTCTAATGAAAATTTTTCTATAGAAAAAATTTTCTAATGAAAATTTTTCTATAGAAAAAATTTTCTAATGAAAATTTTTCTATAGAAAAAATTTTCTAATGAAAATTTTTCTATAGAAAAAATTTTCTAATGAAAATTTTTCTATAGAAAAAATTTTCAAATGAAAATTTTTCTATAGAAAAAATTTTCTAATGAAAATTTTTCTATACAAAAAATTTTCTAATGAAAATTTTTCTATAGAAAAAATTTTCTAATGAATATTTTTCTATAGAAAAAATTTTCTAATAAAAATTTTTCTATAGAAAAAATTTTCTAATGAAAAAATTTCATAATGAAAATTTTTCTAAAGAAGAAATTTCATAATAAAAGTTTTTCTATAGAAAAAATTCCATAATGAAAATTTTTCTATAGAAAAAATTTCATAATGAAAAATTTTCTATAGAAAAAATTTCACAATGAAAATTTTTCTATAGAAAAAATTTCGCAATGAAAATTTTTCTATAGAAAAAATTTCATAATGAAAATTTTTCTATAGAAAAAATTTTCTATAGAAAAAATTTTATAATGAAAATTTTTCTATAGAAACAATTTTCTAATGAAAATTTTTCTATAGAAACAATTTTCTAATGAAAAGTTTTCTATAGAAAAAATTTTCTAATGAAAATTTTTCTTTAGAAAAAATTTTCTAATGAAAAAATTTCATAATGAAAATTTTTCTAAAGAAGAAATTTCATAATAAAAGTTTTTCTATAGAAAAAATTCCATAATGAAAATTTTTCTATAGAAAAAATTTCATAATGAAAAATTTTCTATAGAAAAAATTTCACAATGAAAATTTTTCTATAGAAAAAATTTCGCAATGAAAATTTTTCTATAGAAAAAATTTCATAATGAAAATTTTTCTATAGAAAAAATTTTCTATAGAAAAAATTTTATAATGAAAATTTTTCTATAGAAACAATTTTCTAATGAAAATTTTCCTATAGAAAAAATTTTCTAATGAAAATTTTCCTATAGAAAAAATTTTGTAATGAAAATTTTTCTATAGAAAAAAATTTCTAATGAAAATTCTTCTATAGAAAAAATTTTCTGATGAAAATTTTTCTATAGAAACAATTTTCTAATGAAAATTTTTCTATAGAAAAAAATTTATAATGAAATTTTTTCTATAGAAAAAATTTCATTATAAAATTTTTTCTATAGAAAAATTTCATTATAAAATTTTTTCTATAGAAAAAATGTTCTACTGAAAATTTTTCTATAGAAACAATTTTATAATGAAATTTTTTCTATAGAAAAAATTTTATAATGAAATTTTTCTATAGAAAAAATTTTATAATGAAATTTTTTCTATAGAAAAAATTTCATTATAAATTTTTTTCTATAGAAAAAATTTTATAATAAAATTTTTTCTATAGAAAAAATTTCAATACAAAATTTTTCTGTAGAAAAAATTTCAATACAAAATTTTTTCTATGGAAAAAATTTAAATACAAAATTTTTTCTATAGAAAAAAAAAATTCAATTCTTCAATTCAATTTCATTATAAAATTTTTTCTATAGAAAAAATTTCATTATAAAATTTTTTCTATAGAAAAAATTTCATTATAAAATTTTTTCTATAGAAAAAATTTCATTATAAAATTTTTTCTATAGAAAAAATTTCATTATAAAATTTTTTCTATAGAAAAAATTTCATTATAAAATTTTTTCTATAGAAAAAATTTCATTATAAAATTTTTTCTATAGAAAAAATTTCATTATAAAATTTTTTCTGTAGAAAAAATTTCATTATAAAATTTTTTCTATAGAAAAAATTTCATTATAAAATTTTTTCTATAGAAAAAATTTCATTATAAAATTTTTTCTATAGAAAAAATTTCATTATAAAATTTTTACAATAGGAAATGGTGTATTTATAGTCTTAGCTGTAATGACTTATTCTGTTTGATATTTCACCATGAATCCCTTAACCGTTAATTTGTTTAGATAAAATATCATTTAACAAATATTTACTTTGTGTATATTAATTTCCTCTAAGATCAACAGTTAATTATAGTCATTAAATGCTATGGGAATCAATATCTTTTGATAACTAAATAGAATCCGTTTTCATTTCGAAATTACCACAAGTTTACAGTAAAACCTCAAATTTATCCATAAAATTAAAGCGAGAAAGAAGCATTTAATTACAGTTTCCTTTGGAGTAATTATTTTCTAAAGCGGACATCCCTTTTAGAGGAGTTGGGAATTTATTTAACCAAAACCATTTTACCACAAGAGCTATTGATTTGTTTTATGTAAGGGAATATATGAGTTTTTATAAGGAATATGTTGTCTATGACGCTTTTCGTGTGAAATCACTCATCTCTACGTTTTAGATACTTTGATCTGGGTTAAAGACTCTTATGTAAATAACCACAAATGAATTAATATATTCTCTGCTATTCTAGGGGGTTTCCCTACACTCATTTATTCTCAGAAAATTTTGTTTGTATTGAAATAATTTTGTTTATATTTAGATGGTTTGTGCAAAATTTCTATTTGATTCTCAACAGAAATCGCTTTCAATCTGATATAAATACATATGTACAAAGAATTCGACAGATATGTGGTGTCATGGAAATTTTGATATGCCCAGCAAGTATTTGAGGGTACAAGTGAAATAGGTAATACCTAAAGCACTTTATTATACCCTTCACCACCATAGGTGGAAAGGGTATTATATATAAGTTTGTGCTGATGTATGTAACGCATAGAAATATTTGTCTTAGACCCATCTTTTAGTATACCAATAGGCTTAGAATCACTTTTTTTTTTTTTAATTATACCAACACTCAGGGGATACCCCTATAAATGCATTGCATTGTGTTGATGTAAGGAAATAAAGGATTGGGCAGGAGGAAAGATAGAGTAGTGTTTGTAGATATTTGATTTGAATCGTTGGATATTGTATTGGGTTGGAAAAACATAGTCAGGAAGAGAATTCCACATTCGAATAGTTCGGCCAAAAAACGAGTTTTCTTTGTAATGCGTTGTACGTCTAATATTCCAACTAATTACAAAAGGATGCGCTCTGTTTGCTAAACGTGTATTTCGTCTAAAGGTATGTGCATTTGGAATAAGACTACGTATGTCGTCAGAACATTTATCATGGTAATATCTGTAGAACAATGAAAGGCAACCTACGTTTCGACGATGTTCGAGTGTATTTAAAGATTCACAAATAGTGCTATCACCTATTAGGTCAATGGCTCGCTTTTGAACACGATCCAACATTTCAAGACTAGAACGTGCAGCACCTGCCCAAACGTGAGAATTGTACTCCATTTTTGGACGTATGTACGTGGTATATATCCGGAGTAAGTCGGTTGGTGAGAAATATGTTCTACATCGTCTTAAAAACCCTAGGCATTTAAATGATTCTTTTGACACGTCAAAAACATGCTGATTCCACCGGACATCAGGATAGAGAGGGAATCGGTTCCTTGGATGGTTGAGTCACCCATTCGAAGGGAAGAAGACGGTGAGTTTACGAATCGTTTATGTGTTAATAAACAACATTGAGTTTTGAGTGCATTGAAGTCAACCATGTTAGCTTTGCCCCATGTGTAAATTATATCAAGGTCACGATTGAGCGATTCATTCATTTTAAATCTGGACAAATTAACCTCGGAGGTTAATGGTCTCCGATCGAAAGAATATGAGTGGCTGATATTACTGTCATCCGCAAATGAATAAATTGGGTTAGAAGTAATTTCCAGTAAATCATTCATGAATATTAAAAACAATGTTGGCGATAAAACTGAACCCTGAGGGACACCAGAATTCAGTAAAAAATCGTTTGAAGAGACTCCATCTATTACCACCCTTATAATTCGTTCTTTAAGGAAGCTAGAAATAAATTTTAAGAATACTTCACCTACTCCAAAAGATTTGAGTTTAGAAAGTAAAGATTTGTGCCAGACACGGTCCAATGCTTTGGAGCTGTCTAATGAGACTACTTTGCTCTCGCCTAATCGATGAATTGAATGGGACCACTGTTCAGAAAGGAATGCCATTAAATCACCTGTTCAGCGACCATTACGAAATCTATACTGTTTATCATTTAGTAGGTGATTGGATTCAATATAGCTAACAAGATGGTGGTTTAACATACTTTCCATAACTTTGGAAAGACGATAATTGTTAGGGTTGGCTTGGTCACCTTTTTTGGGAATTGGTTGGACGTTGGCAATTTTCCAACAATTAGGGAAAACACCGGACCGGTATGATAGGTAAAATAGATTACGCAGGGGACGAGACAGGGAAGATGAACATTTTTTTAAAACTATTGGAGGTATACAGTCAGGACCAGAAGATTTGTTTGCATTTAACTCAGACAATATTTTTTTTTACAGCACGTGTTCTAAAATATACATTGGGCATTGTACAAGTCACACTGGGAAGTACAGGAGGTGGTAGATTTCTATCGGGAAGGAAAGAGTTTGATGAAAATACAAATTAAAAGTCTTTTCAAATTTTTTATAAAAAAATATTTTATTTTATAACTTATAACCGGACGGGTTATAAGAAATACGACTTTATTTTATTAATTCACAAAACTGACTGCAAAGACTTTACAATAATTTCTTATAACGAAACTTATTTTATTAGTGAATTTGTTGATTTCGCATTTTCATGCAACAGCTAATGAAACAGCTAGCAATGCAGTTTAAATGTTGGCACGTTTCTTGGCTGTTGAACTTCTTTATTCTGCATTTTCGTCAAACAGCTAGCAATGCAGTTTTAATGTTGGAACGTTTCTTGGCTGTTGAACTCGAAAATAGCTAGCAATGCATTTTTAATGTTGGCGCGTTTCTTGGCTGTTGAACTTGATTTGCTGACATGTTGCAGTTGCAATAATTATAGTTAATGTTGTTGTTGTGTCTGCTTTATGGTTATCATACTAATAGAGTTTGTTGTTGTTATTACTGACACAGTGTTAACTCCTCCCCCTTTAAGTTCATACGTCCTCGTATGAATAACTAGAAAAATGGGAGGTTGTGAATCCTCTTGTTTTTGACGCTTAGTGATGGTAATGACAAGGAAACTTCCGGATTAACGTGTAATTTATCATCTTCTACAGTCTCCACTTGTCTTCCCAAGTTTGGTGATTGTTCACGTGTTCCAGATGACTTGTTTTCTAATTCAGTAGTTTCGTTTCTCTTCCTTCTCATCATAAAAGCAATAATAACCAATATTGTTATGGCTATTATAAGTCCAAGATTAACAGAAAGATTGATTTTATTCTCGACTTGTAATTTTTCGATTAAGTGAGAATTGTTGACATTAACGGCCTCCATTCTTTCCAGTGTTATTACTTGTTCTTGGAAATTCGCATTACTTGGCTGCAGCAATGCGGGTAATGGCTTCGTAAGGGACACTTGGGTTGTCAGGTAAGTCTGATTTCGAATTCGTACTGTGGAATTTAGGTGATGAATTATAAAGGTGCCATCTATGTTGATAGTCGAATTGTCTATTTCAATTTGGCCTTTGAATTGGTTCAGCAGTACCATACTTTCGTCTATCTTTTCTACTAGTGCCACGTGCTCATCATTAGTTGTTGTACAGCGGGATGCTTTACTCTTCAGAAGGTTTGGGATGCACTCTGATTCACTTATGTCTATAATATTGTCCATTTCGCAAATACTTAATTTATTATAGTCTTTGCAATCATTTTTAATTCCAAATATCTTATTATAACATTTCAATATTTTCTTAAAATTCGTTCTAATTATTACATTGTTTTTTCTTACAGGTCTAATTGAGAATTCGTTACAAGTTTCTTTACTGGTTGTTGGGATATTTACTATGTAAATTATTTCTTTATCATTTGATGCAATTTTAACTTTCGAAAAATTTAATAATTCGTCCATATTACCGAATGGAATGTTGTCATTGTAAAAAATTTCTCTCAAAATATTAATTTCAATATCAGAAAAAATAAATGAATTTACTATGTTTGCTTTAGCCCAATGAATGGCATATTCGATATTAGACAATTCTTCTTTAACAATTTCCAATTTATACTTAAATTCTAACAAATTATCTTCCTTAATTTCTTTTTCTAAAAATTTGGAAATATTGTTGGTCATATTTGAGAGTCTATTAACCTTTTCCAGAGTTAACTGATTAATTACAATTTGGTTATTATTGGTGTCTAGGACATTGTTAATTTTATCTTTTATTATCTCAAAATCGTGGTGATCCGGACTACCGGCCAACCACTTCCAAGCACTGCCAATAAAGTCCAAAGACCTTTTTGTCCTTGTCTTAGATTTTAGTCTGGATAAACAGGATTTCATTTGGGATATGGTGTAGGATATGTAAGGTAATAGTTGAGTGTCAGCATTGTTGTTAAGGTTAATTCCGTTTTCCAATCTTTCTATCAAATTTTCGTATTCCCCTAAGTCGATAGTATGGATAAGTTTAAATACGCCAGTTTGAATTTTTGCTGAGCCTGTATTGATCACAACTAGTCTAGAATTCGAGTAGTCCATTATCTGGAACTCACTCATGGAGGCTGCAACCAGAGAAAGTAACCTGTAATAAAGTACAGTAAGAATTAATTCCTTATGTGTTTCTTGTGTACTATTCTCCCGCTTTCAGTCACTACAGTGGAATGTCTATTTTCCTTTACCAGTTCCCGTTTGAATTTCTCGGTCAATTTCGTACCAAGTCTTTTATTTATTTTAACAAAAATCTCTTGTCCGGGTATGTATTGCTTGATTTCCGTCTTGTTTTTATTATGATAATCTAAGTCCTTTTCCTGTTTCCTTTTCAGTTTATCGATGTTATTCTGTCTTGTTCGTTCGTAGCTTCCTGGAGAAAAATCTACTGTCCTCCCGAAAAACATGTCTACTGGCTTCCTACCTATTGTGGAATGTATGGAATGGTTGTATTCATTGACAGATCGTTCCAATAATTCTTCAAAATCTCTACAGATCCCCTCGTCCTTAAGACATCTCAAAATTTCTGCCAAAGTCGAATGAAATCTTTCAATCTGACCATTTGCTTCGCTCCTATAGGGTGGTGTTGTAAAGACTTCTATTCCCAATTCATCTTTCATCATAAATAGTATTGAGGCAGAATTCAATGATTTTTCATTATCCATAACAACGGTCTTGGGGACCCCATAGAAAAAGAGAATATCCCTTAAAGGTCTCCTAACATCTTCTATAGATTTTCCCTGTAAAATTTTTGTCTGCGCGTATTTTGAAAATTTGTCCAGCGCCGTTAGAACTATTTTCCTGTCAGTTGAAAAAATGTCAATGTGAATGATTTGACCAGGATAAGTTGGTATTTGTGTCTCATTTAATTTTGGTTGGTTGGGGTGTCTCTCGTATTTATTCTTCTTGCATGTGGAGCAAAGCTTTAGAATTCTCTTAATTTTAGAAAACATACTGGGAAAATAAGCTTTCTCCAGTATCTGATTCTTGTTTTCCGCTGCACTTCTATGTGCACGTTTGTGTGTTTCTATGATTAGAGTTTCCTGATCCGATTCCGATAAAATATCGTCCACAAAATTTTGTGTGAAACGCACCTTAAAATTTCTAAAATGACATGGGTATAATTGTTGAATTTTTCCCATAATGAATTCTGGAGCTTTTATGCCATTTATCACCGATGGATTTAAGTACCTCTTCAGTATGGATATTAGTTTTCCTGTGTCATAAACCTGTTCTTTTATCAGATGTCTGTGATATCCCGGAAAAATTATTTTAGAGTCATATGTTGGAGTGTCATCTATTTGTAGAAAAATTTGGTTCTTGAATGCGTTAATAGGGACTTCTACACTAGGTATTAGTTCCTCCGGTGAGCTGTCGCCACTGTGTACAGTTCCTGTTAGAGAATTAATATTCGTTTTAGGAGGTCTTGAGAGTGCATCGGCTACCACATTACTTTTACCTGGTTTGTACTGAATCTCATAATTATACTCCTCCAAAATCGCTTTCCATCTTTTCATTTTTGTATTGTTATTTTTATTGCTAAGAGCATATGTCAGCGGTTGGTGGTCGGTATAAATTATGACTTTTGCCGATCCGTATAGGTAATTTCGTAGGTTTGTCAAAGCCCAAATTATAGCTAACATTTCCTTTTCGTTAGCTGCATAATTTTCCTCGGTCTCTGTTAATGTTCTGGAAATGAAGGATATCGGTCGGTCATCTTGACTTAGTACGGCTCCTATTGCCACATTTGATGCATCTGTTGTTAGCTGAAATACTTTTTCAAAGTTTGGATATGACAGTATTACCTCTTGGGACACTAAGGCATTTTTTAGTGTGTCAATAGCGAGTCTTGCTGGACTGTCGAGATTTATTTCCCTCCTGCTTGACTCTGATTTGGAAATCATGCCTGCGTCTCCTCGTAAGAGTTTGGTTAGTGGTTTAGCGATATCCGCGTATCCCTTTATGAATCTTCTATAATATCCTGAGAGGCCAAGAAATGATCGAAGCTCTTTAATATTCCTAGGGTAAGGAAAATTTACAATTGCTTCCAACTTTTTTGGATTAGCTTTTATACCATTGCAGGAAACAATAAATCCAAGGAATTCGACATCCTCTTTGAAAAATTCGCATTTGTCCAACTGGACCTTCATGTTAGCTGCATTCAGAGTTTTGAAGACATCATTTAAGTGCCTCAAGTGTGAGACCTCATCTTTGCTGAAAATAATGATGTCATCTATATAGACGTAGCATATCCGTCCGATATGTTCCCTTAGAATGTCGTCAAGGGCGCGTTGGAATATAGATGGAGCGTTCTTTAACCCAAACGGTAGGCGTGTAAATTCGTATTTTCCGTTATTAACAGAAAAAGCCGTTTTTTCTATATCTTCTTCCTTAAGGGGTATCTTGTGGAATCCGCTCTTCAGATCAATTACCGTAAAATACTTGTTACCTCCAAGATGAGAAAGAACATCGTTTATTTCTGGTATAGGATACCTATCAGGAATAGTTATCGAATTTAGCTTCCTGAAATCTACTACGACCCTATATTTTTCTCTTCCAGACGCATCCTGTTTTTTTGGAACCACCCAGATTGGTGAGTTATATGGGGAACGCGATGGTCGAATTATTCCGTCCTTCAGCAGTCTGGTGATTTCTTCCTCCACAACTCCTCTTAAGGCCATTGAATAAGGGTAGTTTTTCGAATATGTAGGTGTGTCAGTTGTTGTCCTAATTTCACCCACAACTCTAGTTGTATACGTAAGTCTTTCGTCTGGATCCGCGAATAAATTCCTATGTTTGTCTACTATGTGTACAAGAGATTTCTTCTGATACTCGGACAGATGATCGGTCCTTAGCTCGATATTATTAACGTCCTGTGCGATGTGCTGGAAAAGTTTAATTCTCCTGTTACCCTGCAAAGTCATGTAATTTTCTGAAGTATATATTACTGCTGACAATTGCTTTAAGCAATCGTGACCTAAAATCGCATCGAAAGTTTTTAGTCCTGGTAGAAGGTAAAATTTAATTGAAATATCATTTATTCCGAACATGCAACCTATTACATGATGAGTTATTTGAACGTTTCCCGCTACTGAGGTTGCATTAAATCGTTCCTGATTTATTTTTGGGTTAATTGCTAACTGTGGTTTAATGTAATTCTTATTGCTACCTGTGTCTATCAAAATTTTAAGTGTCTCTCCGTTCCTCGTCCTGGCCTGAAAGTATGGCAGCGAGGAACTATTTAACCAAAAAAATTAAGGTCTACAAGGGCGTCGTCCCGTGTGCTTTCCAACAGATCATATTCAGGAGATTCGTGAATTGTATCGCTAAATGATTGGTTGTTATTCTCGATTTCCCTGTAATATTCCTCAACGTCTGGTACTCCACCTACGGCACCTTCCTCATCGTAATCAAAAACTTCCTTAGGTGGCTGCTGAACTACATTTTCATTTTCCGTTGTTACATGGAAGTTTCTCTGTATTTTATTTTGTGGGGTCTGAATGGACGACGTCAGTGGTCTCTTGAACGCGGTGTTCTGTGGCCTATTCATATAATTGATTTGACGTGTCTGTACCGATCGGTCCACATCCATTGGCTCGTATCCCGATGATGGTTGCTGATTGTTTGTAGGATGATTTGGAAATCCTTGTTTGTTTCCCTGATTAAACGGAGGTCTTGGTGTCCAATTTTGATTATTTACTGGCCGCCAGTTAGTGTTTTGATTATAGTTTTGTGTTGTCATATTTCGAGGTGGCAATGGTGGTCTAGGAAGAATTTTTCCCCCAATATGTGCCAAATCTGGATGGAATCTAGGTTTATGTCCTAGATATGGTCTTGCATCAATATTATCCTTTTGCACATTGCCTCTAGTCATCTGTCCATGCGCATAATTCATGCGGAATGTCATATTGTTTAGTTTTAAGCAAGTATGTAATGCTTGTGGTAAGGAGGTCGGTTCGCGAACGCTTAGCAATCGAGGTAGGTCTCCGTTAAGACCTCTAACAAACGTATCCAGAGCTTTATCCCTGTAAGTGTTTGTCATTACATGAAGGCTTCTCTCATCTAGGTCCAGGCATGATACCTTGTCAAGTATCAGCGACAGATGCTGATAGACAGCTTGATAGAATTCTGTGATTGTTTTGTTACCCTGGCAAAGGGTGGTCATTTGGTACTCTAGTGTACCAATGTCCCTTTTATCGGAGTAATGCATCATGAGGCATTTTTTTATCCTGCCCCAGTCTAATGGTGTCCGATAAGACTCCAATGCGGTGTCTGCTTCGCCCACTATCTTCGTCCGAATTGTATGTAATATGGCATAAAACCTACCTGTCCCCCGAAGAGATTGGTAAACTTCCATTATCCTATCAACAGATTTGCGCCAGGAGCTGAATTCCCCTGGTTGTCCGGAAAAATCTCGCAATGACCTAACTATGTCCGGGACTCTATCTAACTCCTCTAACCTCGTAATTGTCCCAATAGGTTGATCCACCTCTACGTCCAGCAAAGGATCCTGTTGCATATTTAGAACCTCATTAATTATTTCCCTTATCTGATTCTTTTGAATAGTGGTGAGTCCTGAAGGGACGTTAGCTGAACTGGTCGTGGTGCTTTGTGCCATCGTTAATGACCTACTCAGTCTTTCCGTCAATTTTTCGACAGTCTCGTCCTCAGGCATTGGAAATGGTTAGGATTAACAGTCGCAAACAACAAAAAAACAAAAAGGATTTATGATTTTAAGAACCTATGTAAATTGAACTCTTCTTACTTTTCTATAGCAAGGAATATAATTAAATATTATAATGATAATGTTAAAAATAATCTTACATAATAGTTGATATCATGATGAGGATTCTGGAAAAGTTTAGGTGTTGATGCTGGTGTTGGTTGATGCTTAAACTTTCTCTATCTATCTTTATTTATTGATATTATGATGAGGATTCTGAAGAAGTTTAGGTGTTGATGTTGATGTTGATTGATGCTCACTTTTTAAATCTTCTTTATTTGTTAAAAAATATTTGTTTAATATTAACACTTTGGTCACTGTTTATTCTTTCAAGATTTCTTATGCAATTAATATTTTTATTTCTGTTCACTTATTATTTTTATTGTTTTTCTGTTTTTATTGATCACTTAATTTATTTAATGTTTAAAAAAAAAAACTTTTTTTTGTTATACCGTGGCCGCTGATCCTTTACGAGGATCTCTCGTTTGTCCTTTAAGAAGGACTACTAGAGCGCGTCGTTTCCGCGGTTTATAAATTAGTTTTACGACAAAGGACCCTTTTTCCTAGGGTCCCTGCTCGGGCGCCAATTAAAAGTCTTTTCAAATTTTTTATAAAAAAATATTTTATTTTATAACTTATAACCGGACGGGTTATAAGAAATACGACTTTATTTTATTAATTCACAAAACTGACTGCAAAGACTTTACAATAATTTCTTATAACGAAACTTATTTTATTAGTGAATTTGTTGATTTCGCATTTTCATGCAACAGCTAATGAAACAGCTAGCAATGCAGTTTAAATGTTGGCACGTTTCTTGGCTGTTGAACTTCTTTATTCTGCATTTTCGTCAAACAGCTAGCAATGCAGTTTTAATGTTGGAACGTTTCTTGGCTGTTGAACTCGAAAATAGCTAGCAATGCATTTTTAATGTTGGCGCGTTTCTTGGCTGTTGAACTTGATTTGCTGACATGTTGCAGTTGCAATAATTATAGTTAATGTTGTTGTTGTGTCTGCTTTATGGTTATCATACTAATAGAGTTTGTTGTTGTTATTACTGACACAGTGTTAACTAACATGAGCAAATATTTAGCGATGTCCGTCCGTCCGTCCGTCTGGCTGGCTGGACGGCTTTCTGGCTGGCTCGACCCCCATGTAAACCTTGTAATCAAACTACAGGTCACAATTCTAAAGATAATTTGATGAAATTTGACACAGTTCATTTTGTTGATAATGGGACCATGGCTATTGAAATTCTTCAAAATTGGTCCACTATTTATGGTACCTCCCATAGGTCCCACTTTCCGGAATTGATATATTGGCCATAAAAATCAATATTTTTTCATGGAATTTAAAAGAAATACTGCTTATGTAAACCTAAATCAATCACCATAGCTCCCATACGAACTCTTTTCTCAAAACGCACTAAATGGGACAAAATTCACTAAAACGCTCGTAAACCCAAAGACAATGAGAATTTTAAGTTTATTTTTGCATACATAATTTTTGTAACAACTGCAATCAATTTTCCATATTTCGAGATAATCGGTCCACATTTGACCCTAGCTCTCATATAAGTCCAAATGACGGAAACGACATAAATATATAAGTTTTGAGAAAATGTTTGTATGATGGCAAATTTTAGCTAATATTTGTCTTTATATAAGAAACAAACACCCTTGACCTTAGTGGTGAAGGGTATCGTATGGTCGGTCTTGACCGACTTTAGCACTTTCTTACTTGTTTTTGTTTTCATATACTGTTTGTGTCATGAATGACTTTCTATTTTGTTATTATACTATTTTAGAAATTATTCACTATTATTTACAAACCTTCAATCTGTTACTAAGATGTCAAACTATAAATAGTATAACATATCGTCAGCTGAAAGTCGAAAGGGCGTAACAAAATACTAAAATTTATTGAAATAAAAATGTTTTTCGAAAATTTTGGGTCGTAGTCTGTGCAGGCTCATGCCCTTAAATTATATCAATAATTTTTCACATGACTCTGATTGTTATATCACAGCAACATTTCCCTATAGGAGTTCATCACAGCGAGAAGTGAAAAATACGAACCACCCTAATACACATACTTTTTTATGCTCACATTTACATAAGTTAATACCATGAAGATTAATGAATGGAAATCTATAAAGTTAAAAAAAATTTATTATTTTTTTCTTTTGTTATGTCAAATAACAAAAGAAAATAACTTTTTCGAGAAATTATATTTAAGTGAAATTAATAGTTCAATAATAGCGTTGATATTTTGTTAAATAGGCCTCAAAACGAAAAGAGTAGGTACATTTGTTATCACATCTAATTCCTAGAAAACAAGTAAAAAAGTGTTATAGTCGGTCAAGCCCGACCATACGCTACCCTTCACGACTATGGTCGAAGGTGTACTTTTTCCTGTATAAAGACAATATTTGCTAAATTTTTCCATCATACAAACATTTTCTCAAAACTTATATATTTAAGCTGTTTCCGTCATTTGGACTTATATGAGAGCTAGGGTCAAATGTGGACCGATTATCTGGAAATTTGTCAAATTGATTACAGTTTTATGCATGCAAAAAATAAACTCAAAATTATAATTATCTTCAGAATTATGAGCGTTTTAGAGATTTTTCTCTCATTTAAATAGTTCGTTTTGACCGAAGAGTTTGTATGGGAGCTATGGTCAAATGTGTAATTATTTTAAACTTCATGAAAAATATTAATATTTGTGGCCAAAATATCAATTCCGTGAAGTGGGGCCTATGGGAGGGTACCATAAATAATGGAACGATTTTGACGAATTTCAATAGCCATGGTCCCACTCAAAAAAAAAAAAAAAAATGATCTGTGCCAAATTTTATCAAATTATCTTCAGAATTGCATGGCTTACGTGGGGGTCCAGCCAGCTAAATCGCTAAATCGACTTAGAAAGCCTATTGGTATACTTTGCGTTACATGCATCAGCACAAACCTTTCCACCTATGGTGGTGAAGGGTATAAAAATTTACTATTAAAACAATTTATTAAAAAATGTTCAGGAAAAATTTATAGCAATAAATTTTCTATAGAAATGAATTAATATCAAACAAGTAAGAAAGCGATATAGTCGGTCAAGCCGACCATACGATACCCTTTACCACTAAGGTCAAAGGTGTTATTTTTCCTGTATAAAGACAAATATTTGCTAAATTTTGCCATCATACAAACATTTTCTCAAAACGTATATAATAAACCTGTTTCCGTCATTTGGATTTATATGAGAGCTAGGGTCAAATGTGGACCGATTATCTCGAAATTTGGCAAATTGATTACAGTTGTTACAAAAATTATGTATGCAAAAAATAAACTCAAAATTTTCATTATCTTTAGATTTACGAGCGTTTTAGTGATTTTTTGTCTCATTTAGTGCGTTTTTGAAGAAGAGTTTGTATGGGAGCTATGGTCAATTGTGGACCGATTTCAACGAAATTTGGTACAGTGATTTAAGTTTACATAAGCAGTATCTGTTTTAAATTTCATGAAAAAATATTGATATTTGTGGCCAATATAGCAATTCCGGGAAGTGTGACCTATGGGAGGTACCATAAATAATGGACCGATTTTGACCAATTTCAATAGCCATGGTCCCATTATCAAAAAAATTATCTGTGCCAAATTTCATCAAATTATCTTTAGAATTGCGACCTGTAGTTTGATTACAAGGTTTACATGGGGGTCCAGCCAGCCAGCCAGCCGTCCAGCCAGCCAGACGGACGGACGAACGGACGGACATCGCTAAATCGACTCAGAAAGTGATTCTAAGACTATTGGTATACTAAAAGGTGGGTCTAAGACAAATATTTCTATGCGTTACAAACATCAGCACAAACTTATAATACCCTTTCCACCTATGGTGGTGAAAGGTATAAAAATTTTCATAAAAAAAATATCAGAAATTTACTATATGAAAAAAATTTCTATGAAAAGAATTTATACAAAAAGAAAAATTATTGCCAGTCTATTATTATTTTTATTTATTATTGTAATAGATTGATTGATTTATTATTGTAATAGATTGATTGATAAAATCCAAAAAATGTTTGTAAGGACAACCAAGATGCAACTGAAAAACGTTTATGGTAACTTTTGTTCAGTCGATATTCTGAGCTTTTACCTTTAATTTTCAAACATATATAATTCGCAATGACTGTGTTTGTAAAATAGGTAATAGGTAATAGGCGAGGTTGTCGATCTGTCTAAAAGTAGGGATACTACTTCTTAAGATCAAGGCCTAACCAACTATCGAAACGCGTCAAGGAATTGGTTGTCCCCACAAACATTTTTTGGCTTTTATCAATAAATTGTCTATTACATGAATAAATAAATGCAATAGACAGGGATCAAGTGCGAATAATTTTTCTTCTTGAATAATATATACATCTCGACAATTATTTTTTAAATATTGCATATTAAATTTTTTTAGATTTAAATTCTTAGGAAAAATTTTATATTGAAAACTTTTCTACAGAAAAAATTTTATATTGAAAATTTTTCTAATTTTTTTATAGAAAAAATTTTATATTAAAAATTTTTGTATCGAAAAAATTTTGTGCTGAAAATTTTTCTATGGAAAAAATTTTATATTGAAAATTTTTCTATAGAAAAAATTTTATATTGAAAATTTTTCTATAGAAAAAATTTTATATTGAAAATTTTTCTATAGAAAAAATTTTATATTGAAAATTTTATATTGAAAATTTTTCTAAAGAAAAAATTTTATATTGAAAATTTTTCTATAGAAAAAATTTTATATTGAAAATTTTTCTATAGAAAAAATTTTATATTGAAAATTTTTCTATAGAAAAAAATTTTATATTAAAAATTGGCTGGCTGGCTGGACCCCCATGTAAACCTTGTAATCAAACTACAGGGCGCAATTTTAAAGATAATTTGATGAAATTTGGCACAGATTTTGATAATGGGACCATGGCTATTGAAATTCGTCAAAATCGGTCCATTATTTATGGTACCTCCCATAGGTCTCACTTCCCGGAATTGGTATTTTGGCTACAAATATCAATATTTTATGCAATTTACAACAAATACTGCTTATGTAAACCAAAACCGAAATCGGTCCACATTTGACCATAGCTCCCATACAAACTCTTCTGTCAAAACGCACCAAATATTTAACACAAAAATTTCTAAAACGTTCATAAATCTGAAGATAATAAGAATTTTGAGTTTATTTTTTACATAGATAATTTTTGTAAAAACTGTAATCAATTTGCCGAATTTCGAGATAATCGGCCCACATTTGAACCTAGCTCTCATATAAGTCCAAATGACGGAAACAGCTTAATTATATAAGTTTTGAGAAAATGTTTGTATGATGGCAAAATTTTGCAAATATTTGTCTTTATACAGAAAAAGAGCACCTTTGACCTTAGTGGTGAAGAGTATCGTATGGTCGGGCTTGACTGACTATAGCACTTTCTTACTTGTTTTAAATTGGGGTTTTCTCAATTTCAATTGAAAAATTCTCAATTTAAATTTAAAAGTTCTCAATTTCAATTAAAAATTTTTCATTTTCAATTGGGCTTTTCTCAATTTCAATTAAAAAATTCTCTATTTCAATTGAAAATTTCTCAATTTCAATTGAATGTTTCTCATTTTCAATTAGGGTTTTCTAAATTTCAAATAAAAGTTTCTCATTTTTTATTGAAAATTCTCAATTTTAATTGAAAATTTCTCAATTTCAAATGAAAACTCTCAATTTCAATTGAAAATTTCTCATTTTCAATTAAAAATTCTCAATTTCAATTGAAAATTTTTCAATTTGAATTTATTATTCTCAATTTCAATTAAATATTTCTCATATTTGTATACTTTTTATAACGAGAAGTTTATTTAAAAATTTAAAAAATTAAATATTTTTTGTTTTTGTTTGTTTTTTTTTTTTTAGAATAATTTTCTATAGAAAAGTTTTGTTTATCGAAACAATTTTGTTTTATACTAAAATTTAAATATAAATTTCGTGATAAATGTTCGTAATTTATTACATCCTAAAAATCCTTTCAATAAAAAATCATATTACCAGTTTTATTATTAATTAAACATCATCAATTAGCAGCTGTTGGAGTAAATTTTTATATCAGTTATTTTTCATATTTCCTGAAATTTCATTTATAAAAATAGCACAAAAAGTATTAAATTTCATAATGACATGAAGCAACAAATAACGTTAAATACACAAAAAAAAAAACAAGTAAGAAAGCGCTATAGTCGGTCAAGCCGACCATACGATACCCTTCACCACTAAGGTCAAAGGTGTTATTTTTCCTGTATAAAGACAAATATTTGCTAAATTTTGCCATCATACAAACGTTTTCTCAAAACATGTTCAACCTGTTTCCGTCATTTGCACTTATATGAGAGCTAGAGTCAAATGTGGACCGATTATCTCGAAATTTGGCATCATTTAGTGCGTTTTTAAAGAAGAGTTTGTATGGGAGCTATGGTCAAATGAGGACCGATTTCAACGAAACTTGATACAGTGATTTAAATTTACATAAGCAGTATCTGTTTTAAATTTCATATTGATATTTGTGGCCAATATATCAATTCCGGGAAGTGGGACCTATGGGAGGTACCATAAATAATGGACCGATTTTGACCAATTTCAATAGCCATGGTCCCATTGTCAAAAAAATTATCTATGCCAAATTTCATCAAATTATCTTTAGAATTGCAACCTGTAGTTTGATTACAAGGTTTACATGGGGGTCCAGCCGGCCAGCCAGTCGTCCAGCCAGCCAGACGGACGGACGGACATCGCTAAATCGACTCAGAAAGTGATTCTAAGCCTATTGGTATACTAAAAGGTGGGTCTAAGACAAATATTTCTATGCGTTACAAACATCAGCACAAACTTATAATACCCTTTCCACCTATGGTGGTGAAGGGTATAATAATGCTGAGAAAGAAAATGACTAAAACATTATGTTAATTATAGACATTAGCAAAATTAAATGTTTTTATCAAAATCAGAGAAATGCCTCACGGCGAATACTTTATATGGAAAAAATACATTTCGCTAAAATTTAATGAGTATACGCCGTGTGGGTTTTCTATTTGAGTGAATTGAATCTTTTGTGTAAATATTTATACAGATGCCTTGGATACATATACGGTTCGGCTGCAAGCAATGGCGGGGTTTTTGTAAAGGGTCGGGTATAGATGTTTCGACTAACATAGCAGATATTAGAAAAAGTGTGAGCTTGTTCTGAAAAAAACATTGTGCTCCGCTAGTGCTTTTTGCACGAAAAGCTATTCATATTTTCTTATTGTCTTCCCCTCTCTTACACCCTCGGACTCCTCTTCTTTACTTCTAGAAACTCATATGTTTATAATTTTTCAGTTTGTTTTTGTTCTAGATATTAAAATATTTTCAAAACCTTTTTGTGAGTCAGTTAGAATGTCCTTCTCTTCCTGTTTGTGTCAAGGTTCGAAAAAATACTGTATTTAAAGGTACTGTACTTAGGAAAGTTCAGTACAAAGTCACATATGTAACAAAGTGTTCAATTTAGGTACAGGTACCTTCACCTGTACCTAAATTGTTAAAATACCCTACTTTTATCATAACGAACTATCACGAAGTACTCTAAAAATAATGTACTTCGTTGAGTACTGTAACGTATTTTAGGGTACAACTTTAAAGAACTCTTATAAAACTGACGGCGATGAGAAAAAAAATATTGCCAAAAGTGAAATTTATTTGCCTAACTATTATCCACTTTAACTTTACCTCGACACAGACTCCGCAACCTTATCTCAACCCGTGTTGGTTTTCTATTTGAGTGAATTGAATCTTTTGTGTAAATATTTATATTGATGCCTTGGATACATATACGGTTCGGCTGCAAGCAATGGCGGGGTTTTTGTAAAGGGTCGGGTATAGATGTTTCGACTAACATAGCAGATATTAGAAAAAGTGTGAGCTTGTTCTGAAAAAAACATTGTGCTCCACTAGTGCTTTTTGCACGAAAAGCTATTCATATTTTCTTATTGTCTTCCCCTCTCTTACACCCTCGGACTCCTCTTCTTTACTTCTAGAAAATCATATGTTTATAATTTTTCAGTTTGTTTTTGTTCTAGATATTAAAATATATTCAAAACCTTTTAATGAGTCAGTTAGAATGTCCTTCTCTTCCTGTTTGTGTCAAGGTTCGAAAAAATACTGTATTTAAAGGTACTGAACTTAGGAAAGTTCAGTACAAAGTCACATATGTAACAAAGTGTTCAATTTAGGTACAGGTACCTTCACCTGTACCTAAATTGTTAAAATACCCTACTTTTATCATAACGAACTATCACGAAGTACTCTAAAAATAATGTACTTCGTGAGTACTGTAACGTATTTTAGGGTACAACTTTAAAGAACTCTTATAAAACTGACGGCGATGAGGAAAAAAGTATTGCCAAAAGTGAAATTTAAATCTTGCCTAACTATTACACAGGGCAACAGCAAAAATATGCTCGAGTAACCACTATATACATTTGATGTATCATGGATAGGTTTTTTTTTATTTTTTTTTGTAAAATTTCAATTCTTTTAGACACTTTTTCACATAATTAATGACAACTCAGATACTAATAATCGGATATTATTCACATAAAATCAGAAAAATTAAGATTTACATAGCCTTTGATTCGTCTATATATCGCGTTTTAATCGGATCAATAGTATCAGAGTTATAATAAAAAATTTAAGAAAAAAATATATTTTTGTTTTAAAAAAATCATGAAAAATAGAAAACGGCAAAAAAATGTTCAGATTTATTATTCTGTCGCAAAGCCACAAATAATAGCAACAAAACGAGATATCGACCATAAAAATCGATTGATTATTTTCGAATTTATTCACAAATAAGTGAATTCACTCATTTTCACAAAATTCACTCATTTTCACAAAAGTTTTTCAAATGTGTGAAAAAAATAGATTTTAGAATTTCAAGGAGCGCCGGTCGGATTATTGTGAGATTTGGTGAGGAACTTTTACCCACAAAATTTTAGTCAAATTGGACAACGCTACCACGTGTCGCCCAGGTCCTAAAGCTGACAAATCAAGTTTATATCGGAAAAATTTTATAATTTTTAAGTTTTTGCAAAATTAACGCTTTTTATTCCCCCTTTTGCAAAAAAGTTTATCCTGGCCATTAGGGCAAACACAATGAGATTTCCAATAAGCTACATATCATTAAAATCGGTTAAACAGTTTTCGAGTTACTACAATTTGCACTGGCCATTACATGTCCTTGAGGACTTGCCAAAGGCAATTAACCAAAAAATGTGACTAAGTCAAATCGATGGAATAGATCGAAAAGGCATTTCATTGTTTTATTCATGTATTTTCTTTTATTTTACATCTTATTATTTAAATTTATTAAAGAGTGTTCTAAAAAAAATATGCATTTACTATTTTAGACAAAATTTATCCATAGTGCAAGAAATAATTTATTTTTTGATCTAGTTAGTTTCTATAGATATGTCAGATACTATTATTTTAGAAATTATTAATTTTCAATAGTTATTTCAATCAAAATGGACTGCGAAAAAAAAGTTCGTGAAAATATAATTAAAACTTTTCAAAAAAATCCGTCATGGACTTTTAAAAAAATAGGTAAAAATTTGAAAGTTGACCCTCGAACGGTTTCTAATGCCATCAGACGGTATAAGGAAAACCTGAGCATTGAAAGAAAACCAGGATCAGGGAGGAAAAAAGGTCCTATAGATATTGGTAAGGCAAAAGAAGTCGAGCGACTCTTTCGAAGTCGATAATTTTGCAAAACCCGAGTACTGAGTAAACATTTTAATGCTAAATGATTTTGTATAATATGCCATTATATTTGCGTATTTTGTAGAGTTTTTATATTAAAAGGTTTGATTTTTATTTAAGAAAATGGCATGATGCCAAATCGGGCCAAAAAAATGTAGTCACTCTGTGCTCTCTTAAAAAAGGTAACAACCGTTTTTGTAGGCACTCCTTTATATAAATTTCTGTGTTTATTGTGCCAGATGCCACAATTACTTTACTTCTTTTGCCACAACTGCAAATAGCTTGCCACACGAGAAACTTCTTAGGGAATTTTGTTTGTTTTTTGTGCGAAACTCTTGCCGAACATTGCCCCGTTTATCAGCAACATAAAAATCTTGACCAGGAAGTTGAGAAAAGTCTGCCAGTACGTATGTTTCATCATCCATCACACTTCAATTTTTTCGCTCGTTTTTTTGCTTCTAAGTTCTTTATAGCATTGCGATCTGGAACCTTTTGGACTTTGTTGTCTTCAGTCCAGCATAAGCTTTGACTCTATGTGCAAAATTCGTAGAACATTTCACCGTACGAGCTGCTTTTCTTAAAGAAGTGTTAGGCGCTCTTCGAAAGAGTCGCTCGACTTCTTTTGCCTTACCAATATCTGTAGGACCTTTTTTCCTCCCTGATCCAGGTTTTCTTTCAATGCTCAGGTTTTCCTTATATCGTCTTATGGCATTAGAAACCGTTCGAGGGTCAACTTTCAAATTTTTAGCTATTTTTTTAAAAGTCCATGACGGATTTTTTTGAAAAGTTTTAATTATATTTTCACGAACTTTTTTTCGCAGTCCATTTTGATTGAAATAACTATTCAGGATTAATAATTTCTAAAATAATAGTATCTGACATATCTATAGAAACTAACTTGATCAAAAAATAAATTATTTCTTGCACTATGGATAAATTTTGTCTAAAATAGTAAATGCATATTTTTTTTAGAACACTCTTTATGTGTGCTTAAGCTCACAAGAACAAAACTTCGTCAAAATATTACGAATGCAGCCACAAGTAAGTTATCTAAAAATACGTAACGTAGTACATACTATAAAGTACTCTAAAGTTGACTACAAAATGCTTTAAAGTTCCAAAAAACGGTACCTTATTATAACGTACAGTTCTTAGTTGTGTACCTAACTTTGTTTCCGACTTAGTTGGGTACGTAAAAATAAATAACTTTTGTATGTGCGTAAGTTCAGTACAATATAATAAGGTACTGTTTTTTTTCGAACTTTGGTAAACATTATCAGAATAAATCTGATAATGTTTAGCTTAAACTCTTAAACTTTCTAAAAAATGGGTGCTCATATGTAAGTGTTTTAAGGGCTTTAGGGGAGTATACTTGCTACACCCATACGCCCTCCCCGCCCCTATACAGATACAGATATTAATGGTATCAATGTAAAATTATTTTAAAGTGCTTTTCAAATTTCCTTTTAAATTGTTTTAATATTCAAACTCATGCGTTAGAGTTTCATGAAATGGCTTTAGGCCAAATATTGTCTATGTATATGTAAATAAGTTTGACAGTGAATGTATGTATGCATGTGTGTGTTTAAAGGTATCTATGTTTGTCCTTATTGCTTTTGTTTTTGCTACCAAAAAACACTTTAAGCTTTTTAACTTTAGCCCAGACACGCAATCCTTAATATAAATGTGTGAATCTATAAATGGCTATGTTTTTTTACAAAATCACTTTCAATATTTTTTAAGTTGAGTGTTTTCGAAATTTGTTTGTTTTTTTTTAATCTTTAGGGACTAGGCAGGACTGCGCTAGAGACGTTTATATAGACGTTTTTTTTGGGTATATTGTTTTTAAAATTATTTGTATGGTTTTACTTGCATCAATGACTATGTTTGACAGCTGAGTAAATATTGAAATATTTGGGGGTTGTTATGAATATATGATGAATTTGTGCTAAAAATTTAATGGTGGGCTTTAAAAAGCAGATTAAAGAGATTTTTGGAAAATTCTTAGGAAATTTTTGAATGAAAAGAAAAAAATTCTGAAAGAATTTCTTTACAAAATTTTTCTATTAAAAAAATTTCTATAGACAAATTTTTCTATTGAAAAAATTTCTCTGGAAATTTTTTTATTGAAGAAATTACTATAGAAAATTTTTCAATTGAAAAAATTCTTAAGATATTTGTTGGACACAATAATAATTATTATTTATTCTGTTCCTCAAAAAAGATATATTGTGTGGTTTTTGCTCTGTCCTGAAGAGATGGCCTAACCAACCATCGAAACGCGTCGAGGAAAGGTTTCCCCACCAACATTTTTTGGTTTTTATCAAAAAAATTATTTATTACAATAAAAAATAACTGTAATAAATTGGGGTTTTAGTGCAATACACTACAATAAAACTTTTTAATTAAATGTTTGATGTCTCAAAATTTTTATAAACCTTTTTAATAAAAATTTTCTATTGAAAACATTTTTATAGAAAATTTTTCTATAAAAAAATTTCTATTGAAAATTTTTCTATATAAAAAAATTTCTACAGAAAATTTTTCTATTGAAAAAATGTCTATACAAAATTTTTCTATTGATATAATTTCTGTAGAAAATTTGTCTATTGAAAAAATTTCTACACCAAATTTTTGTATTCAAAAAATTGCTATAAAAAATATTTTTATTAATTATATTACAAAAAAAAATTTTCTATTAAAAAAATGTATATTTCTAATTATTGATAACTTTTTTTATTGAAAAGTTATCGATAACTTTATATTTCTATAAAAAAATGTCTATAGAAAATTTTTCTATAAAAAAAATTTCTATAGAGAATTTTTCTATAAAAAAAATGTCTATAGAAAATTTTTCTATAAAAAAAATTTCTATAGAAAATTTTTCTATTGAAAAAATTTCTATAGAAAATTTTTCTATTGAAATTTATTTTTTAGAAAATTTGTCTTCTGAAAAAATTTCTGTAGAAAATTTTTCTATTGACAAAATTTCGACAAAAAACTTTTCTATTGAAAAAAATTCTATAGAAAAAATTTTTATAGAAAATTTTTCTATTGAAAATATTTTATAGAAAATTTTTTTATTAAAAAAAATTTCTATAGAAAATTTTTCTATTGAAAAAAATTTTTTTGAAAGAATTTATACAGAAAAAAATATAAACAATTTTCTATTGAAAAAATTTCAATAAAAAGTTTTTCTATAGAAAATTTTTCTATTGATATAATTTCTATAGAAAATTTGTCTACTGAAAAAATTTCTACAGAAAATTTTTGTATTGAAAAAATTTCTAGAGAAAATTTTTCTATTGAATAAATTTCTAGAGAAAATTTTTTTATTGAAAAAATTTCTAGAGAAAATTTTTTTATTGAAAAAATTTCTATAGAAAATTTTTCTGTTGAAAAATGTCTATAGAAAATTTTTCTATTAAAAAATGTCTATAGAAAATTTTTCTATTGAAAAAAAAATTTTTTTATTCAAAAAAAAAAAAATTCTACAGAAATTTTTATATAAATTTTTTTATTAAAAAAATGTATATAGATAGAAATTTTTCTATTGAATAAATTTCTATAGAAAATTTTTCTGTTGAAAAATTTCTATACAAAATTTTTCTATTGAAAAAATTTCTATAGAAAATTTTTCTATTAAAAAAGTTTCTATAGAAAATTTTTCTATTAAAAAAATTTCTATAGAAAATTTTTCTATTGAAAAAATTTCTATAGGAAATTTTTCTATTAAAAAAATTTCTATTGAAAAAATTTCTATAGAAAATTTTTCTATTGAAAAAATTTCTATAGAAAATTTTTCTATTGAAAAAATTTCTATAGAAAATTTTTCTATTGAAAAAATTTCTATAGAAAATTTTTCTATTGAAAAAAATTCTATAGAAAATTTTTCTATTGAAAAAATTTCTATAGAAAATTTTTTTATTAAAAAAATTTCTATAGAAAATTTTTCTATTAAAAAAATTTCTATAGAAAATTTTTCTATTGAAAAAAATTTCTATAGAAAATTTTTCAATTGAAAAAATTTCTATAGAAAATTTTTCTATTGAAAAAATTTCTATAGAAAATTTTTCTATTGAAAAAATTTCTATAGAAAATTTTTCTATTGAATAAATTTCTAGAGAACATTTTTCTATTGAATAAATTTCTAGAGAAAATTTTTTTATTGAAAAAATTTCTAGAGAAAATTTTTCTATTGAAAAAATGTCTAGAGAAAATTTTTTTATTGAAAAAATTTCTAGAGAAAATTTTTTTATTGAATAAATTTCTTAGAAAATTTTTCTGTTGAAAAATTTCTATACAAAATTTTTCTATTGAAAAAATTTCTATAGAAAATTTTTCTATTAAAAAAATTTCTATAGAAAATTTTTCTATTGAAAAAATTTCTATAGGAAATTTTTCTATTAAAAAAATTTCTATTGAAAAAATTTCTATAGAAAATTTTTCTATTGAAAAAATTTCTATAGAAAATTTTTCTATTGAAAAAAATTCTATAGAAAATTTTTCTATTGAAAAAATTTCTATAGAAAATTTTTCTATTGAAAAAATTTCTATAGAAAATTTTTTTATTAAAAAAATTTCTATAGAAAATTTTTCTATTGAAAAAATTTCTATAGAAAATTTTTCTATTAAAAAAATTTCTATAGAAAATTTTTCTATTGAAAAAATTTCTATAGAAAATTTTTCTATTAAAAAAGTTTCTATAGAAAATTTTTCTATTTAAAAAGTTTCTATAGAAAATTTTTCTATTGAAAAAATGTCTATAGAAAATTTTTCTATTGAAAAAATTTCTATAGAAAATTTTTCTATTGAAAAAATTTCTATAGAAAATTTTTCTTTTGAAAAAGTTTCTATAGAAAATTTTTCTTTTGAAAAAGTTTCTATAGAAAATTTTTCTATTGAAAAAATTTCTATGAAAATTTTTCTATTGAAAAAATTTCTATAGAAAATTTTTCTATTGAAAAAATTTCTATAGAAAATTTTTCTATTGAAAAAATTTCTATAGAAAATTTTTCTATTGAAAAAATTTCTATAGAAAATTTTTCTATTGAAAAAATTTCTATAGAAAATTTTTCTATTGAAAAAATTTCTATAGAAAATTTTTCTATTGAAAAAATTTCTATAGAAAATTTTTCTTTTGAAAAAGTTTCTATAGAAAATTTTTCTTTTGAAAAAGTTTCTATAGAAAATTTTTCTATTGAAAAAATTTCTATGAAAATTTTTCTATTGAAAAAATTTCTATAGAAAATTTTTCTATTGAAAAAATTTCTATAGAAAATTTTTCTATTGAAAAAATTTCTATAGAAAATTTTTCTATTGAAAAAGTTTCTATAGAAAATTTTTCTTTTGAAAAAGTTTCTATAGAAAATTTTTCTTTTGAAAAAGTTTCTATAGAAAATTTTTCTTTTGATAAAGTTTCTATGGAAAAAATATAGAAAATTTTTCTATGGAAAAAAATTTTATAGAAAATTTTTCTATTGTAAAAATTTCCGTAGAAAATGTTTCTATTGTAAAAATTTCTATTTTGATAAACCTTTTTAAGAAAATTTTTTTATTGTAAACATTTTTATAGACAATTTTTTATTGTAAGAATTTCTATAGAGATTTTTTCAATTGAAAAAATTTCGAAAGAAATTTTTTTTTTCAAAAAATTTTAATTGAAGATTTTTTTAAATAAATAAATTTCTATAGAAAATGTTCCTTTTTAAAAAATTTATATAGGAAATTTTTCTAACTTTTTCGTCACAAAATTTTTGTATTCAAAAAATTGCTATAAAAAATAATTTTACTGAAAATTGCCTTTAGAAAATTTTTGTATTGAAAAAATGTCTATAGAAAATTTTGATATTGAAAAAAACTTAAAATCAATTTTCATTTTGTTATCTTCCTTTGAACCCCCTGATAAGGATATGATACTTCCTCAACGTGTGTGTTCTGTGACTTAGTTGGCTAGCTCATCGACTATTTATTAAGCATAACATATCACATTGAGCCTGGGTTCGAGCCCTGGTAACGGCAACCTAAAGATTTATCAAGTTTTGTAATTATTTCTATTGATATTTTGAAATATTTTGGTATTTTTTCATTTCATATAATAGTGAAGTTTTTGCATATGTTAATCGGTTAAGCCAACATATGTTTATTGTCTACCGCAAATCACCCATTCCCAACACAATAAAAATCCCTAAGACAATTATAAATAAAATGTTGCGGAAAAATAAACCGACTCCCACGCGCATTTTCCTACATGTCATCTAAATTGACACATAAGACATAAAATATTTCCTTTAAGAAAAAAAGAAACTTAAGACGTACTAAGTTCTAACCAATAACTTAACACCATCTACTCAATACTTTGTAGTCTTAGAAATTCTACTATGTTTTTTCCTTAATTTCATTTAACCAGAGACATATGACAAAATGAATAAAATGTTTCATGTTTCCTGACTCTATTGCCTTTTGCCCGTTTCTTTGTCACTAAAATAATAAATTGCAAGAAAATGTCAATGATGAAGATGAATGTGTATTTTCATTTCAATCGTTTACAGAATGTGGAGAAAAATTTGAAACGTAATGGAAAGTTTGAAACTTAATAAGTTATTGGAAAAATTAAAGGTGGAAAAAGAAAACAGAAAGTTACTAGAATTATAATTTTTGTTGGTGAATTATGTTATTTATGTAATGTAGAAAGCAATTGCGGTTTAAGGGCCATTGGACCCTTTTTGGTATAAAGTGAACAAGTCTAAAATCTTTAATAACTTGATGGTCTTTCATAATCAATTTTCTTTTGTTGGCGATCCAGAAACATTTCTTAGCAATATTAAGTCTTTTCTTCAAAAAAAAAAAAAAAACATGATCGAACATTCTTTGTTGTCAGCAGCTAAAATTTTATTGTATTTAAATTACTTTTTAATAAGTTATGGACCCCTAAGTGTAAAAATAACCGATAAATAACCTAAATAACCCTTCGATTTTTGAAAAAAAAAAAACTTGTTTCTCAAATTTGGAATTTTTAAAGAGGTCGTCTTAATTATATTAACATATATTATAAACGACTTATCCAATTTTGTTGAAAAACTCATTAGTGGACTAAGATCGAAATAGCCCTCAAGTCATGCTAACTCAAGTTTTTTCTGTGATCGACGGTTTTAAAGTTATTAACATCTAAACATTGGAAAAAAATTTCCAAAATCGAAAAATTTAAATTTTTTTAAAGTTGATATAAATTTGCAATGGCAAAAACTTACAACCGTTACGTCTTATCCAATTTTGTTCAAAAACTCATTAATGGACTAATATCAAAATAGCCCTCAAGTTATGCTAACTCAAGTTTTTTGTGTGATCGACGGTTTTATAGTTATCAACATTAAAAAAAAACATGATCGAACATTCTTTGTTGTCAGCAGCTAAAATTTTATTGTATTTAAATTACTTTTTAATAAGTTATGGACCCCTAAGTGTAAAAATAACCGATTTTTCCCTTAAATTTGTGAAAAAAAGACTTGTTTCTCAAATTTGGAATTTTTAAAGAGGTCGTCTTAATTATATTAACATATATTAAAAACGACTTATCCAATTTTGTTGAAAAACTCATTAGTGGACTAAGATCGAAATAGCCCTCAAGTCATGCTAACTCAAGTTTTTTCTGTGATCGACGGTTTTAAAGTTATTAACATCTAAACATTGGAAAAAAATTTCCAAAATCGAAAAATTTAAATTTTTTTAAAGTTCATATAAATTTGAAATGGCAAAAACTTACAACCGTTACGTCTTATCCAATTTTGTTAAAAAACTCATTAATGGACTAAGATCAAAATTGCCCTTAAGTCATGCTAACTCAAGTATTTTGTGTGATCGACGGTTTTAAAGTTATCAACATTAAAAAAAAGAAACATGATCGAACATTCTTTGTTGTCAGCAGCTAACATTTTATTGTAGTTAAATTACTTTTTAATAAGTTATGGACCCCTAAGTGAAAAAAAAACTTGTTTCTCAAATTTGGGATTTTTAAAGAGGTCGTCTTAATTATATTAACATATGTATATTAAAAACGACTTATCCAATTTTGTTGAAAAACTCATTAGTGGACTAAGATCAAAATAGCCCTCAAGTCATGCTTACTCGAGTTTTTTCTATGATAGACGGTTTTAAAGTTATTAACATCTAAACATTGAAAAAAAAAATTTCCAAAATCGAAAAATTTAAATTTTTTTAAAGTTCATATAAATTTGAAATGGCAAAAACTTACAACCGTTGCGTCTTATCCAATTTTGTTGAAAAACTCATTAGTGGACTAAGATCAAAATAGCCCTCAAGTCATGCTAACTCAAGTTTTTTGTGTGATCGACGGTTTTAAAGTTATCAACATTAAAAAAAAATTTTACAAAATCGGCAAATTTTTATTTTATTTTTAAATTATAAATTTAAAATGACAAAAACTTATAAGCATTACTTGAAAATCGTAAAATTATGAATCTTACGAATAATATCAGCCCTATATTATGAAAATCAATCGATTAGTAGTAATTTTATTAAGAATAACGTGAAAATACCCAATTTTATTGAAAAAGTTTGTTATATAAATCCTATGATTTTTAAAAAAATTAAATAAAGTCCACAATTTTCGAGATATTTTCATAAAAATTGGCATAAAATTTCATTTTCCTAGAAAGACAAAGCCTATTAAAAATAAACAAAATCGTTTGAAATTCCAATTTCAAAAGATTTTCCAACAAATTCCAAAAAAATATTCTCTCAAGTTGGTTTCAAAACTCATTTTTTAATTTTTTGAAAATTTTTTTTTAAGAAATATTATTAATATGAATATCTCTCATCGGTGTTTTAAAATAGACAAATTAGAGAATAAAACTAAAAAAAATTCAGGTCGATATCTTTAACCCTTTTGCCGTACCTTGAGTTCGAATTCGTCGAATTTCGCAAAAATGAAATTTGCATCATAATTTGTGTTATCGCTTGATAAATCTTACTTGTGTTTAATTTTAGTAATATTTATAGGGAATATCGAAAAACTATCCTATAGTATGAAAATAACCACATTTAAAACTTTAAATAATTAGGTTAAATCGTTTTCATCTTATCATCCATATTTGTCATTTTTAATATTTTACTTTATGGGAGGGGTCACGCCCACTTGAGATTAAAGAACATCCAAGCCTATTTTACCCACCGGTCACACACATACAATCAAAATTTTTGAAAAATCGGTCATCCATATTTGTCATTTTTAAATAATAACTTATATGGGAGGGGTCACGCCCACTTGAGATTTCAAAAAAAAATGTAGCCTATTTTACCCACCGGTGACTTGAGATTTCTGAAAAAACCCTTGCCTATTTTAACCACCGGCCACACCTTACTACATTGTCTAAATTTCAGAAAAATCGGTCGGTTTGATCATCCATATTTGTAATTTTTAAAGCTGTATTATATGGGAGGGGTCACGCCCACTTGGTATTTCAGAGAAAAGCCTAGGATTTTTTAACCACCAATCACACCTTACCACAATGTCTAAATTTCAGAAAAATCGGTAGGTTTGATTATCCATATTTGTAATTTTTAAAATCAGACTTATATGGGAGGGGTCACGCCCACTTGAGATTTCAAAAAAATCTGACCTATTTTACCCACCAGTCACACCTTAACATACTGTCTAAATTTTAGAAAATCTTGCTTCATTATCTGCTATATTTCTGAATTTTAATATATGAGTTATATTGGAGCCGTCAAGCCCACTTGAGATTTCTGAAAAAAACCATTGCCTATATTAACCACCGATCACAGCCTACCATACTGTCTAAATTTCAGAAAAATCGGGCCGCTCGGTCATTCATATTTGTCATTTTTAATATATGAGTTATATGGCAGAGGTAACGCCCACTTGAGATTTCAGAAAAAACTCTAGGCTATTTTAACTACCGGTCACACCATACTTCACTGTCTAAATTTCAGAAAAATCGGTCCGCTTGTTTCGGAGATCCTTCCCAACAAACAACATACAAACAGACGCGGACATTTTTTATAGATATAGTAGATTGGCTATACTTAACCTTTTTTTCCCCGAAGTCAAAGGCCAAAATTTTGAATTTTTGTGTTTTTTTATTTTATAAATTAGTAATATTAAAAATTTATTAGAGAATTTCAATAAAGATGCATTAAAGTATTTTTTTATACTAAGATTAAAGATTTTTTTATTAAAAAAAATGTATTTTAACCCTAAATAGACATGGGGGCATAAATGACCCCAACATCTTTCCTCACTTTTTTCAACAAATTTAGACAAAAAAGCATAAAAGTAATTATTTTCCACTAAGTTTTCTTATTATAAAGAAATTTGTTAACCCCTAAAAGACAAGACAAAATTTTTCGTTATAAAAAGTTTTTATAGAAAATTTTTCGTTATACAAAATTTGTATACCCACCATCCAAAAGAATGGGGGTATATTGAGATTGTCATTCCGTTTGTAATTTCCTTGATATTGGCTGAAAACCCAAAAGCGATATATATTTTGAATCCTTATGAAATTCTAAGACAATTGAGCGATGTCCGTCTGTCTGTCCGTTGAAATCACGATAACGCCTAAACGAAAGAAGCTAGCTCACTGAAATTTAGTAAAAACATTCTTCATTTCTAAACAAGTAAGAGTGGTATATTCGGCTTTGCCGAATCTTGGATACCCTTCACCAATGGTGTTGCAAAAGTACTTAATGTAATTCCTAGCAAAATTTGGTTATACTAGTATTATATGCAAAGAGTCTTTAAAATTAAGAGTCGGAAAAAGAAAAGCTTTTCGGTGGCGTCATCATCTAGGATAGTTATGCACCCAAAGGTTAGGTTGGACAGGTGGCTGATGTCTAGGGAAGCTTCACTTGGGTTCTAAAGTGGTCCCTTTGTGAAAGATAATGATTACTAGACTACAAGTAGAGAATGCATATTTAAGCCAGCCAGTAGCTTCGAAATAAAATAGACACATATCTTACGAACATTTAATAAAGTTCGATAGACCAGATAAACCATGCAGAAAAGATGCTTCAAAATGTAGATGCCCTTAGATTTGCAATAGCACATCGATTTGATGAAGTTTAAGTATTCTGACATGCAACCCAAAAACGCTGTGCCCAGTGAGGGTTGTGTACTTTAATTCGTACGAATTATCCAACTAGTAAAAGTTCTTGATTAGTAATGTAAAACTCTGAAGTTAACGGACTGATTTAGGTCAAAGCTTTGACAATGATAAGCCTTAAAATTATAGGGTATACACTCTTAGTTTTAGATACATACGTGAAATATATAGCTTTTGAATGGATGGATATCAGCTTTGTCGGAAAAGTTATTAAAGATTTACTTATTAATCTGAAGTTAGTTAATTAATTAAAATGAACACTTCATCAATAATATTTGGGATGTATTGTTCTTTCGATCTGTCCGATGGATGTTTGGAAAGTTTTGCTCTAGTTCCTTGTGCAATTTTAATGTGATTTAATTTATCAGCATTAAATCGATTCCCGGTCGGGGTTATATGGGAGATTTCACTAAATGTGAATAGAGCTCGCCCATTTTCAATATCGAACTTTTCAAGAGATCAGAAATGTTGTCCCTCTAGAAAGTTTATTTTAGGCGCTATCGCCCTGAATATCAATATTGTACAACGTCTTTATACTAAATGTCATCATCGTATCTTAGGCGAAGTTATACGGGATCAATTGTCAAACGTGAACGGATTTCTCCCAATTGCAATTAAAAATTTTAATTTTCGTTGATATGTGAGATACTTACATACATATGTAGGTTTTGAACGGATATCATGTAGTTAGCTGCATTTTTGTACTTCCTAGGAAGATTACCTATAATTTGATATATAATACATTCTCAAATGTTATCATAATGTTCAAAAGTCAGACACAAAATTAAGATTAATGCAGAGTGTCTGTCTGCTAAAATCAGATTTGTGGAGCTCCTGGATTTTACACAAAATTTTAAGATATTGTCCCACGCTGAATTTCATCATTGTCGATCAAAACACCATCGCTTAAACGCTAAATTATATCTACCACAAATTACTGAATGCATCAGGATTTAGGTAATCCCCTGCGAAGGACGCTATTAAATTTCATCAAAATAAACACCTGAGATATCGACAAAACAGGAGCTCCAAAAACTTGACTACAACAGAAAAAATTACAGACAGGTAGACGGACGGACAAAAAAACAGACGGACGGACGGACGGACGGACAAACAAACAGACGGATGGACAGACAGACAAACAGACGGACGGACGGACGGAGGTCGCGAAATCGATTCTCCTGCCGATCCATAAACACCTGAGATATCGCTGAAACAATACTTACAAAATGTAAACAAAATTTCTTAGACACGTACTTTGGGCAATTTGCTGTACATCAAATGTAGTGTTATTGCGATATCTCAATTGTTTATGGACCGCTTTTGATAAAATGTAATAACGTGATTGGCGGGGGAATTTCCTAAAATCTGATATGAAATTTATGTAGGTCCGTGCTCCAGGAGGATGGTTTTTCCTATTTCTGCATTTCATTTTTTCAACAAACATTCTCTAATGCGAACTTTGGGCAATTTGCGATACATCAAATTCAGTGTTTTGGCGATATCTCAGTTGTTTATGGACCGATTTTGATAAAATTTTACAGAGTGCTTTGGGAAAATATTTCCTACAATCTGATATATAACATATTATCACATGTACACCAGGAGTATCTTTTTTCTCTTGTTATTTAAAAGTGTGTTTCAATCAAAAATTTAAAAATTTTCGTCTAATTTTTGGTATTTTTTCGATATTTTCGGTGTTTATAAACCGATTTTAATGAAATTTAATAGCGTTCATTGCAGGAGAATTTCCTAAAATCTGATATATAATTTATGTAAGTCCATCCTCCATGGGCTTCAGAAACTTGATTTCAACAGACAGACGGACAGACAGACGGACCTCGCTTAATCGATTCTCCTCGATCGGTATAATTTTTATGGGGTCTACGATCACTAATAAAAAAATTACAAACGGAATCACAAACTTATAATACCCTTTCACCTATTGGTGAAGGGTATAAAAAATTTAAAATTAAAATTGGGTAAAATCGGTTAACATTTGACCATAGCTAACGTATAACCTCGTCTAGGCTAATAAATAAAAAACTATAATGCAGGGACCGTGTCAAAAAAAAATTTTATTATAATTGACAACAAATTTTAGATTTCTTTTTATTAAAATTAAAAACAAAAAAAATAACAAACAAAAATAAAGAAATAACAATAAAAAATTTTTGTCAAATAAAAAAAACAAAAATTTGTTTTTAAAAAAAAATAAAAACAGGTTTTGTTTTTTTAATTTTGTCAAATTGTTTTCTCGACACATTTTGTTTGAAAAAAGTGTCAAATATATTTATTTGACAATATATTTGACAACGCGAGTTTTGGCTAAACCATTGCACCAATTTTAATAAAGAGTAAGTAGATACAAGTGTTTTTGATGCTGTATTTTATATATGATACAGACACCGTCTCTATCTCTCTCTCTTGTGAATGCATTCCTTATATTGATGATTAGCTGTTATTTAATTTCGTACTGATTCTGATTTGAAGTAACCGATTTGTGGTAAGCGATTCAAAAGTGACTTTAAGTCTTGAAAAAGTGTTTTGTATTTATTCTTAATTAATGAACTCGCGAATATATTAAAGGTAAATTTAATCAATACTTTGTAATGGGCCGAAAACTTGACGAAACACTTCGAAAGTATTTCGTTGGAAGTGGTGAAGATTCGAAATGCAAAAGTTGTTCCCAGAAAGTAAATTCAAGCTTTACAACGTTGATGAAGCGGCATTTAAAACGAAAACATGTGGATTTGTATGAGGATTATTCCAAGCAAATAAAGCTGGAAAATGAAAATGAGGATGATGAAAACAACAAAAAAATAAAATTTAGCTTAGAAATGTCACCAAACCAAATTATTAATATTTGTATTGACTTTGTGGTAAAGCAATCGTTACCACTATCATTTTTTGATTCTGAACCCTTTAACGCTTTAACTAGTGGAATATTTGAAAGTTTAAAAATTCCGAAAATTTCCTCAAGAAATATAATGACATTTGTTGAAGAAAAAAACGCAAAGCTAATTGCTAAAATTAAAGATATAACTGATGGCAAGATTATTTCCTTAAAAATTGATACGGCCACACGCGCGGATAGGCGGATCTTGGGCGTTAATGCTCAACTTTTCCACAATGGAAAAATTATAATAATAACATTGGGATTTACTGAGGTCAACAAAAGCCACACCGCAATAAATCTTAAGGTAGAGATAGATGAGATTTTAAATTTGTACAACATCAAAAAGAGTCAAATTTATTCGGTGACTACCGATAATGGCAGAAATCTTGTTAAAACTGTTGATCTCTTGGCAGAGGAGCCGCTACAATATTTTGATGAAATTTCATTTGATGAAGACGATGACAACGAGGATTCTGATGTTGATACTAGCCAAAGTGATAATGAAGTTGAGGAAGAAGACTTCTGTGAAAATATAGTAAATTGTATCAAATTTGACAATATATTGTCTATAAAGTGTGCAGCACACACTTTACAATTAGCTGTCAGAGATTTCATCGTGAACTTAAATATAAATGTTATTAAAAAAGCTCGAAACTTAGCTAAACTTTTGAGAACATCAAAATATCGGTAAGTAGCATTTTTTTAATGACTGTATGAATGATCACTAGACAAACTACAGTTTGTATGAAAAAAATAATTTTTAAGATAGAAAAACGCATACTAGCGGGAACCCGTGCCGATAAAATGTATATGAAATATGACAAAATATTGTAATCGATTTTTTTATTGCATATGTTCATAAAGCTCAGAGAAATAACTCTACAAATTTTCAACCGACTTTTACTGAATTTAACTCGTTTAAAAACTTACTTAGTCTGAATTATGATCCTGTAAACATTTAGAGCAAAACACCGAAATACTGTGTTAATTTTCTCAAAAAGTGGAAAAAGTCAATTTCTTTCCATACAAATTGAATGTCCAAAATTCAGGGATAATGCGGCACGGGTTCTCGATATCCGATCTAAATAATATTTTGTATTTTAATTACTGGCGTTAAAAGAAAAAAAAATTGGGGAGTATGCATTTTTAAAATCGCAATTTCAATTTTTTGGGACGTCCTAATGATCACTGACGACCTAATTGCCCTCGACATTTCAGAAATATTTGGAAATCTTTAAACTTAAAAAAACCTATTGTTGACGTTCCGACCCGCTGGATGTCCACATATGTAATGCTAACGCGTCTGTTAGACTACAAATTATTTTGCAGCGAATATTTAGAGCAGAGAAAGCAACTAAGTTCAAATGACTGGATTATAGTGGAAGACATTGTTGCAACACTTACACCTGCCAATTCATTAAATTTAAGTTTGCAGAAAAGCGATTTGTTGCTCGGAGATTTTTATAAATTATGGTTGCAAATGACATTTCAGCTACAAGCAGCAAACAACGAATTGAGCGATAAGTTGCTACATTACGTTCAGTCGCGCCAAAATGCTTTGCTAGAGCACAACATTATGTATTCTGCCATATTTTTGGATCCTAGGCTAAGAAGAACTCTTTCTAAGGAAAAAATTGAAGTGGCTAAATTGCACCTTAAGGCACTTATCCGCCAAATGGAAACCATGAAACAAGTAAGTCATATCCTAAGAAGTAATTATCTGAAAGTCATATAAAAGTTTAGCTAAAAAGTTTTATAAAAAATAATGTAGGTTTGATGTAGCAATTTTGTATGGTTGATTTGCTGATGATACCTGTATTAGTTTTTATGATGAACATTGTAATTTAAATGTTTTAATTTTTTTCTCCGAAATAATATAGAGCACTAGTCAAACACAACAAGATATGCCGTCATCATCATCCATCTTAAGAGATGAGTCGTTTCTAATGGATGATAGTTCAATGCAAAGCTCCTCCTCGATTTTGAGAAGTGGAATTTTAGATTTGGAAGTAGGAAGTTCCTCATCGGATGACGAAGAATCCCATTATAATGATTATATTGAACGGGCCTTCATAGAAATAGAATGCTACAAGGGGAAAAAAATTGATATCGAAAACGACTTGGTAATCTATTGGCAAAACAATTACCAATTTCCTATTTTATCAAAACTTGCAATGATTATTCACTCTGTACCGGCAACGCAAGTGTCTGTTGAGAGATCGTTTTCAGCTCTGAAGCTAATCTTGTCGGATTTGCGTCACAATATTTCAGAAGCCAATTTAAAAACCATTATGATGCTTAAACTAAATATTGATGTGATGTGTCTAATGAAAAGTTAAATGATACATGTTTTTTTTATTAAATAAATAGACAAGTTATAAAACAAATTCATATTGTTTGTCTTATGTTTGTTTGGTTGCTGTAGCGCATTTCAAAATTAACCAAAAAATTATATGTTTTTCTGTGGCTATTGTACATCTTCCTAATGAGATACTTTTAATCAAAATTGGTACAGTGGTTTATCCACAATTCGTGTTGTCAAATATATTGTCAAATAAATATATTTGACACTTTTTTCAAACAAAATGTGTCGAGAAAACAATTTGACAAAATTAAAAAAACAAAACCTGTTTTTATTTTTTTTTAAAAACAAATTTTTGTTTTTTTTATTTGACAAAACTATTTTATTGTTTTTTTTCTTTATTTTTGTTTCGTTTTTATTTTTGATATAGTGAATCAATTTAAAAAAGTCAATTTGATTTGTCAAATATTTTGTTGACAGTCAACTGGTTTGATATTTTCGGTCCCTGCTATAATGGCTATGATGATAAAATTTCGTATATAGATGCATATTAAATTTCATCAAAATCGGTTCACATTTAGCCATAGCTCCCATACAAGACACTTATGAAAACAGCCTAAATGCCAATAAATCTTAAACTATAACAGATATAACCACTAAATGCCAGTCAGTGTGCAACATTTTGTCACAATCGGCTATCTCGAAAACGGCTCTAACGATTTTGATAAAATTTTGAGTGGGTACTTTTTTTGATGTATAGGTCGAAGAAGAAGGGACTTTTGGAACCTTTGCCTCTAAGAGGGTAAAAACGGGTAAAAAGGGGAATAAATCGAAAACGTTATATCTCCTAAAGTAATAGGTATAAAAACAAAATTAAAATTACGTTTTAAACAGCTATGAAAATAAGCGGACAGGTGTTTGGTACTTTTTTGAAACTATGTCCCATAGGGGGTAAAAAAGGTTGAAAATAGTTTTTTTGGTACTTTTTTAACCCACTCTTTTTTTTAACCAAAGTATATAGAAAGGAACTTTGTATTGCAGTCAATAGATGCGAAAGAAATATTGAACACGTATTTGGTACTTTTTAGATTTTGGGGCTAAAATGGGTAAAAAAAGGGATAAAATGATAACTTAACATCTCAAAAAGTAATATGAATAAGATGTTAACTGTGTTTTAATTAAATGTACCGAATTCAATTGGTACCAAAGAAGTACCAAATATGCATATGGAACTTTTAGAAATTAGGGGATAAAAAGGGGAAAAAAGCAGTAATGTTATAACTTTTAAACAAATGAATGTTTATCTGTATGTATGTTCTTTATAGAATAGTTAACTGTGAATTTGATCATGTTATGCTCTTTAGCGAAGATGTTGCGGATAATCCGGCGAAGGTTTTTAAGATGGTAAGACTAATTTCCGTTAGGTGGCGCCACTGAAAATTACTAAAAATTTATTAAATCGTAAACTGTACATTTGATCATGCTTTGATCTTAAGCAAAGTTGTAGCGCATGAGACGACGAAGGCTTTTTAGTTGGTGTGAATAATTTCCGACAGGTGGCGCTACAGAAAATTACTCAAAGTCAATTTAATCATAAGCTGTACACATTTAATCATGCTATAATCTTTAGCAAAGTTGTTGCACATGAGCCGACGAAGGTTTCTTAGTTGGTATGAAGAAATTTCGACAGGTGGCGCCACTGAAATTTACTCAAAGTCAATTTAATCGTAAGCTATACATTTAATCATGCTATAATCTTTAGCAAAGTTGTTGCGGGTAAGCCAGCGAAGGTTTATTAATGGGAATGACCAAAGTCCGATAGGTGGCGCCACTGAAAACTATTCAAAATTAATTAAATCGTAAACTGTGCATTTGATCATGTTATAATCATAAGCAAAGTTGTTACGCATAACCAGACGAAGGTTTCTTAGTTGGCATGAACAACTTCAGGTGGCGCCACTGAAAACTACTCAAAATTAATTAAATCTTAAACTGTGCATTTGATCAGGCTATAATCTTTAGCAAAGTTATTGCGCATGAGTCGACGGAGGTTTCTGTTGGTATGACCAATTTCCAAAATTTTTCAAAATGAGTTAAACTGTAAACTATGCAAACTATGTGTTGAATACAAAATAAATAAAATAATTCAAAATTAACTAAATATTTGTACAATGTATTTCCTTTAAACTTATTTTACTACTTTATAAATAAGCTCCGAGCAAGGCTCGGTCAACCAGGTACTTTCTCTTAAATTGTGGGTTTAATATTTTCCTCAAATGGATCCGAAGTTTGGCAATCTATAAACATAGGTATACCACATTACCCGCACTTCCTCTAAGACCAATCTTTGAGCTTTTCTCTAATAATTGCGAGGTTTTGCTATAATCTTGGAATAATATATCATCATCGTTATCACCTGAATTCAAATACATATTGAACTTATTTACATTTTGTATTCCTTTTACACTCAACTTTAATCTTCCACCTTTATTCCATTGCCAAAAAAATCTCACCTTAAACTTTATTCAATTGAATTGATAGGATTTCTTTTCGGTTTTTTTATTCACATAAAATGAACAAAGAAAGAAATACATCCTCACGCAACAGCAAATAAATTCACAATAAATTTTATTAAGTTCCACTCAAATTCAGGGTTAAATCTTTTTTACAATTCAAAAATATATCCAAATATTATCTGTCTATCGGTGTGTAACGACTTTTAATATTAATCCTGCCTCAAATTTGTTCGACTCTAGATGATGACATATTGCAAAAAATTAAATTGAAATAAGAAATATTGAAATCTTTCAACACCTGACTGACATACTCGTATTACATTTGTCTTTGATACCCAGACTTAAATTAAATTGCCAACAATTTTCTTGAGCCATAAATCATAACGGCTCAATGACCCGAGGAATAAAGGAAAATTTTTCTTTGTCTTTTATGTAAAAAAGATGTTAGGAGGTTGAGATTATTTGGGATTGTTTTTAATTTGAAATAATAAGAGTAAAATGGAAGCTGTGATTTGAAAACTTTCTTAAGAAAATCGGTTTTAGATAGAGAGTACAAGGAATTGGGTCAAAGGTCAATGTTTTTTGTTAACATCAAGAGACGATGAATATTCATAAAGGGAATTCTTTAAATAATTCCAGTCACATAATCAAGGATAATCAAGATTTTAGTCATATGGTCTCAGAATGTTGCAGGTTTTATAATGAAATGACTTGCCACATTTCATTATACCCTTCAGTTTATGCTGATGTATGTAACGCATAGAAATATTTGTCTTAGACCTTTAAGTATACCAATAGGCTTAGAATCACTTTCTGAGTTGATTAAGTCGATGTCCGTCCGTAATCAAACTACAGGTCGCAATTCTAAAGATAATTTGATGAAATTTTTGATAATGGGATCATGGCTATTGAAATTCGTCAAAATCGGTCCATTATTTATGGCACCTCCCATAGGTCCCACTTCCCGGAATTGATATATTGGCCACAAATATAAATATTTTTTCATGAAATTTAAAACAAATACTGCCTATGTAAACTAAAATCACTGTACCAAATTTCGTTGAAATCGGTCCACAATTGACCTGGGAGCTATGGTCAATTGTGGACCGATTTCAAACTCTTCTTTAAAAAAGCACTAAATGAGACAAAAATCACTGAAACGCTATAATGAGAATAATGATGAGAATAAGATAATGAGAATTTCGAGTTTATTTTTTGCACACATAATTTTTGTAACAACTGTAATCAATTTGCCAAATTTCGAGATAATCGGTCTACATTTGACCCTAGCTTTTATATAAGTCCAAATGACGGAAACAGCTTAAATATATAAGTTTTGAGAAAATGTTTGTATGATAGCAAAATTAAGCAAATAATTGTCTTTATACAGGAAAAATTACACCTTTGACCTTAGTGGTGAAGGATATCGTATGGTCGGGCTTGACCGACTATAGCACTTTCTTAATTATTTTAATATCTGCTTAAAAGTTGTCTGGTGGGAGGAAAATTGAACTTTAGAGTAATCCACGTTTGATATCTAATTGATCTTTTGCGTAATCCACTTTTTATATCTAATTGAACTTAAGAGTTATTCACGTTTAATATCTTATTTCACTTTAGACTAATCCACTTTTTATATCTTATTTAACTTTAGAGTAATCCACTTTTGATTTCTAATTTAACTTTAGAGTAATCCACGTTTGATGTCTAATTTAACTTTTGAGTAATCCACGTTTGATATCTAATTTAACTTTAGAGCAATCCACGTTTGATATCTAATTGAACTTAAGAGTAATCCACTTTTGATATCTAATTTAACTTTAGATGAATCCATGTTTTATATCTAATTTAACTTTAGAGTAATCCATGTTTTATACTTAATTTAACTTTAGAGTAATCCAACTTTGATATCTAATTGATCTTAAGGGTAATCCACATTTGATATTAAATTTAATTTTAAAGTAATCCACGTTTGATATCTAATTGATGTTTAGAGTAATCCACATTTGATATCTAATTGATCTGAGAGTAATCCACGTTGGATGTCTAATTAAACTTTAGAGTAATCCACATTCGATATCTATTTTATCTAATTAAACTTTAGAGTAATCAACGTTTAATATCTAATTGATGTTTAGAGTAATCCACGTTTAATATCTAATTGATGTTTAGAGTAATAAACGTTTGATATCTAATTGAACTTTAGAATAATCCACTTTTGATATCTAATTGATGTTTAGAGTAATCTATGTTTGATATCTAATTGATGTTAAGAGTAATCCACGTTTGATATCTAATTGATGTTTAGAGTAATCCACATTTGATATCTAATTGAACTTTAGAGTAATCCACATTAGATATCTTATTAAACTTTAGAGTAATCCACGTTTTATATCTAATTGCACTTTAGAGTAATCAAAGTTTGATATCTAATTGAACTTAAGAGTAACCCACGTTTGATATCTATTTGAACTTTAGTGAAATCCACGTTTAATATCTAATTGAGCTATAGAGTAATCCACTTTTGATAACTAATTCAACTTAAGAGTAATCTACGTTTAATATCGTATAAATCTTTGGAGTAATCCACGTTTGATATCTAATTGAACTTAAGAGTAATCCACGTTTAATATCGTACTAATCTTTAGAGTAATCCACCTTTGATATCTAATTGAACTTAAGAGTAACCCACCTTTGATATCTAATTGAACTTAAGAGTAATCCACGTTTGATATCAATTGAATTTTGGAGTAATCCACGTTTGATATCTTATTTAACTTTAGAGTAATCCACATTTAATATCTAATTGAACTTTGGAGTAATCCACGTTTGATATATGTTTAAACTTAAGAGTAATCTACGTTTGATTTCTAATTGATCTTTAGAGTAATCCACGTTTGATATCTAATTGAACTTTAGAGTAATCCACTTTTGACGTCTAATAGACCTTCAGAGTAATCCGCGTTTGTTATCTTATTGATCTTAAACGTAATCCACGTTGGATATTTAATTGATCTTAAGAGTAATCCATATTTGATATGTAATGAATCTTTAGAGTAATCCACTTTTGATATCTAAAAGATCTTCAGAGTAATCCGAGTTTGTTATCTTATTGAGAAGTAATTCACGTCAAATATCTTATTTATCATTAGATTAATAGACATTTGATACCTAATTTATCTTTATAGTTATCCCCATCCTACATTCCCCATCCCACTGTGCTTCGTGCCTAATAAAAGGGAGATAGAATGAATATTTAACAACCAACTATTAAACTTAAACATCTTGTTTGAATTTGTGATTTTTTGACATTTGATCCTTAAACTCAACAACACCTTTTGTCGTAACTTTTCTTTTACAATCAAATGATTATGTTTTTTGCATTATAAAAAGTTTTCTCTTAAGGCGGATTATAGGGTGTTAAAGAAAATGACAAATTTTGACATCAACTGCAAAAGTTAATGATAAATCGTTAAGGAGAATAAACGTCAAGATAAAAAAGAAGAAATAAATATAAAGTTTATTTGTTAGAAAATAAATCTTAAGAAGATTATCAACAACAAAGCCCAGAAAAAAACTAATTAAATTTTTATCATTAGATTTGAAGTTTATTAACAATAGAAAAGAAAATATCTTTTAAATCGCAATTAAAAACAAACAGAAGATTAAGTATTTTAAAGAAATTGATTTAAATTTTTCTTTTATTTTATTCTATCAGTGTTTTATTCTTATTAGTTATATAAATTCTGAATCACATACTCTTATATCAAATAAATGGAATTTATTAGATTTTTCTTTCTTATTTCGAAAACTCATTGTCGTAAACAAGCACAAACATGTTTTTATTCCATAAAATTATTTCTCCATGTCATAGAGAAATACTCGTGGAATTTAAGTACGTGCAGTCATGCTTGAGACACCATTTCCACATTTTGGGTGTGGAAAATATGTTTTAGGAAGAATATGTTAAAAATTTTTATGTTTTAAATTAATACTCGTATTCAAGATCGACTTAAAAAAAATTGGAATCCAGAACTAGGTCACTACTCAACGACACGTTTGATATCTAATTGATCTTAAGAGTAATCCACGTTTGAATCTAATTGATCCTAAGAGTAATCCACGTTTGAATCTAGTTGATATTTAGAGTAATACGCGTTTGATATCAAATTGATCGTTAGAGTAATCCACGTTATCTGATTGATCTTCAGAGTAATGCACATTTGATATCAAATTGATCGTTAGAGTAATCCACGTTATCTGATTGATCTTTAGAGTAATGCACGTTTGATATCTCATAAATCTTTAAAGTAATCCATGGTTTATGTCTATTTGATCTTTTAAGTAATCCTCGTTTCATATCTAATTGATCTTAAGAGTAATCCACGTTATCTACTTGATCTCAAGTGTAATCCACGTTATCTAATTGATCTTTAGAGCAATCCACGTTATCTAATAGATCTTTAGAGTAATTCACGTTTGATATCACATAAATCTTGAAAGTAATCCACGCTTTATGTCTATTTGATCTTTAACGTAATCCTTGATCTAATTGATCTTTAGAGTAATGCATGTTTGATATCTAGTTGTTCTTTAGAGTAATCACCTTTTGATATATAATTGATCTTTAGAGTAATCCACTTTTTATATCTAATTGATCTTTAGAGTAATCCACGTTTGATATCTAATTGATCTTAAGAGTAATCCACGTTTTATATCTAATTGATCTTTAGAGTAATCCACGTTTGATATTTAATTGATCTTTAGACCAATCCACGTTTGATATCTAACTGATCTTTATAGTAATCCACGTTTGATATCTATTGATCTTAAGAGTAATCCACGTTATCTAATTGATCTTAAGAGCAATCCACGTTATCTAATTGATCTTTAGAGTAATCCACGTTTGATATCTCATAAATATTGAAAGTAATCCACTCTTTATGTCTATTTGATCTTCAAAGTAATCCTGGTTTGATATCTAATTGATCTTTAGAGTAATCCATCTTTCATATCTAGTTGTTCTTTATAGTAATCCCCTTTTTATATCTCATAAATCTTTAGAGTAATCCTCGCTTTATATCTATTTGATCTTTACAGCAATCCACGTTATCTAATTGATCTTTTTATGTCTAATAAAACTTACGAGTAATCCACGTTTTATATCAAATTGATCGTTAGTGTAATCCATTTTTGATATCTAATTGATTTTTAGAGTAATCCACGTTTTATATCTAATTGATCTTTAGAGTAATCCACTTTTGATATCTAATTGATCTTTAGAGTAATCCATGTTTCATATCTAGTTGTTCTTTAGAGTAATCCCCTTTTGATATCCCATAAATCTTTAGAGTAATCCTCGATGTATATCTATTTGATCTTTACAGCAATCCACGTTATCTAATTGATCTTTAGAGTAATCCACTTTTGATATCTAATTAAACTTACGAGTAATCCACGTTTTATATCTAATTGATCTTTAGAGTAATTCACATTTGATATGTAATTGATCTTTGGAGTAATCTACATTTGATGTCTAATTTTTCTTTAGAGTAACCCACGTTTGATATCTAATCGATCTTTAGTGTTATCCACGTTTGATATCTAATTGATCTTTAGAGTAGTCCACTTTTGTTATAGAATTTATCTTTAGAGTAATCCACATTTGATGTCTAATTGATCTTTGGAGTAATCCACATCTTATGTCTAATTTTTCTTTAGAGTGGCCCAAGTTTGATATTTAATAGATCTTTGGAGTAATCCACATTTAATGTCTAGTTTTTCTTTAGAGTAACCCACGTTTAATATCTAATTGATGTTTAGAGTTATCCACTTTTGATATCTAATTGATCTTAAGAGTTATCCACGTTTGATCTCTTTGATCTTTAGTGTAATCCACATTTGATATTTTATTGATATTTAATAGATCTTTGGAGTAATCCATATTTGATGTCTAGTTTTGCCTTAGAGTAACCTACGTTTGATATCTAATTGATCCTTAGAGTTATCCATGTTTGATCTCTTTGATCTTTAGAGTAATCCACATTTGATATTTTATTGATCTTAAGAGTTATCCACGATTGATATCTTTGAAGTAATCCACATTTGATATCTAATTGATCTTTAGAGTAATCCACGTTTCATATCTAAGTGGTCATTTGAGTAATCCGCGTCTTTCATCGTTAGAGTAATTCACATTTGACATCTAATTGATTCTTAGAGTAATCCACTTTGATAACTTTGATCTTGGGAATAATCCACATTTGATATTGATATTTAGATTAATCCACGTTTGGTATCTAATTGGTCATTTGAATATTCCACATTTGATGTCTATTTGGTCATTTGAGTAATCCACGTTTGATATTTAATAAATCTTGAGAGTAATCTACCCTTGAAATCTAATTGCTCATTTGACATCTAATTGATCTTTACGAGTTATCCACGTTTGTTATTTTATTGATATTTGGAGAAATCTACGATTGATATCTAATTGATTTTAAGAGTTATCCACATTTGCTATTTTATTGATATTTGGAGCAATCTACGATTGATATCTAAAGTAATCCACGTTTTGGAGTAATCTATGACTATTTTTGAATGTAACCTCATAGAAATACATTTTTGAATTGATCCTCATAGATATTCACGATTGATGATCCTAATGGAGATCCACGATTGATAATCCTCATAGAGATTCACGATTGATGATCCTCATAGAGATCCATGATTGATGATCTTCATAGAGATCCACGATTGATGATCCTCATAGAGATCCACGTTTCAGATTCTCAAAGAAATCCACGATGATTTTTTAATTTATCCTTATAGATTTCCACGATTGATGAACTTCATGGAGATCCACCATTGATGAGCCTCAGAGAGATCCACGATTGATGATCCTCATAGAGATCCACGATTAGTTTTTAATTGGTCCTCATAGAGATTTACTATTGATGATCCTCATAGAGATCCACGGGGATGTAATGGGGTGCAGCTGTTGCCTGGCGTCCACGATTGATGATCCTAGTAGAGATTCACAATTGATGATCCTCATAGAGAACTAAATTAATTTTTAAGTGATCCTATTGATCGTGCATGTCTACACGAAAAAAATCCACAATTATTTTTTTAATTTATCCTTATAGAGATCCACGATTGATGATCCTCATAGAGATCCACGATTTATAATTCTCATAGAGGTTCACGATTGATGATCCTCATAGAGATCCACGATTGATGATTCTCATAGAGGTTCACGATTGATGACCCTCATAGAGATCCGTTACTGATGATCCTTATAAAGATCCACGATTGATGATTCTCATAGAGGTTCACGATTGATGACCCTCATAGAGATCCGTTACTGATGATCTTCATAGAGATCCACGATTATTTTGGAATTGATCCTCGTAGAGATCTACGATTGATGATCCTCATATAGATCCATTATTAGTTTTTCATGGAGATCCACGATTGATGATTCTCAAAGAGATCCATGATTAGTTTTTGATTGGTCCTCATAGAGATTCACTATTGAAGATCCTAACAGAGATCCACGATTGAGGATGATCCTCATAGAGATCCAGTACTGATGACCCTCATAGAAATACACGATTATTTTTGAATTGATCCTCATAGATCTCCACGATTGATGATCCCCATGGAGATCCATGATTAGTTTTTAATTGATCTTCAAAGAGATCCACGATTGATAAAGTTAAAATTGAACTTAAGTAAAGATGATCCTATTCGGGTATAGGACATATCCTTCTGTTCTTAATTTTTCTGGTTAATGATGGAAACAGTGTTTCTTTTTCTGTGTTCCCTGACAAACATAAAAACGTTTTTAATACAAAAAATATTGAATAACTTGCCACTAAACTTAACAAACACTAACTGACAATATAATAACATTGTAGCAAAAATACGAGTATTAAAAATTATTCTAAATAAATTTGAAATTGAATCTGATGATGCCACTCTCATTTTATGCAACAACTCATTTTTATGTGGAAAACTAAATGAAAATGTTTATATTAGTTTATTTAAGTTAAAGTATCCTCTGAACTAAAAATTGTGGGAGTTTAAGAACTTTTTTCAGTAGAATATTTATTTATCCAGTTAAATTATTTCAGAATTATAGTTTATTTAATTGGGGAAGAAACAGTATGAAGTATAGGTTATATTGCCATATGGCAACAAAATATCAAAAGGGTTAACTTGTACTTACATAAGATTAAAGTACAAAATGTTGCTGACAAGGTTTTGGTAGGTCACGTCCTACTGTTGGACGTTAAACATGTACGAATATCGCAAAATTTTATCTAAAGTAGTCCTAAGTGCTTAGTTTGCCTTTTCTATGACCATATCCTTTTACTCGCATTATTTAAATAATGCTGAGACTACAAAAATGTTTCAGCAAAATTTTTGTGTTTTCCAAACTTTTGTTTTAAAACTATGATTTTCATATTTTGTTGCTGCAGCTGGATTTTGATAAAAGGAATTTTTTTGGAGTTAAAAAAAAGAAAAACTTTTTTTTAGCATTTTCCTAAAAATGTTATTATCTATAAAAGTTGTAAACGTTAAGACCAGAAAATGTTCTGTTGGAATATCAAAATGTTTAGAAATTAAATTTAAAATCAGAACTAAAGATGGCCACAGAGGAGGACAGAAACTTTGTATTGAAAGCTTTTAAATTTAAGATAAATTTATGTTATTATGAAGCATTTTTTATAACTAAATGACAAACTTTAGTCTTGAAACTCTGAATGATAATTTCATATTTTTGATTTGTACTTTCAGCTTTAATCCATCTCCGTCTCTTCAGGTCAAAGGTCAGTGGTTAAATTTGTTTTTGTTTTTCTGTTTAAATTATTTTCTATTAAATTGTTTAATGTAAATACTTGATTGTTTGTACAAAGGATCGAAATGTCCTTTACTTAAGTCTTCAATTGACACAAAAATTCCTTAAAATCTTGTATAAATAACTTTAAGTAAAATAAGCAAATATTGTTATTTTGACTTATGTTAAGAATGATTGAGAACTGATGGCATTTAAATGAGCTTTAAGGAATTTAAATAATATAATAGATACAAATTTGTATTACAGAATTTAATTTTTATATGAAAATGTAAGTTTATAAATTTAAATTTGAAGACATCCTAGATTAATATTAAATTATCCTTGATAGTTTTAAATTGATTCTCATTGGTATCCATGATTAGTTATAGATTGATCCGCAGATATCCACGATTAGTTATAAATTGATGCTCTTATATATCCACGATTAGTTATAAATTGATCCCCACAGATATCCACGATTACTTAAAAATTGATGCTCATAGATATCCACGATTAGTTATAAATTGATCACTATAGATATCCACGATTACTTAAAAATTGATTATTAGTTATAAATTAATACTCACAGATATCCACTATTAGTTATAAATTGATGCTCATAGATATCCACGATTAGTTATAAATTGATGCTCATAGATATCCACGATTAGTTATAAATTGATACTCATAGATATCCACGATTAGTTGTAAATTGTTTCCCATAAATATCCACGATTAGTTATAAATTGATGCTCATAGATATCCACGATTAGTTATAAATTGATGCTCATAGATATCCACGATTAGTTATAAATTGATGCTCATAGATATCCACGATTAGTTATAAATTGATGCTCATAGATATCCACGATTAGTTATAAATTGATACTCATAGATTTCCACGATTAGTTGTAGATATCCACGATTAGTTATAAATTGTTTCCCATAAATATCCACGAATAGTTATAAATTGATGCTCCACGATTAGTTATAAATTGATGCTCTTATATATCCACGATTAGTTATAAATTCATGCTCATAGATATCCATGATTAGTTATAAATTGTTTCCCATAAATATCCATGATTAGTTATAAATTGGTGCTCATAGATATCCACGATTACTTATAAATTGATGCTGATAGATATCCACGATTAGTTATAAATTGATGCTCATAGATATCCACGATTAGTTTTAAATTGATGCTCATAGATAACCACGATTCTCTATAAATTGATGCTCATAGATATCCACGATTAGTTATAAGTTGATGCTCATAAATATCCACGATTAGTTATAAATTGTTTCCCATAAATATCCACGATTAGTTATAAATTGATGCTCATAGATATCCACGATTAGTTATAAATTAATGCTCACAGATATCCACGATTAGTTATAAATTGATGCTCATAGATATCCACGATTAGTAATAAATTGATGCTCATAGATATCCACGATTCGTTATAAATTGATGCTCATAGATATCCGCGATTAGTTACAAATTCATGCTCATAGATATCCATGATTAGTTATAAATTGTTTCCCATAAATATCCACGATTAATTATAAATTGATGCTCATAGATATCCACGATTAGTTATAAATTAATGCTCACAGATATCCACGATTAGTTATAAATTGATGCTCATAGATATCCACGATTAGTAATAAATTGATGCTCATAGATATCCACGATTCGTTATAAATTGATGCTCATAGATATCCGCGATTAGTTACAAATTCATGCTCATAGATATCCATGATTAGTTATAAATTGTTTCCCATAAATATCCACGATTAGTTATAAATTGATGCTCATAGATATCCACGATTAGTTATAAAGTAATGCTCACAGATATCCACGATTAGTTATAAATTGATGCTCATAGATATCCACGATTAGTTTGAAATTATATATCCACGATTAGTTATAAATTGATGCTCATAGATATCCACGATTAGTTATAAAGTAATGCTCACAGATATCCACGATTAGTTATAAATTGATGCTCATAGATATCCACGATTAGTTTGAAATTATATATCCACGATTAGTTATAAATTGATGCTCATAGATATCCACGATTAGTTATAAAGTAATGCTCACAGATATCCACGATTAGTTATAAATTGATGCTCATAGATATCCACGATTAGTTTGAAATTATATATCCACGATTAGTTATAAATTGATGCTCATAGATATCCACGATTAGTTATAAAGTAATGCTCACAGATATCCACGATTAGTTATAAATTGATGCACATAGATATCCACGATTAGTTTGAAATTATATATCCACGATTAGTTATAAATTGATGCTCATAGGTATCCACGATTAGTTATAAAGTAATGCTCACAGATATCCATGATTAGTTATAAATTGATGCTCATAGATATCCACGATTAGTTTGAAATTATATATCCACGATTAGTTATAAATTGATGCTCATAGATATCCACGATTAGTTTGAAATTGATGCTCATAGATATCCACGATGTCCCAGGCCATCTTCAAGAAAATACTAACGCTATCACTGTTGAATTTCGGGAAGCTGGGCTGAAAATAAATATTTCCAAGACAAAGATTATGCATGGAGACTATGACTCAAACCCGTTAACACACATCAATGTGGATAAAGAGGTTTTTGGATGTGTAGGAACCTGTAATTATCTTGGAAGTTTAGTATCTACAAAAGGTGGAGGCAAAGATATTAAATAGCGTAGTTGCAAGGCAAAATCTGCATTCGGCACTCTACGAGCTTTTTGGAAATCTTGGCAAATATGAACCAAGTTACGAATACATAACTCGAATGTCAAGCTAATTCTCGATAAGCGCCTGCAAACCGTTGCAAACAAATGCTTCCGGCAAATCTCTTATATAGAGAACGTGGAAAAGGTTAAGTGATGCTGAGTTGCAAACAACAAGCTATTCTTGGAATGACTTATGCCGAACATCTCGCAATAGAGTCCGATATAAAAGGATGGGAGCCTAGGGCCTCCGCTCCACTGGCTGTCAAGGATAACAGAGATATCCGCGAAAGTTTATTGTAAAGAGATCCAAGATTGAAGCTGAAATTTTGTTCTAAAGAGATCCACCTTTGAAGCTGAAATTTGATAGTAAAAAGATCCACGACTGAAGCTGAAATTTGATTTTGAAGAGACCACGAATGAAGCTGAGATTTGATTATAAAAAGATTAACGATAAAAGCTGGATTATATAAGGCTTCAATCGTGGAATCTAAAATTTGATAACAAAGAGATCCACGATTGAAGCTTAATTTAAATATAAAAAGCTGAAAAGTTACGGGATCCACAATTAAAGCTGACATTTTTATTCTAAAGAGATCCACAGATCTGAAGCTGAAATTTCATAAAAAAGAGATCCACTATTGAAGCTGAAATTTTTAATTTATTAGTTGCTATTTCCTATTAAAGAGTGTTCTAAAAAAAATATGCATATACTGTTTTAGACAAAATTTATCCATAGTGCAAGAAATAATTTATTTTTTGATCAAGTTAATTTCTATAGATATGTCAGATACTATTATTTTAGAAATTATTAATTTTCAATAGTTATTTCAATCAAAATGGACTGCGAAAAAAAAGTTCGTGAAAATATAATTAAAACTTTTCAAAAAAATCAGTCATGGACTTTTAAAAAAATAGCTAAAAATTTGAAAGTTGACCCTCGAGCGGTTTCTAATGTCATCAGACGGTATAAGGAAAACCTGAGCATTGAAAGAAAACCTGGATCAGGGAGGAAAAAAGGTCCTGCAGATATTGGTAAGGCAAAAGAAGTCGAGCGACTCTTTCGAAGAGCCCTTAACACTTCTTTAAGAAAATCAGCTCGTACGGTGAAATGTTCTACGAATTTTGCACATAGAATCAAAGCTTATGCTGGACTGAAGACATACAAAGTCCAAAAGGTTCCAGATTGCAATGCTATAAAGAACTTAGAAGCAAAAAAACGAGCGAAAAAATTTAAGTCTGATTTTATAAAAAAGTATACCTGTTGTGTAATGGATGATGAAACATACGAACTGGCAGACTTTTCTCAACTTCCTGGTCAAGATTTTTATGTTGCTGATAAACGGGGCAATGTTCGGCAAGAGTTTCGCACAAAAAAAAAAAAAAAACAAAATTCCCTAAGAAGTTTCTCGTGTGGCAAACTATTTGCAGTTGTGGCAAAAGAAGTAAAGTATTTGTGGCATCTGGCACAATAAACACAGAAAATTATATAAAGGAGTGCCTACAAAAACGGTTGTTACCCTTTTTAAGAGAGCATAGAGTGACTACATTTTTTTGGCCCGATTTGGCATCATGCCATTATGGAAAAAGGGCACTTGAGTGGTACTCAAAGAATAATGTCATTTTTGTACCACGAGAGGCAAATCCACCTAACTGTCCAGAACTTCGGCCTGTAGAAAGGTATTGGGCTCTGGTGAAAAAGGAATTGAAGAACACAGGAAAGATTTCCAAGAACATGTCCGATTTTAAGCGCAGGTGGAACACATGCTCCAAAAAGGTATCAGAAGCAACTGTAAAATCTTTAATGGGAGGGTTTCCGAAAAAAGTCGATAATTTTGCAAAACCCGAGTACTAAGTAAACATTTTAATGCTAAATGATTTTGTATAATATGTCATTATATTTGCGTATTTTGTAGAGTTTTTATATTAAAAGGTTTGATTTTTATTTAAGAAAATCCAACTACAAATTTTATTTAGAGCACTCTTTAGCTAACAAGATAACTCGAAATTCCATTAACCACAATTATTTCATTGCTTGTCACAAGTGACCTTCATTTCGTTTTACGATATTTTCATTATAAACATTTGTTCAAGTAAAATTTAATTTTGTAACTAATTTACATAAGAGACACATTTCGTGTAAACTCCCTCCGCGTATTGACAGCAACTTATTGCGTATTTAATAATCGAGGACATTGGAACCAAGGATGGAAGGATGGAGAACATTAAAAAAACGTGCAGCAACAAAAAAATATTCAAAATTATTTTTTCCAACATTAAAATCAATTAAGGATCTACAATAGCAGCTGCTATAAAATGAAAATTTACACACTTTTTTTTGTTGGTTTGTTCGTTCGTTTGTTCTTTTAATAATTAATAACAAATTTATGCATTTCCTTTTGTCTGCTCTTGTCTCGGTGGCAGAAAAACAAGGATAAAAACTAAATGGAAGAGGACTCGAAAAATAACAACAACAACAATAACGAACAAGTAAACAAAATACTTCAACAAATGGATGATTAATAGGTTCCTTAAGCGGCCATAAATATTCGTTGATAAGTGGGTAAATTGGGGCCAAGCTAGGAGGGAGTGAGGCTTTTGGGGTAGAGTGAAAAAGTCTATTGCAAATACATTATAAATTTAATAAATATAAAAGGTTTTTTTTTGCGTTTTTTTTATTGTTTAATAGAAATAATACCGACGATGATGATGACGCCAATGATGATTGTCTCTAGGATTATTGGAGAAATATTGTAATAATCCTGGGAGCTCATAACAACTTAGTCAGGAAATGCTTTTGCGTTTTTCCAGTAATTTCCTATTATATTGTCTTTTGATTATGGAGGGGCTTTAGGGTAGTAAAGACCAATTTATAGACAGACAAGTCTATGGGTCAATAATAATTTAATTAAAATGTTTGAAAACAAGTGAATACCTCATTTTTAATTAATACAAATATTTTTATGACACGAGTAATATTTTATGGCACCAATTTGTGGTGAAGGACACAAAGAAAATTATATTATTATTTAACAATTAAAGTTAATTGGATTGTTAACAGAACAATGAAGACCAAATGGGGCTATATACAGGCTGAAATTTTATAACAAAGAGACCTACAATTAAGGGTGAAATTTGATTCTAAAGAGATCCACGATTGAAGCTGAAATTTGATAATAAAGAGATCTACAATTCATGCTGAAATTTGATTGTAAAGAAATTCACAATTGATGCTAAAATTTGATAATAAAGAGATGCACGATTGAAGCTGAAATTTGATAATACAGAGATCCACGATTCAAGCTAAAATTTGATTCTAAAGAGATCCTCGATTGAAGGTGAAATTTGATAATAAATAGATCCACGATTGAAGCTGAAATTTGATAATAAACCCAGCAAAACTTTGGTAATGGCAAGTACTCTGATAACTGGTTACCTTGTAACGACTACAACATACCATCCGAATAAATAATAAGTTATTACAGAAGTACTTATTTGTAATTAAGATGGTAATTTAAACTGAATGGCCCCGGTTCAAATCCCACCAAGGGCAACAATTTTTTTTAGTTTTTTTTTTTTATTAAAAGAGTCTTTTTAAATTATTTTTGAATTTTAAGAACTTAAATATTATCTTCTGTAAAAAAAAATTGTAAAACTAACTCACGTTAATGAAAAAATACCATCATGAGTCAATTTTGATTATGTAGGGGATGTTGAATACCAAACACGATTCTAATTGGTCTTAACTTGGTAAGCCCAACTTATCTGGGTCATCCTTCATCTCAACTGTGGACACACAGTATCACCCGGGGAGCTATTCTAATACCCATTAATATTGGAAGTTAACATGTTCCGAGAGTTGTCCCATTAGATCGATAAAAATGGGTTAGGATTACGAGCTAGTAACCCTCACTTGAAAAAAAATACAATGAAGAGGATAAAATTAGAATTGAAATGTCCCACTACCTAATGTTAGAGAAGGATAGACCGATAGAAAGACCAAGTAGTGGAACATTTTCCAAAGCTTGGCCTATAAAATTGGAGAATATTCGCACAAGATCGAAATCCATTTATTTCTAAAATATGCTCGGACTTTGACCTTAACAGGTTGTAACATTTAAGTAAGTAAGAGTCAATCTTATGTAAAAACTTATACAAAAAAGAAGATTTAAATTGTTTAAGTTTTAAAAGAATTTTAAAAAAGTTTTAAAATAATTACAAAAAATCATATAACAATTTTTTTCCAAAAATTACAACAAAGCAAAAAAAAGCAGGGAAAAACAAAGTTATTTTCACATGATTTTAGATCTAAAAATAAAAATTGTTTATATTAATTATAAGCTGCTAAGTTTTCAACATATGAAGTAGCTCAGTGGAAGAGTCTCTGCCTAGCAGTCGGAGGGTCTGGGTTCGAGCCCCCATGGGATCATAAAAAAAAATTTTGTATTTATTTAAAAATATATGTTTTTAATAAAACAACAACAAAAAAGTTGTTGCTGTTGTTGTTGTTGCTTTCAAATTGCTTACCCAAGACATTACTTTTCTGCAATTGGTAAGTACTTGCCTCCAATGACATCCCCATGTTAATGTAATGACCTAAACAGCGAATGAGTAAGTAGTTCGTGTTCAATAGTTTAACTGTTTAACTCATTATTTGGTAATGAAAAGTTTTACTGGGAATAGATCCGCGATTGAAGCTGAAATTTGATTATAAAGAGATTCACGATTGAAGCTGAAATTTGACAAAGAAGAGATTCACGATTGAAGTTGATATTTGCTAATAAAGAGATCCAGGATTGAAGCTGAAATTTGATAATGAAGAGATCCACGATTGAAGCTGAAATTTGATAATGAAGAGATCCACGATTGAAGCTGAAATTTCACAATGAAGAGATTCACGATTGGAGCTGACATTTGCTAATAAAGAGATTCACGATTGAAGCTGAATTTTGCTAATAAAAAGATACACGATTGGAGCTGTAATTTGATAATAAAGAGATCACGATTGAAGCTGAAATTTAATTCTAAAGACATCCACGATTGGAGCTGAAATTTGATAAAAAAAAGCGATTCACGTTTGAAGCTGAAATTTGATTCTAAAGAGATCCAGGATTGAAGCTAAAATCTGATAATAAAGAGATCCACGATTGAAGCTGAAATTTGATTCTAAAAGGATCCACGATTGAAGCTGAAATTTGATTCTTATCAGATCCAGGACTAAAGCTGAAATTTCATAATAAAGATTTCCACGATTAAAGCTAAAATTTGATAATAAAGAGATCCTCGATTGAAGGTGAAATTTGATAATAAAGTGATTTACGATTGAGGCTGAAATTTAATTATAAAGTGATCCATGATTGAAGTTAAAATTTGATTATAAAGAGATCCACGATTAAAGTTGAAATTTTATAATAATGAGGTCCACGATTGAAGCTGAAATTTAAATATAAAGGGATACGCTATTAAAGCTGAAATTTGATAACAACGATTTCCATGCTTGAACTTGAATTTTGATAACAAAGAGATCCACGACTGAAACTGAAATTTGATAATAAAGAAATCCACGATTGAAGCTGAAATTCTATAATAAAAAAAACAGAATTGAAGCTGAAATTTGATTATAAAGAATTCCACGATTAAAGCTGAAATTTGTTAATAAGGAGATTCACGATTGAAGCTGAAATTTGATAATAAAGAGATCCACAATTGAAGCTGAAATTTAATGATAAAAAGATTCACGATTGAAGCTGAAATTTGATAATAAAGAGATCCACGATTGAAGCTGAAATTTGATTCTAAAGAAATTCACGTTTGAGGACGAAATTTAATTATAAAGAAATCCACGATTGAAGCTAAAATTTAAACATAAAGCAACGCTCAACTGAAGCTGAAATTTGAAATTGAAATTTTTTAAGAGATCGACGATTGAAGCTTACATTTGATTCTAAAGAGATTCGGGATTAAAGCTGAAATTTGATAAAAAAAAAGATTTACAATTGAAATTTGACTCAAAAGAGATACACGATTTGAACTGAAATTTGACCACAAAGAAATCTCCGACTAAAACTTATGATAAAAAAGAACAGCAAAAAACTTTATAAAGTTATAAAAAAAATGTCTGTTGAAACTTTTCAAGTTTAACTAAGACAAAACCAAATAAGCGTAAAATTTCTCCCCTGCCCCCATAATTTGGCCCAGAACTGTAACAAAAAGAACTTTTAAACTTAAACCAAAATAATAAAATTTAAAATCTTTTCTTTTTTTTGCTAGAAACTAAATGAAATAAATGAAGTATGATTAAAAAATAAAAAGAGCTATTTGTTTGTCTGTCCCTGTTCTTGTTTTTTCTTTGTCATATAAATCCTTGTTTTCCTTTTGAGGATAATCTTTTTATAAAAAAGACAAAAAACTCTTAAACAAACTTTCATAAATCATATCCGATTATCATAAGATGAGGAAAAAACATATAAAAAAAGAATCCTTGAAAAATTTGTAGTCATTTAAACATGAGATTTACAAAAAAAAGACCAAAATGAAAGTAAGGGATTAAAAATGGTTTGAAACAGAGAAGAAAATTATTTTCAAGTTTTTCTTTTTTACTTAAAAAAAACGTATATCAGAACAAAAGGAAAATGAATTAACTCATTGTTAACTAAAGATAATTGAGGGGTTTGTTTTTAGAGTTCGTGATTAATTGGGTGTCATGTACAGCCATGAAAGTTAAGTAGTGGAAGAAAAGGTCCTAATGGAAATATGTATAATATAAAATGTTAAGATTAACATGTTTAAAACTAAAATTTGACGATAAAGAGATTTATGATTGAAGATGAAATTTGATTATAATTAAAGCTGAAATTTGATTAAAAACAGATCTACGATTGAAGCTGAAATTTGGTGATAAAGAGATCTACGATTAAAATTGGCTATAAAGAAATCTTCGATTAAAGCTGAAATTTGATGATAAAGAGATCTACGATTAAAGCTGAAATTTGGTTATAAAGAGATCCACAATTGAAGTTGAAATTTGGTTATATAGAGATCCACGATTGAAGTTGAAATTTGGTTATAAAGAGATATACAATTGAAGCTGGAATTTGATAATAAAGAGATCTACGATTAAAGCTGAAATTTGGTTATAAAGAGATCCACGAATGAAGCTGACATTTGGTTATATAGAGATCCACGATTGAAGCTGAAATTTGGTTATAAAGAGATCTACAATTGAAGCTGGAATTTGATAATAAAGAGGTCTACGATTAAAGCTGAAATTTGGTTATAAAGAGATCCACGATTGAATCTCAAATTTGGTTATAATTTGATCCACGATTGAAGCTGAAATTTGACTATAAAAAGATCTACGATTGGAGCTAAATTTGATTATACAGATTTCCGAAGATTGAAGCTGAAATTTGGTTATAAAGATTCCATGATTAAAGCTGAAATTTGCCTATAAAGAGATCCACGATTGAGGCTGAAATTTGCCTATAAAGAGATCCACGATTGAGGCTGAAATTTGCCTATAAAGAGATCCACGATTGAGGCTGAAATTTGATTATTAAGAGATCTATGATTGGAGCTGAAATTTGATGATAAAGATACCCACGATTGAAGCCGAAATTAGATAATAAAGAGATTCACAATTGAAGCTGAAATTTGATGATAAAGAGATCCACGATTGAAGCCGAAATTTGATTATAAGGAGATCAACGATTGAAGCTGAAATTTGATTATAAGGAGATCCACGATTGAAGCAGAAATTTGGTTATAAAGACGTCTACGATTGAAGCTGAAATTTGATGATAAAGAGATCCACGATTGGAACTGAAATTTGATTATAAGGAGATCCACGATTGAAGCAGAAATTTGATTATAAGGAGATCAACGAAATTTGGCTATAAAGGGATCCATGATTGAAGCTGAAATTTGGTTACAAAGAGATCCACGATTAAAGCTGAAATTAGATATTAAAGAGATCCACGATTGAAGGTGAAATTTGACTATAAAGAGATCCACGATTAAAACTGAAATTTGGGTACAAAGAGATACACGATTAAAGCTGAAATTTGATTATAAAGATATCCACGATTGAAGCTGAAATTTGGTTACAAAGAGATCCACGATTGAATCTGAAATTTGACTATAAAGAGATCCACGATTGAAACCGAAATTTGATAATAAAGAGATCTGCGATTGAAGCTGAAATTTGGTTATAAAGAGATCCAAGATTGAAGCAGAAATTTGATTATAAGGAGATCAACGAAATTTGGCTATAAAGGGATCCATGATTGAAGCTGAAATTTGGTTACAAAGAGATCCACGATTAAAGCTGAAATTAGATATTAAAGAGATCCACGATTGAAGGTGAAATTTGACTATAAAGAGATCCACTATTAAAACTGAAATTTGGGTACAAAGAGATACACGATTGAAGCTGTAATTTGATGATAAAGAGATCCACGATTGAAGCTGAAATTTGGTTATAAAGAGATCCACGATTGAATCTGAAATTTGACTATAAAGAGATCCACGATTGAAACCGAAATTTGATAATAAAGAGATCTGCGATTGAAGCTGAAATTTGGTTATAAAGAGATCCAAGATTGAAGGTGAAATTTGACTACAAAGAGATCCATGATTGAAGCTGAAATTTAATTATAAAGAGGTTCACGGTTAAAGCTGAAATTTGATTACAAAGATATCCACGATTGAAACCGAAATTCTATTAAGAGATCAGCGATTAATCTGAAATTTGTCTATATAAAGATTGAAACTGAAATTTGACTACAAAGAGATCCACGACTGAAGCTAAAATTGAATTATAAAGAGATCCAGGATTGGATATTTAAATTTGACTATAAAAATCCATAATTTAAGCTTAAATTTGATTGCGAAATTATTGTGTGATTATTAAAACATTTAATTTATTACTCATTTCTGTACATTTAAATGTTTCTTAACTAATTAAATATGTATTACGAAAAATCATTGCAACAGAATGTTTCCATTTGCTCAACTAATAGCAATTATGTCTAATTAGTGATAATTTACGGAGTAGACATTAAAAGAAAATTTTGTGGAAAAAACTTACAAATATCGTACGAACATAATCAAGTAGCAGAGGCGTTTCCTGGGATAGGGAAGGAAGCAAAACTTAATGCCCCCAAAGGAATCTTACAGAAAGTATTAAATATTTAAATAGTTATGTAGTATAGCATAGGAAAGACTTGTAACAAATTAGCTTTATATACTCATTACAGTAAACAAATACTCATACTAAAATCGTGCATGCTCAAACATGCACGTTTATACTTTCTACATAATGAATAAAAACATTTCAACACCAGCAAGAGATTTATTCAAACACATTAACTGTATGGCAGAGATATTTATGTAGTCAATAGTTATGGCAACCCAGCGAACAAATGAAGGTGGAATTGGGTAATGGGCTATTTGGAAATTATGTTAAAAATGTTTATTGGGTATTGTGGTCAGATTACTTTTTATACTCATAAATAAAATCACTTTCACACAGAAAATGTTTTTAATGAGGTCATTACTGAAAAGGAAAAATATCTACGATTGAAGTTGAAATTTGACTATGAAGAGATCCAGGATTGAAATTGAAATTTTATATAAAGAGATTTAGAATTGAAGCTGAAATTTGTATATAAGAGATCCACGATTGAACGAAATTTGACTTTAAAGACATCCAGAATTTTAGCTGAAATTTTACTATAAAGACATCGACGATTGAAGCGGAAATTTGACTTTAAGAGATTCACGATTGAAGCTGAAATTTTAATTTCAAGACATCCAGGATTCGAGCCGAAAATTTACTAAAAAGACATCAACGATTGAAGCTGAAATTTGGCTATAAAAATATTCACGATTGAAGCTGAAATTTGACTGTAATGAGATCTAGGAGTGAAGCTGAAATTTGACTATAAAGACATCCACGATTGGAGCTGAAATTTGACTACAAAGACGTCCACGATTGAAGCTAAAATTAGACTATAAAAAGATCCATGATTGAAGCTTAAATTTGACTATAAAAAAATCCATGATTGAAACTAAAATTTGACTTTAAAGTGATCCAGGATTAAAGCTGAAATTTGTCCTTAAAGAGACCTAGGATTGAAGCTGAGATTTGACTATAAAGAGATCCAGGATAGAAGCTGATCACCGGTAAAATTTGACTATAAACAGATTCAAGATTGAGGCTAAAATTAGTTTATAAAGAGATCAGCGATTGAAGCTGAAATTTGGTTATAAAGAGAATCAGGATTGAAGCTGAAATTGGACAATGAATAGATCCACTATTGAAGCTGAAATGTAACTATAAAGAGATCCAGGATTGAAACTGAAATTTGACTATAAAGAGATCTAGGATTGAAACTGAAATTTGAGTATAAAGTGATCCACGTTTAAAGCTAAAATTTAACTATAAAAGAGATCCATGATTGAGTTTAAATTTTACTGTAATTATATCCACGATCGACGCTTAAACTTGATTATAAAGAGATCTAGAATTCAAGCTGAAATTTGACTATAAAGAGATCTATATTTGAAGCTGAAACTCGATTATAAAGAGATTGACGGTTGTAGCTAATATTTTGCTATTAAGATTTTCGCGGTTGAAGCTGAAATTTGACTACTAATTTGACTATAAAGAGATCCTGTGTTGAAGCTGAAATTTGACTACAAAGAGATCCAGGACTGAAGCTGAAATTTGTATACAAAGAGATCCACGATTGAGACTGAAATTTGACTACAAAGAGATCCAGGATTGAAGCTGAAATTGGACTATTAAGAGATCGACGATTGAAGCTCAAATATGACTATAAAGGGATCCAGGATTGAAGCTGAAATTTGATTATAATGAGATCTACGATTGAAGATGAAATTTGACTATAAAGAGATATAGGATTGTAGTTGAAATATGACTTTAAGGAGATCCACGATTAAAGCTGAAATTTGAATATAAAGAGATCCATGAAGCTGAAATTTTACTATAAACAGATTCACGATTGCAGCTAAAATTTCAGCAACTATATCCAAGATTGAAGCTGAAATTTGGCTATAAAGAGATCCAGGATTGAAGCTGAAATTTGTTTCTAAAGAGATCCATGATTGAAGCTGAAATTTGACTATAAAGAAATTCCAAAGAAATCCACGATTGAGGTTGAGTTTTGGCTATAAACATATCCACGATTGAAGCAGAAATTTGACCTTAAGGAGATCCACTATTGTAGCTGAAATTTCACTATAAAGAGATCCAGGATTGAAGCTCAAGTTTGACTATAAAGAGATCCAGGATTGAAGATGAAATTTGAATATAAATAGAACTAGTATTAAAGCTGAAATTTGACTATAAAGAGATCCACGATTGAAGCTGAAATTTGACTATATCGAGTTCTACAATTAAAGCTGAAATTTAATTATGAAGACATACACGATTGAAGCTGAAATTTGCTAATAAAAAGATCCTCGATTGATGCTAAATTTGGACTATAGAGAGGTCCAAGGTTGGAGCTGAAATTTGACTGCAAAAAAGAGATCCACAATTGGAGCTGAAATAATACTATAAAGAGATCAACGATTGAATCTGAAATTCTGCTATGGAAAGGTCCACGATTGAAATTGAAATTTGACTATTAAGAGATCCAAGATTAAAACTGAAATTTGACTACAAAGATATCCACGACTAAAGCTAAAATTTGAAAAGGCCTTTAGCTGGGACTGACAACTAAATGTTTGACTCTTCTATTGAATATTTAGTTTGCAAAAAACCTCAAGAGGAATTTGAAATAAAGAAACTTAAATGCTATCAGAATCCAGTATTCAAAGTAACCATATACCCATATGTGGTATGTCTACCACAGAGTCATTTAATTTATATTAGAGACCAACACACATGCAATACATTCCATTTCCGGGTGATAGGAAACAAATTTATGGTACATACTATAAACAATTTCAACAATTTTTATTTCTTTGGTATGTAGTACTGGACAGATCGAGATGTTTAACTAAGAATGTATAACAAAGAGCAATGACCCCACAGTTTCAAAATCAGGAACTATATATGAGTATATCTAGAGCTAATGGAGTGGGAGTCAACAGGTTTAGAGAAGTCCATAGGTTTATCATTATTAAAATTCAAGTTTATCTTGATCAAACTCTAGTCATTTGCATAGAATTCGGGAGGATCTCTGGATTTGGAAGTACTGGGAAATATACGCTTAGGTTTGAGAATGTTTTGTTAGTAAACTAAAATAGAAGAACTAATTGTTTAAATAGGAATCCGAACTACATTTTAATAGAAAAAATAAATATTTGGTTAAATTCAAATGAAAATATTTCATATGAACTGAATTTAGTAGTAAATGAAGGATATTTACAAATAAAACAACTTGTAGAAGGTCAAAAATATTTGTTTCTAGATGCGAATGAAAAAAAAAAGAAATAAAACTAATAAAATCTTTAATTGACCCCAACTCTCGTGCAGAAGGACCGAACGGACCATTCATGTTAAACAACATGTAAGTGAAATAAGAGTTTGTATACACACACATATACATATGTGTGTGTGTGTATGTATATCAAGGAATGTAGTTACATACAGATGTATGTAATTGAACAGATATATTCTTCTACTTGGAGACTATCGCAGTATATTTCCTTTTTTATCTGATGGTTTTTTTCTCCCCCATTTCATATCTATTTTTTTTTGTTCTGCTGTATTTGTGTTTTAGTCTGTTTGCTGATATCATTTTCAGCTCTAGTTTCCATTTACTCATTGTCCAGACACCAAATAACCTTCATTACACCCAATGTTTGCATTGCATTGCCTTTCAGCGGTTTGTTTTGTTTGTATGTGAATAAGAGATAAAAAAGGACAATTGGTGAAACAAAATTCTTTATATGTTAATAAAGTCAGAGGGGTGCCACAGTAGTCTAGTAAGTGATATAGCTAGTCTACTACAGCGGGTGTCGTAGGTATAATTTCCATGAAATACTTTGGTATATTTTTACTTAACTACCTCCAAAGACTCTATAATATAAAGATACATTGATTCGCCATATGGTCGTTTTGAAAAGTCCCATAAAAATCAGAAAATTACTTACCTAATCACATGTAAAACTCTGCGATATCTTTGCAGCCACGGAACCTGGCTACCACTTTAAACCATCTAGATCTCTTTAAGAAGCTCTTATATCGGCTAACATCTAGACAACAGCCAGATCGCTTAGGCCTTCGAAGAAATATGTGTTCAGAGTTAGGTCCCTTTTGAACTATAGGAAATGTGCAGAGAGTATGTTTAATGGATTCTCCTCACCACCACAGCTTCTCCTAAAAGTACTTGTAACCAACTTTTAACCTAAATTGACAGTGATAGGAAAACGTTTCCTATCTAAAAGTATCTACATCTGACTGTCGCCCATTGACCATTTGCTGAGCTCTCAATCATAGTAGGAATGTATCCAGGGCTAATGTTTATTTTAGAAAAACAGATTATTTAGACTTAAATGCAGCTTGACTATCAGATCATAGATTTCACTTTAAAGAATTCCAAGATTGAAGCTTAGATTTGATAATAAAGAGATCCTTCACTAAAGCTAAGATTTGATAATAAAGAGATCCTTCACTAAAGCTAAGATTTTACTATAAACCGATCCAGATTAAAGCAGAGATTTGACTATTAAAAGATTCACGTTTGAAGCTGAAATTTGATTATAAAAAGATCCACGATTGAAGCTGAAATTTGACTATAAAGAAAGCCACGTTTGAAGCTCAAATTTAATAATAAAATGAAGCTAAAATCTGACTACAAAGAAATCCACGATTAAAGCTGAAATTTGAAGCTTAAATTTCCCTTTAAACAGATCCACGATTAAAGCTGGAATTTGATTTTAAAGAGCTCCACGATTGAGGCTGAAATTTGATAATAAAGAGGCCCACGATTGAGGCTGAAATTTGATAATAAAGGGGTCCACGATTGAGGCTGAAATTTGATAATAAAGAGGTCCACGATTGAAGCTGGAATTTGATAATAAAGAGGTCCATGATTGAAGCTGGAATTTGATAATAAAGAAATCCATGATTGAAGCTGGAATTTGATAATAAAGAGATCCACGATTGAAGCTGGAATTTGATAATAAAGAGATCCTCGATTGAAGCTGGAATTTGATAATAAAGAAATCCACGATTGAAGCTGGAATTTGATAATAAAGAGATCCACGATTGAAGCTGGAATTTGATAATAAAGAGATCCACGATTGAAGCTGGAATTTGATAATAAATATATCCACGATTGAAGCTGGAATTTTATAATAAAGAGATCCACGATTGAAGCTGGAATTTGATAATAAATAGATCAAATTTGAAGCTGAAATTTGATTATAAGTAGATCCACGATTGAAGCTTAAATTTGATAATAAAGAGATCCACGATTGAAGCTGGAATTTGATAATAAAGAGATCCACGATTGAAGCTTAAATTTGATAATAAAGAGATCCACGATTGAAGCTGGAATTTGATAATAAAGATACGCACGATTGAAGCTGGAATTTTATAATAAAGAGATCCACGATTGAAGCTGGAATTTGATAATAAATAGATCCACGATTAAGCTAAAATTTGACAATAAAAAGATCTAAGATTGAAGCTAGAATTTAATAATAAAGATATCCACAATTGAAGCTGAAATTTGATAATAAAGATATCCACGATTGAAGCTGGAATTTGATATTAAAGAGATCCATGATTGAAGCTGAAATTTGATAATAAAGAGATCCACGATTGATGCTGGAATTTGATAATAAAGAGATCCATGATTGTAGCTGAAATTTGATAATAAAGAGATCCACGATTGATGCTGGAATTTGATAAGAAAGAGATCCACGATTGAAGCTGGAATTTGATTATAAAGAGATCTAAGGTTAAACCTGAAATTTGATCACAAAAGAGATTCACGATTGAAGCTGAAATTTGATTAAGGCTGAAAATTGAAAATAAAGAGATCTATGATTGAAACTGAAATTTGATTATAAAGAGATCTACGATTAAAGCTGAAATTTAATTTTAAAGAGATCCAAAGTTAAAGCTGAAATTTGAACATAAAGAGATCCACGATTGAAGCTTGATAATAAAGATTTCACAATTAAAGCTGAAATTTGATTACAAAGTCTTCCAGAACTCAAGAATTTTGATAATAAAGAAATCCACGATTGAAGCTTAAATTTAGTAATAAAGAGATTCATGATTGAGACTGAGATTATAAAATCATAAAATCATTTATAATTGTAGATGAGATTTGACGACAAAGAGATCGAAGACCAATGCTTAGATCGCATTTTTTCACTATTATTTATATGATAATTATGTCGTGGAATGGCAAATGCAGAATCACATATAAAAAATCCGATAGGATGGTGCAAAACGGGTACATTGCACAGACTTGCAATATGTTAAATCCTTTCGGTATCTTGAGGTACTTGAATTTCATAAGAATCATCCGGATACTCATGTCAATAAGGCTATTGTTTTTAAATTTACTTATTGTGGGAAGGAGGATAGAGGGAGTAGTGTCTGTGGATATTCGATTTGAGCCGTTGGATATCATAATTAGAGAGGAAGACTGATGCGATAAGTTTATTGAGTATTCGTGCTGTGCGGCTAAAAAACAAGTTTTCTTTCGTGCGATCCACTGGAAAATCGACTACAAAGGCATGAGCACTTGTGGAGTTGCGTGTTCTACTAAGAAATATACGTGTTTCAGGAATAAGATCTCTAATTTCGTTTGAGCACATGCCATTATAGTAGCGATAGAACAGTGAAACGCAACCCACGTTACGACGATGCTCCAGTGAGACAATAGTTTTAGGTTTTCAACTGTCAAAGATAAGCACCTTCGCTCTCTCTTGTACACGGTCGAGAAGCTCCAAAATTGACTTTGAAGCACCAGTTGCATTCCATTTTCGGTTGGATATAAGTGGTATAGATATTAAGAAGATCAGTTGGAGTGAAGTATGTCTTACACCGTTTTAGAAGCCGAGACACTTGAATGCTTTTTTCGACACTTGAAAAGCGTAATTCGTCCAATGGACATCACACTGAATTCTCATGTCTAGAACATCAAAAGTTTCTGATTCTTCAATATTTATACCACCCATAATTACAGATGGTGCAACATTGTTCGTAACGTGTTTGTGAGTTAACACACAACATTTGGTCTTTCGAGCGTTAAAGTCCATCCTATTTAGACGACCCCAATTGGATATTGTAGATAGTTCGGAATTCAGCGTATCATTCATGGTTTGCCTCTTGGAATTGATGTCCAACATGCTTAGCCTATAGTTGAATGAATACGAATGACAAATGTTGCTATCATCTGCAAAAGAGTAAATAGGATTGGAAGTTTGACATAGAAGGTCATTTAGAAAAAATAGAAATAGAGTAGGAGAAAGAACGGAGCCTTGTGGTAGCTCCGAATTAGTCTTGAACTCGTCGGACGATATCCCATCTATAAACCTACACCAAAAGCAATAAGTTTTGATGGAAATGCTCCATGCCACACTCTATCGAACGCCTTAGAAATATCGAGAGCTATAACTTTACTTTCGCCAAAACGGTGAATAGAACATCACCATTTTTCCGATAAGAAGGCATCACCCGTAGAGCGGCCCCTACGAAATCCTTACTGCCGATCGTTTAGTAGGTTATTAGACTCCTAATATTTAACTAGATGATAGCTTATCAAACTTTCCATCACTTTGGAAAGCGCGCAACAAATTGCAATTGGGCGGTAATTTTCGGGGTTCCTGGCTTCACCATTTTTGGGAATTTTCGTTACATTGGCAACCTTCCAATACATGGGAAACTCACCGGCATGATATAACTTGCTAAAGAGGTTGGCTAATGGACGAGTTAACGTCGAAGAGCACTGTTTCAAGACCAGGGGCCAAATTACCGCATTCGATATCGATCGAAAACTCAGACTTTTAAGCAAATATTATGAAGCATACTTTAGGGATGTTCAAAGTTGCTTCAATGCAAAAAGTTTATTGAAATTTATTATCCATTTTGATTCGACTTTAAAAATATATATTGTTCAATTGAAACTCTTTTACTATTGTTCATCTTTTGGCAAATAACTTCAAAAAAAAAAAATATGGTAAACTCTGCATCTTTAAAATAATTTTGATTATCCTTAAAGTATGCTATACAAATATTTTGAAAATATCTACAATTTCGATCGATATCGAATGCCGTAATTTGGCCCCAGTGCTGGTATGCCATCCGTCCCAGAAGACTAATTTATGTTAAGATCCTCTAAAATTGCCCACTATAGAACCCGAACCAAAGCGAAATTCAAAATTTTGAAGAAATTAAAAAATTATATGAATGTATACACAAAATTGTATAGAAATCGGAGATAAAAAATTGAATAGAATTAAAATAGCTAGCGAGAGGATACAAATTTATAAATGTATTATCTCTTGATTTTAACCTTATTTTTCAAAATGGAATAGGCCACCGTGTTCTACGGCCCAAAATTTAGTAGGGGTGTCTCGGGGTTTTTTTTTGTCATTTTGAAAGTTTAAATTTTGCTTGCGGTGTAATTACAAAATTTGATGTTGCCGTAAATGGGATTCGAACCCAGGCTTAATGTGATATGTTTTACCTAGTAGTCGACGTGCTAACAAACTATTTTAATATAAACATTTAGATTTAGTTGGCGCTTCCCGAGTTATGTTCAACCAAAGACTCTATAATATGTGACCCGGTCTATGAAAAGGAAAAAGGTGGCTTACGACTCAAAAACAAAATTTTGAAAAATTAGTTAAAAAATTCGAAGAATTAGTTAATTTTTCGATAAGCCACCTTTTCATAGACCGGGTCACATATAATGATATTGCACTCCATACATTTTTTTTCGGTCAAAAGTAAAATTAAACTGGATAAAAACAATGAAAAACACATAAACGCACAAACAAACGTACATTTCATGAGCACATGTGTGTGCCTTAGCTGTCTCTCATTGAATAATTGTTTCCATTAGATGTTTCCGAATTAGAGTAAAAGCGGTATACACTATTTTACTTGGGACTTTTCAAAACGACCACACGGCAAATCAATGTATGGAAGTGTAACTTTGTCTGTAGACAAAGACTCTAGAATATTAAGATGTTTTATTAGCGTTGAAGGAAATTTTTCAATTTAGGAAGTGATTCTGAATTAATCTGTTTACTTTTAGGTGGTATTTAGGTGTAGAGTGTTTTTTACAACTTTTTTTACAATTTCACAACATGTAAATTTTTTGTCAAATCGTTTTTGTTTTTGTAAATCTGTTTACCTAAAATTAAAGTTCAAATCCTGTTATTCAAAACTAAATCGCAATAAATTTGAAATTGAGTTTTGTGTAAATCATTGATTCCATTTGATTTAAAGTTCGCAGTTAGTAACCCCGTTCCACTCAAAAGGCGAAAACATATTTATCATTTTTATTTGTCACAAAATTTTTGTTGTTCATTCCTTCGGTTTATGTTCAGTTTGTCCTCAAGAGAAAACTTTTGCTAAAACTTGAGTTTAATTTTTCTTTCTACGTGAACGCTCGCATCCGTTTCCTGTTTATTTTTTTAATAAAGAAAGTTTTGTTGTTGTTTTTTTGTTTTTGCTTGATACTGGTATTGAGTTTCGTCTTCTTTTTTTGGGGTTAGACAAGTTTCAAATGATAAATAAACGTAACAAATGTAAAATGTTAGATTTGAAGTTTAACTAAAGAAAATATTGATTCGCAATTTTAAAAGGATGAGTTTGAATGTTTAGGTCTTACAAGGATTTTCTTAGCGGGGGATATGTTAAAGGCTTTTAATAGTAAGTCATTTATTAAAAGACTTACTCAACATTGTAGTCAAGGATATACAAACTCGTCTGTATGTAATTGATTTTAACGAAATGAAAAATATTTGGGATTTAAGTGAAAGGATTTCCTTTCATTTAGTTTCTTTCGCATAAACTCAAAATGTGGAATTTAAAAGTTTTCCTTGGAGATTAAAAGGTTTAACATTTGCCGTCTATTAAATCCTTTTTAGAAAATTTAATTGACTTTAAATTCTTTGTTCTATTCTTTACATTTTATTGCTATTTCCTTTCGATTGTTTGCTGTCAATGAATAGTTATTTTATTACAAAACAATTTCAAAAAAATCTTTTAAATGGGCTTAATATATTTATGAAATATTATTTTGTTACTTAATCGGTGTCTAAATAAACTCCTACCAAAGACTCTATAATATAAATTGATTTGCCGTATGGTCGTTTTGAAAAATCCCATAAAAACTAGAGTATATCGCTTTTACTCTAATTCGAAAACAACTAATAAAGACGATTATCAAATGGGACTAAGCTAAGGCACACACACGTGCTCATGAAATGTATGTTAGCTAGTGCGTTTATGTGCTTGTCGCTGTTCTTAATCCACTTTAATTTCAAACAAAATGTATGGAGTGCAATATCTTTATACATATTATATTGTCTTTGCCCCTACTCTTCAAAAGCTCCTAAAAATATAATAGACTTTTAATTATAACGTAAGGAAAAATTAATCCTTTCGCTTTTCTGTTGTCATATGGCGACAAAAGATCCCAGATTTCGTTAGAATATACTCCAGTAAATCAATATAATTCTGCTTGCGATGTAAAATGAACTTCGGTTAAAGAGTCTATAATATAAAGATGTAAGTAGCACTTCCGCTGTATGGTCATTTTGAAAAGTCCCATAAAAAGAGAATATAACGCTTTAACTCTAATTCGGAAACAACTAACGGAGATGATTATCCAATGAGAGAAAGCTAAGGCACACACACGTGCTAATGAAATGTATGTTTGTTTGTATGTTTATGTAGTTTTTATTGTTTTTCAACTTTAATTCCACTTTTGGCAGATAAAAAAGTATGGAGTGCAATATCTTTATATTATAGAGCTTTTACCCATACTCTTCAATAGTCTCCAAAAATAATATAAGCTTTTGCTTAAAACCCAAAGAATTTGTGGGCTGACATCTATCATTATCCTTTCGCTTTTCTGATGCCTAATGACCACAAAAGATCTTCGATTTCGTTGAAATATATTCCAAAGTAGTCACGATAGAACAGTATTACACAACCTGCATTGCTATGCTGCTCTAGTGGATCAATAGAATTGGACCCTAATGTTTCAGAAAAGCACTTTCGTCCCCTCCTCCTGGGGATGCAAAATGAACTTCGGCCAAAGACTCAATAATATAAAAATGTTGGTTGCACTTCATTGATTTGCTGTATGGTCGTTTTGAAAAGTCCCATAAAAAAGAGAGTATGTGGGTTGTACTTCCATACATTAATTTGCCGTATGGTCGTTTTGAAAAATCCCATAAAAATTAGAGTGTACCGCTTTTACTCTAATTCGGAAACAACTAAGGGAGACGATTATACAATGGGAGAAAGCTAAGGCACACACACCTGCTCATGAAATGTATGTTTGTTTGTGCGTTTATGTGTTTTTCATTGCGTATCAACTTAAATTTCACTTTTGACCGGAAAAATGTCATTATTAGAAATAATATTGCTAAAACTTTGACCTAAAAGATGTGGGGTGTCATATAGTCGAACTTGACCGACTTAAGTACCTCCCTATTTGATTAATAGCTTGTATTTTATAACACTTGTATTTTATAACACTTTATTAACTTTTTTCCTACTTCTCTCCCTTTGTTTTTTTAAAGGTATTTTATATTGAGGCAGGTTTGACATTGATTAGGGTTTAATTCTACAATCAAATTTTTATTTTGTCACTTTAAACGTTATTTGTTTTAATTAAAAAGTAAAACAAACTACAATTGTTTTTGATAGATAAAGGAAAATGTTAAATCGAGACAATAGTTAAGGGAATTTAATATAAACTAGTTTTAAAACATATCCCAAGAGGACTTGGTACTATTTAATAGGAAATTTTTGAAAAATTTCCTACAAAAATAGGAAATTTTTGAAAAATTTCCTACAAAAATAGGAAATTTTTGAAAAATTTCCTACAAAAATAGGAAATTTTTGAAAAATTTCCTATAAAAATAGGAAATTTTTGAAATATTTCCTATAAAAATAGGAAATTTTTGAAAAATTTCCTATAAAAATAGGAAATTTTTGAAAAATTTCCTATAAAAATAGGAAATTTTTGAAAAATTTCCTATAAAAATAGGAAATTTTTGAAAAATTTCCTATAAAAATAGGAAATTTTTAAAAAATTTCCTATAAAAATAGGAAATTTTAAAAAAATTTCCTATAAAAATAGGAAATTTTTGAAAAAATTCCTATAAAAATAGGAAATTTTTGAAAAAATTCCTATAAAAATAGGAAATTTTTGAAAAAATTCCTATAAAAATAGGAAATTTTTGAAAAAATTCCTATAAAAATAGGAAATTTTTGAAAAAATTCCTATAAAAATAGGAAATTTTTGAAAAAATTCCTATAAAAATAGGAAATTTTTGAAAAAATTCCTATAAAAATAGGAAATTTTTGAAAAAATTCCTATAAAAATAGGAAATTTTTGAAAAATTTTCTATAAAAATAGGAAATTTTTGAAAAATTTCCTATAAAAATAGGAAATTTTTGAAAAATTTCCTATAAAAATAGGAAATTTTTGAAAAATTTCCTATAAAAATAGGAAATTTTTGAAAAATTTCCTATAAAAATAGGAAATTTTTGAAAAATTTCCTATAAAAATAGGAAATTTTTGAAAAATTTCCTATAAAAATAGGAAATTTTTGAAAAATTTCCTATAAAAATAGGAAATTTTTGAAAAATTTCCTATAAAAATAGGAAATTTTTGAAAAATTTCCTATAAAAATAGGAAATTTTTGAAAAATTTCCTATAAAAATAGGAAATTTTTGAAAAATTTCCTATAAAAATAGGAAATTTTTGAAAAATTTCCTATAAAAATAGGAAATTTTTGAAAAATTTCCTATAAAAATAGGAAATTTTTGAAAAATTTCCTATAAAAATAGGAAATTTTTGAAAAATTTCCTATAAAAATAGGAAATTTTTGAAAAATTTCCTATAAAAATAGGAAATTTTTGAAAAATTTCCTATAAAAATAGGAAATTTTTGAAAAATTTCCTATAAAAATAGGAAATTTTTGAAAAATTTCCTATAAAAATAGGAAATTTTTGAAAAATTTCCTATAAAAATAGGAAATTTTTGAAAAATTTCCTATAAAAATAGGAAATTTTTGAAAAATTTCCTATAAAAATAGGAAATTTTTGAAAAATTTCCTATAAAAATAGGAAATTTTTGAGAAATTTCCTATAAAAATAGGAAATTTTTGAAAAATTTCCTATAAAAATAGGAAATTTTTGAAAAATTTCCTATAAAAATAGGAAATTTTTGAAAAATTTCTTATAAAAATAGGAAATTTTTGAAAAATTTCCTATAAAAATAGGAAATTTTTGAGAAATTTCCTATAAAAATAGGAAATTTTTGAAAAATTTCCTATAAAAATAGGAAATTTTTGAAAAATTTCCTATAAAAATAGGAAATTTTTGAAAAATTTCTTATAAAAATAGGAAATTTTTGAAAAATTTCCTATAAAAATAGGAAATTTTTGAAAAATTTCCTATAAAAATAGGAAATTTTTATGAAATTTGTATGAAGCTCGACGAATAATATTAACATAAAAATTATACATTATAATTTTCTTTATATTTTTTCTTTTTTTTTTACATTGAAATGGTTAATTCCGTTTTCTTAACATTTTTATAAACCAAAGGTTAACATTTGCTGCTAACAGTATGTTAAAGGTTTGTGTCTAGGCTAAAAGCTTATTTTTTGTGTAATAAAGCTTTTATATAAAAAAACTTTGTTCGAAACGTTTACAGTTTCTGTTTTTGGTACAAATTGTTAGCAGAAATGTTAAGATAAGTGCAATTTTCTTTATTTTTTAATAACAAAAAGAGCTTCTATCAAAAAAGGAACTTTATAAGAAATATTTGTTATTTTTCAATAAGAAAATACTAAGAATGACTTTAAAAAATACGAAATACTCGTACTACTAAATCACTTAAAAACTTAAAAACACCCAAGAGCAAAAATCAACAAAAGTTCATTTAACATGAATATCGAAATTATTAATTTTCACCCAAGTTCGCAAGTACTAACTAAATTATTTCACTACAATATTATTTAATTTTTTTGTTTCTTACGTATCGCGGTAGTCATGAATTTTTAAAAAACATTAAATATTTTTAACGAGGTGCTAATTGTATGTCCGCAATTGGCTTTTAATATAAATAAATAAATGAATAAACAACCTATAGTTTTCGATATAAAATTTTTAAATAAAACATTTTATATACATTCAACAACTTTACAAAATACCCAGACAAAAAAAGTTAATAAAACGATAAAAATCTTAAAAAAAATATCATAAAAAAAAAAATAAAATGCATAAACATACAGAGAAATCCATAAATTTTAGAATTTTAAATTCTCACTATCAAAACGACATTTCAAAGCATTTTTAAGTTTATTGCCCACTTTAAATGTTTATAATTTTTCATTTAAATTTTAGTCAACAATTTTGTGATTCTGGTAGTCAACACTTGGGGTGACCTAACAACTGCATGATCAATCGATCGATTGATCGCTGAGACAGACAGACGAACAGACATTTAAGTTGTATGTATTGATTTAAAATGTGCAACATTGAGTTAATTCAAAATAAATAAATAAAATTTTATTTATTATAAATCAACATTTAAGTTCAATACGCCGAATTGAACAATAAATAAATGACGGAAATTGTAAAAATTTAATTTAAACATTTTTAAATAAATTTTGTCATTTAACTTAAACACCAGGACAGACGAATTAACTGTTTAATACTTTTTTGGAAACTATTTTTTTCAATTTAAATTCTTAGAATTTTTTATAGTTTATTATAGTAGACTATGTTGATTCCATAGAGTAGTCTTTAAAATATTCTAGTCCATAGTCTAGTCCATACTCTAGCCCATAGTCCAGTCCATAGTCTAGTCCACAGTCTAGTCCACAGTCTAGTCAATTGCCTAGTCAATAGTCTAGTCCATAGTTTAGTCCATAGTCTAGTCCATACTCTAGTCCATAGTCTAGTCCATAGTCCAGTCCATAGTCTAGTCCATAGACTAGTCCATAGTCTAGTCCATAGTCTAGTGCATAGTCTAGTCCATAGTCTAGTCCATAGTCTAGTCCATAGTCTAGTCCATAGTCTAGTCCATAGTCTAGTCCATAGTCTAGTCCATAGTCTAGTCCATAGTTTAGTCCATAGTTTAGTCCATAGTCTAGTCCATAGTCCAGTCAAGTTGATAATCTAGTCCATAGTATTTTTTTATAGTCTAGTCTATAGTATAGTCCATATTCTAGTCCATAGTCTAGGCCATACTCTAGTCCATTGTCTAGTCAATAGTCTAGTCCAGTCTATAGTCTAGTCCATACTCTAGTCCATAGTCTTGTCCATAGTCTAGTCCATAGTCTAGTCCATGCTCTAGTCACTAGTCTAGTTGATAATCTAGTCCATAGTATTTTTTATAGTCTTGTCCATAGTCTAGTCTATAGTCTAGTCCATAGTCTAGTCTATAGTCTTCCAAAGTGTAGTCCATAGCCTAGTCCATATCATAGTTCATAGCCTAGTCCATAGCCTAGCCCATAGTCTAGTCCCTAATCTAGTCTATAGTCCAGTTCATAGTCTAGTACATAGTCGAGTCCATAGTCTAGTTCATAGTCTAGTCCATAGTCTTGTCCTTAGTCTAGTGCATAGTCTTGGCCCTATTCTAGTCCATATTTTACTTAATAATCTAGCACATAGTCTAGTACATAGTCTAGTCCATAGTCTAGTCCATAGTCTAGTCCATAGTCTAGTCCATAGTCTAGTCCATAGTCTAGTCCATAGTTTAGTCCATAGTCTAGTCCATAGTCCAGTCCATAGTCTAGTCCATAGTCCAGTCCATAGTCTAGTCCATAGCTTAGTCCATACTCTAGTCCATACTCTAGTCCATAGCCAAGTCCATAGTATAGTCCATACTCTAGTCCATAGTTCACTCCATAGTCTAGTCCGTAGTATAGTACATAGTCTAGTCCATAGTCTAGTCAATACTCTAGTCCATAGTCTACTCCATAGTGTAGTCCATAGTGTAGTCCATAGTCTAGTCCAAAGTCTAGTCCATAGTCTAGTCCACAGTCTAGTCCATAGTCTGGTCCATAGTCTAGTCCATAGTCTAGTCCATAGTCTAGTCCATAGTACAGCCCATAGTCTAGTCCATAGTCTAGTCCATAGTCTAGTCCATAGTCTAGTTCATAGTCTAGTCCATAGTCTAGTCCACAGTCTAGTACATAGTCTAGTCCATAGTCTAATCCATAGTCTAGTCCATAGTCTAGTCCATAGTACAGCCCATAGTCTAGTCCATAGTCTAGTCCATAGTTTAGTCCATAGTCTAGTCCATAGTCTAGTCCATAGTCTAGTCCACAGTCTAGTCCATAGTCTGGTCCATAGTCTAGTCCATAGTTTAGTCCATAGTCTAGTCCATAGTACAGCCCATAGTCTAGTCCATAGTCTAGTCCATAGTCTAGTCCATAGTCTAGTCCACAGTCTAGTACATAGTCTAGTCCATAGTCTAATCCATAGTCTAGTCCATAGTCTAGTCCATAGTCTAGTGTATAGTCTAGTCCATAGTCCAGTCAATAGTCTTGTCCATAGTCTAGTCCATAGCTCAGTCCATAGTCTAGTCCATAGCATAGTCCATAGTCTAGTCCATAGTCTAGTCCATAGTTTAGTCCATAGTCTAGTCCATAGTCTAGTCCATAGTCTAGTCCACAGTCTAGTCCATAGTCTGGTCCATAGTCTAGTCCATAGTTTAGTCCATAGTCTAGTCCATAGTACAGCCCATAGTCTAGTCCATAGTCTAGTCCATAGTCTAGTCCATAGTCTAGTTCATAGTCTAGTCCGTAGTCTAGTCCATAGTCTAGTCCACAGTCTAGTCCATAGTCTAGTCCATAGTCTAGTCCATAGTCTAGTCCATAGTCTAGTCCATAGTCTAGTCCATAGTCTTGTCCCTTGTTGGTCCATAGTCTAGTCTGTAGTATAGTCCCTAGCCCAGTCCATAGTCTAGTCCCTAGTCTAGTACATAGTCTAGTCCATAGTCTAGTTCATAGTCTAGTCATAGTCTAGTCTAGTCATAGTCTAGCGCGTAGTATGACTTGACGTCACGGAATTTTTTTCTTTTCAAAATTTTCATTTTACATTTAGTCAAATGTCTCTGGCTTAAACATTTAATTGCTTTTGACTGAAATTTTTCCTTACAATTTTGTTAATTTTATTTGTCATTTTGATGTTGATTATTTTGTTGGCTTTTGAAGTCATTTGTTATAATAAAATCTACAAGTTGTCAAATTATCGTGTCTGTGTCTATAGACGTCATTATGCTCCTCTGACTATTGAAAGTGTAAAGAAATCAATAAATATTTTTCTTGCATCTGCTATTTTTAGATGATCATTAATAAAATAAATCGTCATTATAACATCATGACTTTTAGTGAGAATTTCAAAAATGAAATTAAATTGAATATGAACAAAAAAGTCATACATGCGACCGACACTCAAGATGTTAAACATAAAATAAATATTTATTTTTTTTTTTGCCAAATGTGTTGACAATGAACTGATGATGGCTCTGGAGGGAACCAGGAGGAGTTTATTCGCCTTTAGCAAAGGTGAAAGAGATGTCATTTTGAATTTGATAAAAAGTCAACTGTTGGGTAATTAAGGAAATGCTTTGTTTGGAAAGTGTTTGGGAATTGGGAATAAAAATAGTCATTGATTGTACTCGTGTTAAGTTTTGGACAAAAATAGCTTCAATAATGGCCAACACAAGACGAGAGCTTAATTAATAGTAAAATAGCGCAGTGTAATAGCAGTTACGAGTACTTGACAAGTGTCAAGGTGGCTTTGAGGTTCATTTACCTAATTTTGAAAATTTTCCTTTAATTTATTATTGATGCCCTACATTATGAAAGTCAAAGTCTTGTCATAAACTGACTTATTAATCAATTGTACAACTCAGAATCATTTCGTAAGAGGAAGGGTCGACATTTGACTCTAGCTCCTGTGTAGAAACCCCTGCCGGACAAAAATTATATACACAAAAATTTTTGAACTATTTTCGTGAGATGTCAACATTTAGTCATAAATTCAATTCTAATTACTATAGAAAAACTTGAAAGTTATTTGACATTATGACAAAATTTAAGCCCCCTAGTGTAGTACTTGCATGTAGTCGTTTTGACCCATCTATTGTTATTAATACCTTTTGAACCTTTAAATAAAGCTATTAAATTTTTACAAGTTTGTAACAAATTAAAAAGTTTTATGCAATTTCGCTAGTATATACAATTAAATTGTTTATTTCATTAAAAATTTAAGGGGATCAAATCACATTAATCTTTAAAAAAAAGTAATTAAATTAGTTAAGGTGTTTGTGTAAACAAATTAAAAAATTTCCTATAAAAATAAGAAATTTTTGAAAAATTTTCTATAAAAATAGGAAATTTTTGAAAAAATTTCTATAAAAATAGGAAATTTTTGAAAAATTTTCTATAATAATAGGAAATTTTTGAAAAATTTCCTATAAAAATAGGAAATTTTTGAAAAATTTCCTATAAAAACAGGAAATTTTTGAAAAATTTTCTATAAGAAAAGGAATTTTTGAAGATTTCTTATAAAAATAGGAAATTTTTGAAAAATTTCCTATAAAAATACGAATTTTTTAATAAATTTCCTATAAAAATAAGAAATTTTTTATAAATTCCCTGTTTTTATCAAATTGTTCATTTCGTTTCATATTTTTGAAAAATTTCCTATAAAAATAGGAAATTTTTCCTACAAAAATAGGAAGTTTTTAAAAAATTTCCCATAAAAATAGGAAATTTTATAAAAATTTTCCATAAAAATAATAAAATTTCCTATAAAAACAGGAAATTTTTGAAAAATTTCCTATAAAAATAGGAAATTTTTGAAAAAATTCCTATATAAAAAGGAAATTTTTGAAAAATTTCCTATAAAAACAGGAAATTTTTGAAAAATTTCCTATAAAAACAGGAAATTTTTGAAAAATTTCCTATAAAAACAGGAAATTTTTGAAAAAATTCCTATAAAGACAGGAAATTTTTGAAAAATTTCCTATAAAAACAGGAATTTTTTTTGAAAAATTTCCTATAAAAATAGGAAATTTTTGAAAATTTTCCTATAAAAACAGGAAATTTTTGAAAAATTTCCTATAAAAACAGGAAATTTTTGAAAAATTTCCTATAAAAATAGGAAATTTTTGAAAAAATTCCTATAAAAACAGGAAATTTTTGAAAAATTTCCTATAAAAACAGAAAATTTTTGAAAAATTTCCTATAAAAACAGGAAATTTTTGAAAAATTTCCTATAAAAACAGGAAATTTTTTAAAAAATTCCTATAAAAACAGGAAATTTTTTAAAAAATTCCTATAAAAACAGGAAATTTTTGAAAAATTTCCTATAAAAACAGGAAATTTTTGAAAAATTTCCTATAAAAACAGGAAATTTTTGAAAAATTTCCAATAAAAATAGGAAAATTTTGAAAAATTTCCTATAAAAATAGGAAATTTTTAAAAAATTTCCTTTAAAAATAGGAAATTTTTAAAAAATTTCCTTTAAAAATAGGAAATTTTTAAAAAATTTCCTTTAAAAATAGGAAATTTTTAAAAAATTTCCTATAAAAATAGGAAATTTTTAAAAAATTTCCTATAAAAATAGGAAATTTTTAAAAAATTTCCTATAAAAATAGGAAATTTTTAAAAAATTTCCTATAGAAATAGGAAATTTTTGAAAAATTTCCTTTAAAAATAGGAAATTTTTCAAAAATTTCCTTTAAAAATAGGAAATTTTTAAAAAATTTCCTATAAAAATAGGAAATTTTAAAAAAAAATTCCTATAAAAATAAGAAAGTTTCTTAAGAAAATAAGAAATTTTCCCATAAAAATAGGAAATTTTTGAAAAAGTTATCGAGTAGGGAGGACAGGCTACATATATTTAGCTCATAGCAATATTAGTCTGATATTTTACCTTAAAGTATATTAACTTAAATTCAAACTTTGCTATTTTTTGTAAATTTATTTAACAAAATAAATCATTTTAAATCGCTATTTCTATATTATTTTATAATTCTTTCTAATGACATTTGGTATTTGTAATAGAGACCAAACAATAGTTTCGGCGAACAAACTATAAAAATGATAATAAAAAATCTCATAAATTATAGAATTCCACTCGTATCTAGAAAACAAATGCAATAAAATATACAAATGATAAAATATCAACATTTTAATAAATGATTGAATAGACTAAAAAAGGAGGAATGATGTTACAAAAAAGTGTAATTTTTTCAAACATCTATGGCTGATATTGGTCGTTAAAAAAATTTAAATATTTATTAGTTACGGGAAAGCTAAAATGTTTAAAATTTTAATAAAGAAAAATAAGAAATTTCTGAAAATTTTCCTATAAAAATAAGAAAATTTTCCTTTAAAAAATAGGAAATTTTTTGAAAAATTTCCATACAAATTTTTCAAACTTTTTTTTTTAAAGTAAGAAGTTTTTGAAAATTTTCCAATAAAAATATGAAAATTTTGAAAAATTTTCTATAAAAATAGAAAATTTTTGAAAAATTTCCTATAATAATGAAATTTCCAGTAATAATAGGAAGTTTTTGAAAAATTTCCTATAAAAATAAGAAATTTTTGAAAAATTTCCTATAAAAATAAGAAATTTTTGAAAAATTTCCTATAAAAATAAGAAATTTTTGAAAAATTTCCTATAAAAATAAGAAATTCTTGAAAAATTTCCTATAAAAATAAGAAATTTTTGAAAAATTTCCTATAAAAATAAGAAATTTTTGAAAAATTTTCTATCAAAATGGAAATTTTTTTTTGAAAATTTTCCTGTATAAAAGAAATTTTTGAAAAATTCCTTATAATAATAAAAATAAAAAAAAATTGAAAAAACTCCTATAAAAATAAAATTTTTTGAAAAATTTGCCGTTAAAATAAAAACTTATATATATAGGAAATTTTTAAAAAATTTCTCATTTTTATAGGAAATTTTTCAAGAATTTCGTATTTTTATAGGAAATTTTTCAAAAATTTCTCATTTTTATAGGAAATTTTTCAAAAATTTCTCATTTTTATAGGAAATTTTTCAAGAATTTCTTATTTTTATAGGAAATTTTTCAAAAATTTCTTATTTTTATAGGAAATTTTTCAAAAATTTCTTAATTTTATAGGAAATTTTTCAAAAATTTCTTATTTTTATAGGAAATTTTTCAAAAATTTCCTATTTTTATAGGAAATTTTTCAAAAATTTTCTATCTTTATAGAAAATTTTTCAAAAATGTTCTATTTTTATAGGAAATTTTTAAAAAATTTCTTATTTTTATAGGAAAGTTTTCAAAAATTTCCTATTTTTATAGGAAATTTTTTAAAAATTTCCTATTTTTATAGGAAATTTTTTAAAAATTTCCTATTTTTATAGAAAATTTTTCAAAAATGTTCTATTTTTATAGGAAATTTTTAAAAAATTTCTTATTTTTATAGGAAATTTTTCAAAAATTTCCTATTTTTATAGGAAATTTTTTAAAAATTTCCTATTTTTATAGGAAATTTTTCAAAAATTTCCTATTTTTATAGGAAATTTTTCAAAAATTTCCTATTTTTATAGAAAAATTTTCAAAAATTTCCTATTTTTATAGGAAATTTTTCAAAAATTTCCTATTTTTATAGGAAATTTTTCAAAAATTTCCTATTTTTATAGGAAATTTTTCAAAAATTTCCTATTTTTATAGGAAATTTTTCAAAAATTTCCTATTTTTATAGGAAATTTTTCAAAAATTTCCTATTTTTAAAGGAAATTTTTCAAAAATTTCCTATTTTTATAGGAAATTTTTCAAAAATTACCTATTTTTATAGGAAATTTTTCAAAAATTTCCTATTTTTATAGGAAATTTTTCAAAAATTTCCTATTTTTATAGGAAATTTTTCAAAAATTTCCTATTTTTATAGGAAATGTGTCAAAAATTTCCTATTTTTATAGGAAATTTTTCAAAAATTTATTATTTTTATAGGAACATTTTTCAAATTTTGTTATTTTCATATTAAGTTTTTTCAGATTTAATCTTTTTAATTTTTAATGGCTCATAGCACCTCAGGAAATCTAATTTGTTAAAATCAAATTATTTTGAAAACATCATGTGTTTTCTTCTTGCTAATTTTTTGCTTGATTCTTTTTCCTTTCTTTAATATTTTGCCTTTTTCTTGGTTTTTTTTTCAATTTTGATTAAATGTCGTCAAATTTGCCTTTTTAGTCTATTTAAAAATAAAAGTAAAATTTAATTAAATTAATTGGCATATTTAAGCAATTTGTTGGCATAATTTCACTCATTCCCTCGATCCGTCTGTCAGTACCTCTCAGCATTTTGATTTCGTTAAACGAATCCCTCTTTTATTTTCCCATCGCTTTTAAAAATGACGTAAATATCTTGGCTCTGGCTCTGTCTCTTTGATTTTAAATACAAAAATCATAACAAACCTTGAACTTGTAAAATTTACATAGAAATTTTAATTTAATTTAATACAACAACAAAAGCCTTAAGTGCAAAGAAATTTAAATTTGAATTCAAAATACTTAATTTTTTCTATTATACGTTACTTTTTCGTTAAGTGGGTGTTTGTTTCTTTCAATTGTTGACTCTTTGAGATATAAATATTTAAATTTTATACTTGATTTTAAATTGGGTATTATATAGAGAAAAGTATTATTATATGGATAATTTTGTCTAAAAGACGTAGATGTCCGAATTTAATATGGGACTTTTCAAAACGACCATACCACAAATCAATGTTTGAAAGTGCAACATCTTTATATTATAGAGTCTTTGCTTTGTGAACCGCCGTGGTATAGCAGGTAAGACATCCGCCTAGCATACCAGAGGCCCAAGTTCAATCCCCGACCAGATTCACTTGAAAAAAATAAATTTTCAAAAAAGCGGCGTTTCACCTCATAACTCAGCTAGCCACTGGTTATTGAGTATTAGGCTATGAAAAACTTCTCTAACTAATGCATTCGCCGTTCGGAGTCGGCGTTAAAACGTAGGTCCCTTTCAATGAGTTTAAAAATAGAATCGGATGCAGCTCATTGTCTGAGAGAAGTGCCCCTTGTTCCAATTGGAATGTTGTCGGGGAAGTTTCGCCTGCAAACATTTTCTGTAATATATTCGACTTAAGCGGGCTATGCCCGCCACACCTTAATATACTTAAAAGTAGTAGTAAATTTATTAAACATTTAATTACCTATTATGACATTTATGTCTTTATAATTGGTCCGTTTTTTGATCTAGAACTGTTTTATAAAACCCCTTTGTTAAATTCCCACTTCTTATTGATAATCCAGATTCTACTGTCTTTTAATTTCAAGCTCTTATTTTGCTAATATTAACATTTTATTGCTGGCACTAAAATTTTGAATGTTTTCTTCTTTAATATTTCTTTGTAAATCTGAAACTAAATTTTCAAAATCATAAAACGCAACCAAATGCAGCGGAAAATGCAACGATTTTGATAATAATATTTTTAAGTACTAATTTTTAATACTTTTTACTTTTTTTATTGTTCAAGTAAATCTCTCTCTCATTCTACTACTCTTTGGACTTAATTCTCTTATTAAGAGCCATTGAAAATTCTTAAGTTTAACTCTCTTAATGCAAGATAGAGTAGGAAGCAATAAAACGGACTTCCTTAACTTTAAAGGTGATGTTGAAGTAAAGACCCAATAGGAAAAATATGAGAAGAAATTTTTGAAAAATGTCCTATAAAAATAAGAAATTTTTGAAAAATATCCTATAAAAATAAAAAATTTTTGAAAAATTTGCTATAAAAATAAGAAATTTTTGAAAAATTTCCTATAAAAATAAAAAAATTTGGAAAAATTTCATATGAAAATAGGAAATTTTTCAAAAATTTCCTATTAAAATAAGAAATTTTTGAAAAATTTCCTATAAAAATAAAATTTTTTTGAAAAATTTCCTAAAAAATAAAATTCCCTAAAAAAATATAAAATTTTTTTTTTAAATTTCCTATAAAAATAATTAATTTCTGAAATAATCTCTATAAAAATAAGAAATTTTTGAATAATTTCCTATAAAAATAGGAAATTTTTGAAAAATTTTCTATAAAAATAGGAAATTTTTGAAAAATTTTCTATAAAAAGTAAGAAATTTTTTAAAAATTTCCTATAAAAATAAGGAATTTTTAAAAAAATTCCTGTAAAAATATGACATTTTTAAAAAATTTCTTATAAAAATAAGAATTTTTTGAAAAGTTTCCTATAAAATTAAGAAATTTTTTAAAAATTTCCTATACAAATTAGAAATTTTTGAATTATTGACTATAAAAATAAGAAATTTTTGAGAAATGTCCTTTAAAAATACGAAATTTTTGCTATAAAAATACGAAATTTTTGAAAAATTTGCTATAAAAATAAGAAATTTTTGAAAAATTTGATATAAAAATACGAAATTTTTGAAAAATTTCCTGTAAAAATAGGAAATTTTTGAAAAATTTCCATAAAAAAAATCTTGAAAAATTAAAAAAAAAAAAATAAGAAATTTTTAAAAAATTTCCTATAAAAATAAGAAATTTTTGAAAAATTTCATATAAAAATAAAAAAATTTTGAAAAATTTCCTATAAAAATATGACATTTTTGAAAAATTTCCGATAAAAATAAGAAATTTTTGAAAAATTACCTATAGAAATAAGAAATTCTTAAAAAATTTCCTATAAAAATAAGAAATTTTTGAAAAATTTCCTATAAAAATAAGAAATTTTTGAAAAGTTTCCTATAAAAATAAGAAATTTTTTAAAAAATTCCTATTAAAATAAGAAATTTTTTAAAAATATCCTATAAAAATAAGAAATTTTTTAAAACTTTCTTATAATAATAAGAAAATTTAAAAAAAAATCCTACAAAAATAAGAAATTTTTGAAAAATTTCCTATAAAAACAAGAAATATTAGAAAAATTTCTTATAAATAAGAAATTTTTGAAAAATTAAGAAATTTTTGAAAATTTTCCTATAAAAATAAGAAATTTTTGAAAAATTTCCTATAAAAAGAGGAAATTTTCGAAAAATTTCCTTTAAAAATAGGAAATTTTTGAAAAATTTCCTATAAAAATAATAAACTTGGAAAAATTTCATATGAAAATAGGAAAATTTTCAAAAATTTCCTATAAAAATAAGAAATTTTTGAAAAATTTCCTATAAAAATAAAAATTTTTTGAAAAATTTCCTATAAAATAAAATTCCCTAAAAAAATATAAAAAAAAAATTTTTAAAATTTCTTATAAAAATAAGAAATTTCTGAAAAAATTCCTATAAAAATAAGAAATTTTTTAAAAATTTCCTATAAAAATAAGAAATTTTCAAAGCTTTCCTATAATAATAAGAAAATTAAAAAAATTCCTACTACAATAAGAAATTTTTGAAAAATTTCCTATAAAAACAAGAAAAATTTCTTATAAAAATAAAAAATGTTTGAAAAATTTGCTATAAAAATAAGAAATTTTTGAAAAATTTCCTATAAAATTAAGAAATTTTTGAAAAATTAAGAAATTTTTGAAAAATTAAGAAATTTTTGAAAAATTAAGAAATTTTTGAAAAATTAAGAAATTTTTGAAAAATTAAGAAATTTTTGAAAAATTAAGAAATTTTTGAAAAATTAAGAAATTTTTGAAAAATTAAGAAATTTTTAAAAATTAAGAAATTTCCTAGAAAATTAAGAAATTTTTGAAAAATTAAGAAATTTTTGAAAAATTAAGAAATTTTTGAAAAATTAAGGAATTTTTGAAAAATTAAGAAATTTTTGAAAAATTTTCTATAAAAATAGGAAATTTTTGAAAAATTTCCTATAACAATAGGAAATTTTTGAAAAATTAAGAACATTTTTAAACTGTTGTAAAGCTAAGAAATTCGTTTAAAATTTGTATGCAAAAAAATTACACGAGGGCTGCCTTTTCAATTATGAGATTAAAGAAAATAAATATTTTTTTAAATTTTTTTTGTTATTATAAATTGGACAGGCGGAGAACAATTTGTTTGGAATTGTACCCAATTTTGTAACGAGGACTCTTGTATAAAATTATATTAAATCTAGTAAAAGATATGATTTATTGATGATTTATTTATTTAAAACATTTATATCTAATATGAAGACTGCTTGGCGTAGGCTCATGACTAGACTTAGGTGTACAATAAAGACTAGATGTTGATATATGAATAAAGCCTTAACGAGATCTTTGACTAGATTGAACATTTACTAAATTAATGACAAGCTATCAGTTGACTTGTTTAAAAATATATCGTTTTTTGTTGATTTTAGGCTGTATAGGCTTAAATATGCAAAAATATGCGCATGATTTCTATACTGTTGTAAAGCTAAGACCTCGGCCTATAGTTTATAAAACAATATAGCTTTTTAGATATCTTGTAAAAAAAGTTGTATTTCATTAGAACTTAAAAATTTAGGCCTATATAAAAAATTTGATTTTAAAAGATCATGTTAAAATTCTTAATATGCAAAAATATGCAAAAAATTATAAAACTGTTACAAAGCTAGGAAATCGGTTTAAAATGTGTATGCAAAAATATTAAGCGAGGGTTGCCTTTTGAATTTTGAGATTGGAGAAAATAAATGTTTTTTAATTATAATTGCATTATAATTTGGACAGACAGACCCCCCTTTGTACGGAATTCTAGCCAATTTTATTACGAAGACTGTTAGGGGTCTTATATAAAATGATATTAAATCTAGTAAAAGACAACATATGATTTATTTATTTAAAACATTTATATCTAGTAAGAAGAGAGCTTGCCTTAGGTTCATGACTAGACCTAGGTTTACAAATAGACCTACCAATGGGTTATGACCAGATCTTGATATCTGACTAAAGCTGTAACGAGAGCTTTGACTAGATTGATCTTTTATTAGATTAATCACAAGGTATCAGTTGACTTGTTAAAAAATATATGACTTTTTTTCATTTTAGGCTGTATATGCTAAAATATGCAAAAATATGCACATGATTTTTATACTATTGTAAAGCTAAGAACTTGGCCTATAGTTTGTAAAATAATATAGCCTTTTAAATATCTAGTAAAAAAAGTTGTATTTTATTAGAACTTAAAAATATAGGCCTATATATAAAATTTGATTGTAAAAGATCATATCAAAATTCTAAATATGCAAAAATATGCACAAAATTGTTAAGATGTTAGAAAGCTAAGAATTTTGTTTAAAATTTGTATGCAAAAAAATTATACGAGGGTTGCCTTTTCTGTTATGAGATTAAAGAAAATTAATTTTTTTTAAACTTTTTATTTTTTTTGTATGCAAAAATATGCATATGATTTCTATACTGTTGTAAGGCTGGGACTTTGAACTTAATTTTTTTTTACAAATATAGTTCTACATATCTAATTAAAAATGTTGTATTTTATTTAAACTGAAAACTTATTTTTAAATTTAGGTCTTTTTAAAAATTTGATTATGAAAGATCATGCCAAAATGCTAAATATGCAAAAATATGCACAAAATTGTTAAGCTTTTACAAAGCTAAGAAATCTGTTTAAAATTTGTACGCATAAAAATTATACGAGGGTTGCCTTTTCTGTTATGAGATTAGAGATTTTTTTTAATATTTTTTTTTTATTATAAAAATGTCTAGATCTTGATATATGAGTAAGGCTATAACGAAAGCTTTGAATTGATTGAACTTTTACTACAACTGATAACTTAAGTTTCTTTGTTTTCAGAACTTGTTTTCAATTTCCGATAACCTCTTACACGTGCTGAACTAAGAACTAGGCTATACCGACCAATGGCCTTTTCCTTGTTTCTTGTTTCCTTGCTTTAGAAAACCTCAAAAATTTAATTAAATTAACAGAAAGTTTTTTGTTAAATTTCATTTTTTGTTCTGTAATCATACATTTTACCACACACTGTGTGTGTGGGGCTAAAGATAAAAACTTAATAATACGAAACATTTAATTTGGCTTTAAATTAGTGATAATTAATCATTTAGTTAAAAAACAACAAAAACTATTTAAAAACCAAAATTTGTTATTGTTTAGGAAAAGTGAACTTTTAAAAATTTTGACAAGATAAAAATTATTTCAATTAGTCTTTGTTTAATTAAAAAAATGCTCTTAAATTGTTGAGGAATGAGGGAATTAAAGAGTTTTTGGTTGTTTTATAAAGAAAAGAGAACCAAAGAGTTTTGCTTTGAAATATTTGAGCTCTTTTTGCCTTTTCCGTTTTTTATGGGTTTTTTGTTGTTAGTATTAATTTGTTCAATATTCGAGGCAATTGATCAGTTTGCTCACAGAATTCGTCGCGTTCAGTTGAAACGTTTTTTCGTTTCGTATCAAATTTTTACGGATTAAAAATTTTTATTGGTCTTGTTTCTTCTTCAAAAGATTTATGTCTTTGAACTGGCGTTAATTTTCTGAGTGTATAAAAAAATAAATGAAATTTTTGATAATCGAAAAAAAGTTGTTTAAAAAAAGAAGAAATTGAAAAATTCAAAAGTTATAATGAAATAGAATTTCGTTTAAATTCTTTGATAAATTATAATTAATGAAACGTAGAAAATCTTTTAAAAAAATACCCTTTAAAAATTAAATAAAGAAATTGAAAAAAAAGAATCGAATACACCAAAATCGAGTGTCAGCGATTTTTTGTGGTTGAAAATCAAAAAAATTTAAAAATTGTTAACAAAAAATTTTAATTAAATAAAAATTCATAAAGTCTTAAAAATTATTTTTGGAAATTGAAATACGTGCCTTAAAGTGAAATTTGAAAAAAGTAAAAAAAATTCCTTAAACTAATTTTTTATCGCTATTTCTTTGTCTTATATTCGTAATATAAAAAAATCAAACAAAAAGAAATACGAAAAATAAAATTTCAACAAATCCAAGAGGAGCTTAAGAAGATCTTTAACAAAAATAGTAAATTTTGAACTTAAAATTTAAGCCATTAAAATTTTTAAGATCAAAACCTAAAGAGAATAAAACAGTAAAACTCTTTTTTACTCTTTCTCTTTTGAAAGTCCAAAAAAAACCCTTAAACTTAAATAATTCTTCAAGCTAACCAACAAATTTTTGTGAGTGTAAGAAATAGTAGTTTCTTGTATAATTCTTTGTTTGAAAAAAGTAGGGGTCATTTATTTAAGACCTTAAAAGTTTTATTTAAGTACTTTTTGCTTCCCATAAAAAAAGTTTTCATAATTAAGTCTTTAAGACTTTTTTTGTGCCAAAAGAAGAAAAAAAGTCACCTTAAAAAAAGTTTTAAAAATTTTGAAAAGTTTTTTTTTTTTTTTTTTAATTATAATAATAAACACGAAATTTTGTTTAAAGAAAAAAATTCCCAAGAAAGCAGCAGAAAAAGTTAAAATTTTGCTTGAAAAAAAAAGAAAAAAATTGTTGATTTCAAAAACGTGTTTAGCATTTTGAGTTAACACTAACAAATATTTTTTGCCTAAAGTGGATTAAGTACTACATAAAAAAATCTAAATAAAAGCGAAAGGTAAATATTTTTCTTTATATATATTCAAAATTAAAACAATAATTTATTTGTTTTAAATAACAGCTGTTTAAAAATTTCAATCAAAAAATAAAAAAACAAAAAATTTTGAAGTCAATTCTTGAATTTCTTTCTTTCTTAATAAATGGCACAGACGGACACAAATTTAAATGGAATTCTAACCAATTTTATTGTTATAGAATTGGGATACAAACAAAAAAACTTATTGTGAAGATATTCTATAGTAAAATTTTGTTTAAATGAGAAATTTTTCTAAATTTCAATAATTGACTTGTAAAAAAATACATCACCTTTTGTTAATTTTAGGCTAAATATGCAAAAATATGCACATGATTTCTTTACTGTTATAAGGCTAAGACCTAAGCCCTTACTTTGTAAAAGAATATAGCTCTATAAATATCTAGTAGAAAAAGTTATATATTTTTGAAACATCAATTTTTTTTTTTTTTTTTTTTGAAAATTGATGTCTATATAAAACTTTTAATTGTAAAATATTGTGTCTAAAAGCTTAATATGCAAAAATATGCACAAAATTGTTAAACTGTTACAAAGCTAGGAAATATGTTTTTAATTTGTATGCAAAAAAATTACACGAGGGTTGCCTTTTAAATTTTGAGATTAGAGAAAAAAAAATTGTTTTTAATAAAGGTTTTTTTGCGGACATTCTTTATTCATAAATTTAACAGAAGGACATCGATTTCTGCAAAGTTATACATAATTTTATTATCAGATAATTTGGAAATGATGTTAGTTCTATAAATATTTAATGCAAAAAATTGTATAGATTTTATTTAAACTTAGAAAATGCAAACAAGAAAACTTATTTTGAAGATAATTTGTATTGAATTTGTGTTTAAATTAAAAATTTTGGTGAATTTCTATAATTGACTTGTAAAAAAATATCACATTTTCTTAATTTTAGGCTAAATATGCTAAAATATGCAAAAATATGCACATGATTTCTATACTGTTGTAAGGCTACGACATAGGCCTTAGAATGCGGTTCTATAAATATCTTGTAAAAAAGTCGTATTTTATTAAAACTGAAAAATTATTTTAAAATTTAGGCCTATTTAAAAAATTTAATTGTAAAAGATCATGTCTAAATATTTTATATGCAAAAATATGCACAAAATGTTTATACTGTAACAAAGCTAAGAATTCTGTTTTTTTTGTATGCAATTTTAAAATTAGAGAAAATAAATATTTGTTTGAAATATTTTTAATTTATTTTAAATTGGACAGAGACCAATTTGTACGGAATTTTACCCATTTTTATTACCACAGCCATTAAAAACGTTCTCGTGGTAAGACTATGGCTTAAATTATTTTATTTATAAATCGCCAAACAATCATCAAATAATCTTCAGTAATAGTCAAACAATCATCAAAGTATCATTAAACAATCGTCCAACAATCGCCTATCGTCAAACCATTATCGTACATTCATTAAAAATCAACGAACAGTAGTCAAATTGTATAATCGTTAAACAATAATTAAAAGTCGTCAAAAATTTGTCAGAAATCTTTGGACAATCATCAAACAACCAACAAACAATCGCTAGTCAATCATTAAATAATTATCAAACAATCTTTTAAAATCACCAAACAATAGTCAGTCAATCGTCAAACAACTATCAAATAGTCATCAAACAATCGTCAAACAACCATAAAAAAATCTTCAAACAATTATCAAACCATTGTCAAACAGTCGCCAGTCAAAGGTTAAACCATTATCAAGCAATCGTCAAACAACACCAATGTCCATGAAGCCGATATCGGTTCAAGATAATCAAAAAAGTAGGCTTTCTTTCAGTAAAAACTCATTTAAGGAAAAAAAAAAAAAATACCTATATCTGTACAGCCGTTTTCCAATTTAAGATAAATTGAAAAATGTGGGCGTAAAAATAGGTAAGGTCAAATTTTCTTTCCGTAAGAACTTCAATTGTATTAATACGAATGTTTAAGAAAATATTACCAATATTCGTGTATTCATTTCCCGCTTTAAATATAAAAAAGTGGGCGTATAAGTGGGTGTGGTCATTTTATCTTCATATAGAAACCTAACTTGTACTACTAGAAACATTCAGAAAAAAAATGTCCAAATCGGTCCTGACGTCCCACTAATACAACTTTAAAGAAAAATTATATTTTTAAGGAAATTTTTCAAAAATTTCTGATTTTTAAAGGAAATTTTAAAAATTTCTTATTTTTATAGGAAATTTTTCAAAATTTTCTTGTTTTTATAGGAAATTTTTCAAAAGTTTCTTATTTTTATAGGAAATTTTTCAAAAATTTCTTATTTTTATAGGAAATTTTTTAAAAATTTCTTATTTTTATAGGAAATTTTTCAAAAATTTCTTATTTTAATAGCAAATTTTTAAAAAATTTCTTATTTTAATAGGAAATTTTTAAAAAAATTCTTATTTTAATAGGAAATTTTTCAAAAATTTCTTATTTTTATAGGAAATTTTTCAAAAATTTCTTATTTTTATAGGAAATTTTTCAAAAATTTCTTATTTTTATAGGAAATTTTTCAAAAATTTCTTATTTTTATAGGAAATTTTTCAAAAATTTCTTATTTTTATAGGAAATTTTTCAAAAATTTCTTATTTTTATAGGAAATTTTTCAAAAATTTCTTATTTTTATAGGAAATTTTTCAGAAATTTCTTATTTTTATAGGAAATTTTTCAAAAATTTCTTATTTTTATAGGAAATTTTTCAAAAATTTCTTATTTTTATAGGAAATTTTTCAAAAATTTCTTTTTATAGGAAGTTTTTTTTTAAATTTCTTATTTTTTTGGGAAATTTTTTAAAACTATCTCATTTTTATAGGAAATTTTTAAAAAATTTCTTATTTTTATAGGAAATTTTTCGAAAATTTCTTATTTTTATAGGAAATTTTTGGAGAATTTCTTATTTTTATGGGAAATTTTTCGAGAATTTTCTTATTTTATAGGAAATTCTTCAAAAATTTTTTATTTTTATATAAAATTTTTCAAAAATTTCTTATTTTTATAGGGAATTTTTCAAAAAATTATTATTTTTATAGGAAAATTTTCAAAAATTTCTTATTTTTATAGGAAAATTTTCAAAAATTTCTTATTTTTATAGGAACATTTTCAAAATTTTTTTATTTTTATTGGAAACTTTTCAAAAATTTCTTATTTTTATAGAAAATTTTTCAAAAATTTCTTATTTTATAGGAATTTTTTTTAAAATTTCTTATTTTTATAGGAAATTATTCAAAAATTTCTTATTTTTATAGGAAATTTTTTAAAAATTTCCTTTTTTTATAGCAAAATTTTTCAAAAATTTCTTATTTTTATAGAAAATTTTTCAAAAATTTATTTTTTTTATAGCAAATTTTTCAAAAATTTCTTATTTTTATTGCAAATTTTTCAAAAAATTCATATTTAAAAAAAAAAAAATTTCCAAAATTTCTTAGTTTTATAAGAAATTTTTCAAAAATGTCTTATTTTTATAGGAAACTTTTCAAAAATTTTTTATTTTTATAGGAAATTTTTAAAAAATTTGTTATTTTTATAGGAAATTTTTCTAAAATTTCTTATTTTTACTGGAAATTTATCGAAAATTTTTTGTTTTTATTAGAAATTTTTCAACATTTTTTTTGATTTTTTTGAAATTTTGACATTAATAGTTTTGGGCAAAATGTGCAAATATATGCACCTGATTTATACACAGTTTGAAAGCTAATACTTTATTTTTTATGTGGATATAAATTTAGCTTCAAAGCTTTTTATTGAAAAAAGTTATGTAGTTTCTAGAATGTAAAAACCTCTTTTGTCGAGCATTTTTGTAAAAATTAAGCTGCCATTTTACACACATATTATATAAATATAACTGTTAACTGAAAATTTTATATAAATATAACTGTTATACTGAACATTTCATATATGGAAAACTGTCATACTGAACTTTTGCCACATAACTAATTTTTATATACTAAATTTTTAAGTAAATTTTATTAAAATTTACGATATTCTAGCAAGTGACTACTGATTGCTTTGTTATTTGTTATCACTACTTTTTTTTGTGAATGTTCATGTTATGATCACTATCATAATAATATGTCAAAGTAAAGTTTTTTATCGTTTGTGGTTTCTTTATTACTTTTTTATAATTAAAGAATTTAATTAGTTTTTTTTATCCGAAAGTTATAAATTTAAATGTGGTTTTGTTGATGGTTTTTTTTTATAATTTTCTAATTTGAAAGCTGTTATAACTGTTATATTTTCTATACAAAATTTTTCTAACAGTTACCGAAATTTTTTGATAAAATGTTGGTTTGTCCAGTACAATGCGGAATGGGCCGTAGAAGTAATTTACAAAAATCGTAAATATTATTTCCCAATTTTTTTTGTTGAATGACAAAATTATTTGTAAAATATTACAATTGTTTCAAAAAGGGTTAGGGTAATAACTGTGAGACTAAAAGTGTCATTTACCGGTTGTGCAAGTGTCAAGCACTCAATCAATTAACACGTCTGAGTAAATAACATAACAAAAATTTGAATAAAAGGGTAAAAATTTCAACAAAGCCCCTCATAAAAATGCACCTGAAAACGTGATTTTTAAAATAAAAGTAAATTAAAATCTGTTTTTATCTTAAATTGTTTATTTAAAAAAATATATTTATATGTATATACCAAGAAAAAAATTAAAAAGGTTCAAAAACCTTTTAAAAAACGCAATTTTTCAAACTACAAAGGAAATATAATCAAAACACAATTTTTACATATTTAAACAATTTTTTCTACATTCATTTGAAAACCCAGTTTTTTATAAAACAATTTACTTTTAATTAAGTTCTCATATGCGTTGTTTGGATTTCTATGCAAATTTTATCTAAACATTCAAGTATCAAAAAATTCAAATGAATCCAAGTCAATATTTAGTGCGAACAAACAAAAAAAAAAAAAAATTAGGCAAAACCAGCTCCAATTGAAATATCAGTTGGTACCAAAAAAAAAAAAAAATCACGCGTCTAAAGCAAATGAATGCATTAACATAAGAAAAAATTTATCTAACAGAAACTCATCTCATACTAGTATTAACCAAATATTTCAATAAACGATTTTTTATGCAAAAAAGCTGCTTTAAATTGCCCTATAATAAGCAACAAAAAGCACTCTAATGGCAAGCAAATGCTAAAATTTTAATAAATTTGACAAAAATGTGGCAACATAATTTACAATATAAAAATTTGGAATATGATATAAAGTAGTAATTTTTTTTAAGTAATATTTTTTTAGAAAAGTTGACGAAAGGACAACATTTCTATAGAAAAGTTGACGAAAGGACAACATTTCTATAGAAAAGTTGACGAAAGGACAACATTTCTATAGAAAAGTTGACGAAAGGACAACATTTCTATAGAAAAGTTGACGAAAGGACAACATTTCTATAGAAAAGTTGACGAAACGACAACATTTCTATAGAAAAGTTGGCGAAACGACAACATTTCTATAGAAAAGTTGACGAAAGGACAACATTTCTATAGAAATGTTGACGAAAGGACAACATTTCTATAGAAAAGTTGACGATAGGACAACATTTCTATAGAAAAGTTGACGATAGGTCAACATTTCTATAGAAAAGTTGATGATAGGACAACATTTCTATAGAAAAGTTGACGATAGGAAGACATTTCTATAGAAAAGTTGACGATAGGAAGACATTTCTATAGAAAAGTTGACGATAGGAAGACATTTCTATAGAAAAGTTGACGACAGGAACCCATTTCTATAGAAAAGTTGACGATAGAAAGACACTTCTATAGAAAAGTTGACGATATTAAGACATTTCTGTAGAAAAGTTGACGATAGGAAGACATTTCTATAGAAAAGTTGACGATAGGAAGACATTTCTATAGAAAAGTTGACGATAGGAAGACATTTCTATAGAAAAGTTGACGATAGGGAGACATTTATATAGAAAAGTCGACGATAAGAAGACATGTATATAGAAAAGTTGACGATAAAAAGACATTTCTATAGAAAAGTTGACGATAGGAAGACATTTCTTTAGAAAAGTTGACGATAGGAAGACATTTCTTTAAAAAAGTTGACGATAGGAAGACATTTCTTTAGAAAAGTTGACGATAGGAAGACATTTCTTTAGAAAAGTTGACGATATAAAGACATTTCTATAGAAAAGTTGAAGATAGGAAGACATTTCTATAAAAAAGTTGACGATAGGAAGACACTTCTATAGAAAAGTTGACGATAGGAAGACATTTCTATAGAAAAGTTGACGATAGGAAGACATTTCTATAGAAAAGTTGACGATAGGAAGACATTTCTAAAGAAACGTTGACGATAGGAAGACATTTCTATAGAAAAGTTGACGATAGGAAGACACTTCTATAGAAAAGTTGACGATAGGAAGACGTTTCTATAGAAAAGTTGACGATAGAAAGACATTTCTATAGAAAAGTTGACGATAGGAAGACATTTCTATAGAAAAGTTGACGATAGGAAGACATTTCTATAGAAAAGTTGACGATAGGAAGATATTTCTATAGAAAAGTTGACGATAGGAAGACATCTCTATGGAAAAGTTTACGATAGGAAGACTTTTTTGTAGAAAAATTGACGATAGGAAGACATTTCTATAGAAAAGTTGACGATAGGAAGACATTTGTATAGAAAAGTTGACGATAGGAAGACAGTTCTTTAGAAAAGTTGACGATAGGAAGACATTTCTATAGAAAATTTGACGGTAGGAAGACATTTCTATAGAAAAGTTGACGATATGAAGACATTTCTATAAAAAGTTGAAGATAGGAAGACATTTGTATAGAAAAGTTGACGATAAAAAGACATTTCTATAGAAAAGTTGACGATAGGAAGACATTTCTTTAGAAAAGTTTACGATAGGAAGACTTTTTTGTAGAAAAATTGACGATAGGAAGACATTTCTGTAGAAAAATTGACGATAGGAAGACATTTTTATAGAAAAGTTGACGATAGGAAGACATTTGTATCGAAAAGTTGACGATAGGAAGACATTTGTATAGAAAAGTTGACGATAGGAAGACAGTTCTATAGAAAAGTTGACGATAGGAAGTCATTTCTATAGAAAAGTTGACGATAGGAAGACATTTCTATAGAAAAGTTGACGATAGGAAGACATTTCTATAGAAAAGTTGACGATAGGAAGACATTTCTATAGAAAAGTTGACGATAGGAAGACATTTCTATAGAAAAGTTGACGATAGGAAGACATTTCTATAGAAAAGTTGACGATAGGAAGACATTTCTATAGAAAAGTTGACGATAGGAAGACATTTCTATAGAAAAGTTGACGATAGGAAGACATTTCTATAGAAAAGTTGACGATAGGAAGACATTTCTATAGAAAAGTTGACGATAGGAAGACATTTCTATAGAAAAGTTGACGATAGGAAGACATTTCTATAGAAAAGTTGACGATAGGAAGACATTTGTATCGAAAAGTTGACGATAGGAAGACATTTGTATAGAAAAGTTGACTATAGGAAGACAGTTCTTTAGAAAAGTTGACGATAGGAAGACATTTCTATAGAAAATTTGACGGTAGGAAGACATTTCTATAAAAAGTTGAAGATAGGAAGACAAGAAATGTTGTCCTATCGTCAACTTTTCTATAAAAATGTTTTCATATCCTCTTTTTTTTATAGGATTTAATACCTTAAAACATCTGTCCGTTAGGTAATAAAAAACTGTTTATTATCTATCATTTAATTACTTTATTATTTAACAAATCACCAAAATGAAAATAATTTTATATAATTTATTTGTTTAATGTCTAACATTAAGCAAAAATTTAAACTGACTAAATACAAAGATAAATCCGAAAACCACACGTTTCGTAAAGTGTTGAATTCTAAATGACATTTTGAAAAATAATAAAGTAATTAAGACGAGAATATTGCACAATTAGTTAAGAATAAAATAAACATTTAAATTCTATAAACTTCATAATTATCATTATCATGATGAACATTATTATAGACGATATTGGTCATTTGATAAGTCAGCGTGTGGCTAACAAAACCACCTGAATTCAGAAATTATACAAGTTCGAGCTTTAAGATTCTAAATCGTGAAATGCCGGCAATCACTCACAGACTTTTACTCTTTTAACGAGAATTTTATTATTTGTTACAATGTATTAAAAAGTTAGTTGCATCAACTAACTTGACTTGTTTTTGTTGACATAACAATCATCTCAATCAACATTTGTGTTAGCACAGTGTTCCGGGAACAAATATTGTTCATGAAATTCTAAAGAATAATGTTAATAATGATAATAACAAATAACAAAAAACATTAACTACATCATCATGTTCCGACTGATAAAAGTTTTTTGTTGCTAATTAGATTTTAATGTGTTTTTGTTTTAATTGAAATGTTTCATAAATTATTTAAACAAAAATAATAAATTACATCTGTCAAATATTGCAAATAAAATCGATAAATTTAAAAACATTTTTAAATTCAGAACATTTGTGTTTAAGGAAGTGCATGTATTTTGTCATTCTACACCCCAAAAGTCTTACATAACCTCAATTTTTCTAAATAAAAGTTGTCCAATCGACAACTTTTCTACAGAAAAGTTGTCCAATCGACAACTTTTCTACAGAAAAGTTGTCCAATCGACAACTTTTCTATCCAATCGAAAACTTTATAGAAAAGTTATCCAATCTATAGAAAAGTTGTCCTATTGATAGAAATGTTGTCCTATCGACAACTTTTCTATTAAAATGTAGTCCTACCGACAACTTTTCTATAGCAATGTTGTCCCATCGACAACTTTTTTGCATAAATGTTGTCCTAACGACAACTTTTCTGCAGAAATGTTTTCCTATCGACAACTTTTCTGCAGAAATGTTATCCTATTGACAACTTTTCTGTAGAAATGTTTTCTTATCTTGAACTTTTCTATAGAAATCTCTTCTATTGTCAACATTTCTATAGCAATGTCTTTCTCTCATCAACTTTTCTATAGAAATGTCTGTCTATCGTAAACATTTCTATAGAAATGACTTCCTGTCGTCAACATTTCTAAAGAAATTACTTCCTATTGTCAATTTTTCTAAAGAAATGTCTTCTTATCGTCAACTTTTCTAAAGAAATGTCTTCTTATCGTCAACTTTTCTCAAGAAATGTCATCCTATCGTCAACTTTTCTACAGAAATGTCTTCCTATCGTCAACTTTTCTAAAGAAATATCTTCCTATCAACTTTTCTACACAAATGTCTTCCTATCGTCAAGTTTTCTAAAAATATGTCTTCCTATTGTCAACTTTTCTAAAGAAATGTCTTCCTATTGCCAACTTTTCTATAGAAATGTCTTCCTATCGTCAACTTTTCTATAGAAATGTCTTCCAATCGTCAACTTTTCTAAAGAAATGTCTTCCTATCGTCAATTTTTCTAAAGAAATGTCTTCCTATCGTCAACTTTTCTGTAGAAATGTCTTCCTATCGTCAACTTTTCTATAGAAATGTCTTCCTATCGTCAACTTTTCTATAGAAATGTCTTCCTATCGTCAACTTTTCTATAGAAATGTCTTCCTATCGTCAACTTTTCTATAGAAATGTCTTCCTATCGTCAACTTTTCTATAGAAATGTCTTCCTATCGTCAACTTTTCTATAGAAATGTCTTCCTATCGTCAACTTTTCTATAGAAATGTCTTCCTATCGTCAACTTTTCTATAGAAATGTCTTCCTATCGTCAACTTTTCTATAGAAATCTTGTCCTATCGTCAACTTTTCTATAGAAATCTTGTCCTATCGTCAACATTTCTATAGAAATGTTGTCCTATCATCATTTTTTCTATAGAAATGTCCTATCCTATAGTCAACTTTTCTATAGAAATGTCTTCCTATCGTTAACTTTTCTATAGAAATGTCTTCCTATCGTCAACTTTTCTATAGAAATGTCTTCCTATCGTCAACTTTTCTATAGAAATGTCTTCCTATCGTCAATTTTTCTAAAGAAATGTCTTCCTATCGTCAACTTTTCTGTAGAAATGTCTTCCTATCGTCAACTTTTTTATAGAAATGTCTTCCTATCGTCAACTTTTCTATAGAATTGTCTCCCTATCGTCAACTTTTCTAAAGAAATGTCTTCCTATCGTCAACTTTTCTATAGAAATGTCTCCCTATCGTCAACTTTTCTATAGAAATGATGTCCTATCGCCAATTTTTCTAAAGAAATGTCTTCCTATCGTCAACTTTTCTATAAAAATGTCTTCCTTTCGTCAACTTTTCTATAGAAATGTCTTCCTATCGTCAACTTTTTTTATAGAAATGTCTTCCTATCGTCAACTTTTTTTATAGAAATGTCTTCCTATCGTCAACTTTTCTATAGAATTGTCTTCCTATCGTCAACTTTTCTATAGAAATGTAGTTCTGTCATCAACTCTTCTATAGAAATGTCTTCCTGTCATCAACTTTTCTATAGAATGTGTTCTTATCGTCAACTTTTTAAATCTATCGATCTTTTGACCTAAAGTTTTTTTGGAAATTTTTTGAATGCGTGGAAAAAATTATATATATATAATCAGTGAAATGATTCATTAGCGGAAAGATAGCAAATGCAAATAGATAAGTTTCGTTTTATTTCTGTATCTATTTATGGTGTATAATTTGTTGGATATAAAGAGAAAAGTGACAAAGTACAAAATAGTTTTATATATTTTTATTAATGAAATATTTGTGCATATTAAATTGGTAATGACGTATTTTCGTACTTTCTTTTATTCTGCTTTCATTTGCGAAAATTCGTCAAGTCACTGAATAAAACATAATGAATATTAGCAAAAAAATTTCCAAATAAATTTTTATCGTATTCAAATGTTAGACAATTGCAGTAATTGTTGATTTTACACCAACAAGAAATTATCTCGATTTTTCGTAGTATTCATGAACCAGCATCTATTTAGATATTTATTTACTTGTTGTATCTTAAAGATACAAAAGTCAAACAAAATAATCATTTTGCTAATGCGTGATTTAGTGATAAACGTTGACGTGTGGCTGCGTGCAAAAACGATTCCAAACTGTTGATATTCGCAATTTACACATCACTAAGTGGGAAAAAAGTTTCAGATCTATTTGAGTTTAAGGAAAACAAAGCAATAAAATATTCATGTAAAGAAACTAGTTTGGACCGAACTGAACTGTTGATGTTAAATGATAATTTTTTCTCATTGGATTTAGTTAATTCTTTATTTAGTGGCTGGTTCACTTTGTCATTATTCAGTTAAAGTCAGTTTGAATAATTAACTGGTTATGATCACTTTGAAATGTTAGTTGAGAAATATCGAAGACGAACTGTCTCTAGTGTTTAATAGTTGAACTATTAGTCATCTTTGAAACAGACACTAGCCCGAAAGCATAAACAGAAAACTTGTTTAAACAGTTTTTTTTTAAATTCCACCTCCAATCAATATCAAATACTTCCTACACAATTACAATATAAAGGCATTTCTATAGAAAATTTGACGATAGGAAGACATTTCTATAGAAAAGATGATGATAGGAAAACGTTTCTGTAGAAAACTTGACGTTAGGAACACATTTCTATAAAAAAGTTGACGATAGGAAGACATTTCTATAGAAAAGTTGACGATAGGAAGACATTTCTATAGAAAAGTTGACGATGGGAATACATTTCTATAAAAAAAGTTGACGATACGAAGACATTTCTATAGAAAAGTTGACGACAGGAAGACATTTCTGTAGAAAAGTTGAGGATAGGAAGACATTTCTATAGAAAAGTTGAAGATAGGAAAACATTTCTGTAAAAAAGTTGACGATAGGAAGACATTTCTATAGAAAAGTCTACGATAAGAACACATTTCTATAGAAAAGTTGACGATAGGAAGACATTTTGATAGAAAAGTTGACGATGGGATGACATTTCTATAGAAAAGTTGACGATAGGAAGACGTTTCTATAGAAAAGTTGACGATACGAAGACATTTCTATAGAAAAGTTGACGATAGGAACACATTTCTATAGAAAAGTTGACGATAGGAAGACATTTATGTAGAAGACTATAGAAAAGTTGACATTTCTATAGAAAAGTTGACGATAGGAAGACATTTCTATAGAAAAGTTGACGGTAGGAAGACATTTCTATAGAAAAGTTGACGGTAGGAAGACATTTCTATAGAAAAGTTAACATTTCTATAGAAAAGTTGACGATAGGAAGACATTTCTATAAAAAAGTTGACGATGGGAATACATTTCTATAGAAAAGTTGACGATACGAAGACATTTCTATAGAAAAGTTGACGATAAGAACACATTTCTATAGAAAAGTTGAGGATACGAAGACATTTCTATAGAAAAGAAACAAGAACATTTCTTACGAAAAGTTAACGATAATACAACATTTCTATACAAAAGTTGCCGATAGAACAACATTTATATAGAAAGGTTGTCTATATGCTGTTCTATCGTCACTCTTTCTATAGAAATGTTGTCCTATCGTCAACTTTTCTATAGAAATGTTGTACTATCGTCAATTTTTCTATCGAAATGTTGTCCTATCATCAACTTTTCTTTAGAAATTTTGTCCCTTCGTGAACTCGTCTATAGAAGTGTTGTCCTATCGTCAACTTTTCTATAGAAATGTCTTCCTATCGCTAACTTTTCTATAGAAATGTCTTCCTATCGGTAACTTTTCTATAGAAATGTCTTCCTGTCGTCAACTTTTCTATAGAAATCTTGTCGTCAAGTTTGCTATAGAAATGTTGTTCTATCGTCACTCTTTCTATAGAAATGTTGTCCTATCATCAACTTTTCTATAGAAATGTTGTACTATCGTCAATTTTTCTATCGAAATGTTGTCCTATCATCAATTTTTCTTTAGAAATTTTGTCCTGTCGTGAACTCGTCTATAGAAATGTTGTCAACTTTTCTATAGAAATGTCTTCCTATCGCTAAATTTTCTATAGAAATGTCTTCTCATCGGTAGCTTTTCTATAGAAATGTCTTCCTGTCGTCAACTTTTCTATAGAAATTTTGTCTTATTGTCAATTTTCCTATAGAAATATTGTCCTATCGTCAACTTTTCTATATAAATCTTGTCCTATCGTAAACTTTTCTATAGAAGTCTTGTCGTATCGTGAACTTTTCTATGGAGATCTTGTCCTATCGTCAACTTTTCTATAGAAATCTTGTTTTATCGTCAAATTTTCTGTAGAAATCTTGTCCTATCGTTAACTTTTCTATAGAAATCTAGTCCTATCGTCAACTTTTCTATATAAATCTTGTCCTATCGTAAACTTTTCTATAGAAGTCTTGTCCTATCGCGAACTTTTCTATGGAGATCTTGTCCTATCGTCAACTTTTCTATAGAAATCTTGTTTTATCGTCAAAGTTTCTGTAGAAATCTTGTCCTATCGTTAACTTTTCTATAGAAATCTTTTCCTATAGAAATCTAGTCCTATCGTCAACTTTTCTATAGAAATCTTGTCCTATCGTCAACATTTCTATAGAAATCTTCTTGTCCTATCGTGAACTTTTCTATGGAGATCTTGTCCTATCGTCAACTTTTCTATAGAAATCTTGTTTTATAGTCAAAGTTTCAGTAGAAATCTTGTCCTACCGTTAACTTTTCTATAGAAATCTTTTCCTATAGAAATCTCGTCCTATCGTCAACTTTTGTATAGAAATCTTGTCCTATCGTCAACATTTCTATAGAAATCTTGTCCTATCGTCAACTTTTCTATAGAAATCTTGTCCTATCGTCAACTTTTCTATAGAAATCTTGTCCTATCGTCAACTTTTCTATAGAAATCTTGTCCTATCTTTAAATTTTCTCTAGAAATCTTGTCCTATCATCAACTTTTCAATACAAATCTTGTCCTATCGTCAACTTTTTTATAGAAATCTTGTCCTATCGTCAACTTTTCTATAGAAATCTTTTCCTATCTTCAACTTTTCTATAGAAATCTTTACGTATCGTCAACTTTTCAATACAAATCTTGTCCTATCGTCAAATTTTCTATAGAAATCTTGTCCTATCGTCAACTTTTCTATAGAAATCTTGTCCTATCTTCATCTTTTCTATAGAAATCTTGTCCTAACTATAGAAATCTTGTTAACTTTTCTATAAAAATCTTGTCCTATCTTCAACTTTTCTATAGAAATCTTGTCCTATCATCAACTTTTCAATACAAATCTTGTCCTATCGTCAACTTTTTTATAGAAATCTTGTCCTATCTTCAACTTTTCTATAGAAATCTTGTCCTTTCGTTAACTTTTCTATAGAAATGTTGTCCTATAGTCAACTTTTCTATAGAAATGTTGTCCAATTGTCTACTTTTTCTATAGAAATCGTGTCTTATCGTCAACTCTTCTATAGAAATCTTGTCTTACCGTCAACTTTTCCATAAAAATCTTGTCTTATCGTCAACTTTTCTATAGAAGTCTTGTCCTATCGTCAAATTTTGTATAGAAATCTTTTCCTGTCGTCAAGTTTTCTATATAAATGTTTTTTTTTTCTCAAGTTTTCTATAGAAAAGTTTTCCTTTTCTCAACTTTTTTATAGAAATTTTTGACTATCGTCAACTTTTCTTTGGTGGAATTTTTTTTCTGATTTTTTTTAACTGCGAATATTTAATTTTTTTATCTATATCAAATTTTTTGATTATATTTTGTTTTTTTATTTAATTTTTATGTGATTCCAATTTCATTATCAATATTTATTTATTATCATTATGAATTTTGATGATAATGAATGGAACTACTGATACAGTTTTTATCAGGGTTCTTTACTTTAACAGCTCAAATTTTGTTTTATCTATTATTAAATGGCTCGTGCTAGTTTTTGACAATTATTGGTAATATTTGATCTATTTCTTATGTTACTTGAGGATAACCTAAATTAGATATCGAAATTATTGCATGATATTTGAATTTGAATTTTGTTGAATATAACGGATGAAAATTTTTTATATTTTATAGTTTTAAAGCTTAATTGATTGTCTTTCTGAACCTGAAAGTATTTCGTAATATCTCGAGTACTTTTGAAGTTATATATCTTATTGTCTTGTAGACCAATATTGATATTTTTCTTTAATATTTGTACTTAAAATATTTTCCCAAAATTTTTTGCCTTATCCTCGTATATTGTCATAAAACCAAAAAATGGAAAGTATTGTTTTATGGTATTTAGGCCACCTTGTTAAAACGTTTTTTGTTATTATTTTTTTTTTTTGTGGTATTTATTAGTTTGTGTATCTTTTTTTTGGGTGATCCAAAGATATTTAGTACTTTGTAGATATTTAGTACTTTGTACTTTATATAAAAGCAACAAGTTTAAGTAATGAAATAAATCGAGTACTAAATTAGATTGACCAAAATATATCAAATTTCGTTTCGAAATGGGTCTTCGTGTGAGTCAAATAAGTAGGTCAAATTTTGCCAAAATTACTGAGAATAATGACCTAAATTTATAAAAACATTTTTGTAGTTAATAGCTCATTTCCTCCCATTAATATTGTTTCAAAAGCTTATTTTACGTTCTACTTATTTGGTTTATTTTCTGTTGTAATTGTTTAATTTTATCGTCTGTATTATTTTATTTTCCTTTGGTTTATTTATTTTTTTTTTGTTTTTTTGCTGGGATTTTCCTCTCATTAACCAGCGCAAATGACTGTGTCTTCAGAATTTCTAGTATAAATATTTTGGTTTCTGTTACAAAAAAAGAAACCCAATTAAATAAAATTATAGAAAAATAGCAACTAAATTTTCAGTCTACATTGATTCTTTATAAATATTTATTTTTGCAAATACATTTTTTTGTATTAAGTTTTTGGGGTATTTCAATTGAAATTGTTTGGGTTTTACTATTTTTGCAAAAAGTTTTTGTTTGAGGTTTTAATAATGTTCAAATATTTACAAACTTTTTTAAATTTATTTCATTTAGAAAATAAAAACAAAAACCAAATAAAACGCAATAAATCTCAAAAGCTTGACTTTCTAAGGAGTGGTCTAAATAAAATTTTTAATTGTATTTAAAAAGCGAATTTTTGAAAAATTTTTCTTAAAATTGAACTTTTGAAAAATTTCCTATACAAATTTATTTTTGAAAAATTTTCTATAAAAAGTGAATTTTTGTAAAAATTCCTAAAAAAAGTAAATTTTTGAAAAGTTTTCTTAAAAAAGTGAATTTTTATAAAATTCTTTTGAAGTAAAATTTTGAAAAATTTCCTAAAAAAGTCAATTTTTGAAAAATTCCCAGTAAAAAGTGAATTTTTGAAATATTTTATATAAAAAGTGATTTTATTTTTAAATTCTTTATAAAATGTGAATTTTTGAAAAATTCCTTATAAAAAGTGAATTTTTGAAAAACTCCCTTTAAAAAGTGTACTATTAAAAAATCCTTAAAAAAGTGAATTTTATAAAAATTTCTTTTAAAAAGTGAATTTTTGAAAAATCTCTCTCTTTAAGTAAATTTTTGAAAAAATTTTATAAAAATTTCTTTTAAAAAGTGAATTTTTGAAAAATCTCTCTCTTTAAGTAAATTTTTGAAAAATTTCCTTTAAAAATTTATTTTCGAAAAATTCCCTATAAAAAGTGAATTTTTGAAAGATTCCCTTTAAAAAATTAATTTTTGAAAAATTTTCTTTAAAAAGTTAATTTTATAAAACATTCCCCTTTAAAAGTGAAGCTTTGAAAAACTCCCTTTAAACAATGAATTTTTGAAAAATTCCATTTAAAAAATGAATTTTTGAAATAATCCCTAAAAACTGAATTTTTGAAAAATTTCCTATAAAAAGTAAAATTTTGAAAGATTTCTTAAAAAAAGTAAATTTTTAAAAAATTCCCAAAAATGGAAATTTTTGAAAAAAACTTAAAAAAGTGAATCTTTGAAAAATTCCCTTTAAAAAGTGAATTTTAAAAAAATTCCCTATAAAAAGTGAATTTTTAAAAAATTCCCTATGAAAAGTAAATTTTTGAAAAATTCCCTAAAAAAGTGAATTATTCAAAAATTCGCTAAAAGAGTGAATTTTTTAAAAATTCGCTATTAAAGAGATTGTTTTAATGTGAGTTCTTGAAAAATTCCCTATAAAAACTGAATTTTTAAAAAATTTCCTATAAAAAGTGAATTTATGAAAAATTCCCTAAAAAAGTGAATATTTGAAAAATTTTCTAAAAAAGTGAACTTTTGAAAAATTCCCTATAAAAAGTGAATTTTTTAAAAATTCCCTAAAAAAGTGAGTTTTTTAAAAATTCCTTAAAAAATTGAATTTTCAAAAAATTGTATATTGAATTCCCTATAAAAACTGAATTTTTAAAAAATTTCCTATAAAAAGTGAATTTATGAAAAATTCCCTAAAAAAGTGAATATTTGAAAAATTTTCTAAAAAAGTGAACTTTTGAAAAATTCCCTATAAAAAGTGAATTTTTTAAAAATTCCCTAAAAAAGTGAGTTTTTTAAAAATTCCTTAAAAAATTTAATTTTCAAAAAATTTTATATTCTATAGAAAAATTTTTATATTGAAAATTTTTCTATAGAAAAATTTTTCTATTGAAAATTTTTCTATAGAAAAATTTTTCTATTGAAAATTTTTCTATAGAAAAATTTTTATATTCAAAATTTTTCTATAGAAAAATTTTTATATTCAAAATTTTTCTATAGAAAAATTTTTATATTGAAAATTTTTGTATAGAAAAATTTTTATATTGAAAATTTTTCTTAGAAAATTTTTCTACAAAAAATTTTTATATTAGAAACTTTTCTTTAAAAAAAAAAATTTGAAAAATTTAATATTGAAAATTTTTTCTCAACATTTTTTTTTGAAGAAAAAATTGTATTTTGAAAATTTTTCTTCAAAAAAATTTTATGTTCAAAATTTTTCTTTAAAAAAATTTTAATATTAAAAATTTTTCTATGAAAAAAAAAAAATTAAAAAAAAACATTTTATATTGATCCAATACTAAATTAGTAACACGCTCAACGTCAGGTTTACATTTGATGTTTAGTAATAAAATCTAACATTTTGCTGGGTTATGGCAAATTTTATGTAAATTTAATTTGTACTTGGGATATGTGAGTTTATCTTCTTCTTCAAAGAGGTGTGTAAAAAATGTGTTACTTTTCGCACAAATTGTATATTTCTAAACAAAATGATCCAAATACTGGAATAACATTAACATACAGTCCGATTTATTTATGTATACCCACCCAAAATATACCAAAATAAAATTTTTAAAATATTAAATTTTTTCAAAAATTTACTCAAAATTACGTGGTTTTATTGTTATATTTCCATAAAAAATCAAAACATCGTTCAAAGGCTCCTTTAAATACATTTTTATACAAAATTAACCCTTGCGTACCCATGGGCTAAGTAGGGGAACTATTTAGAGCGCTATTGAACTATTTTTTTTTTTTATTTTGAAATTAGTACAAAGGCACTTAATTTTGTTTTTAATATTCAATAAAATTTTTAAAATATCCGAAAAGAAAGCCGTGTTTTGCATATGAAAAAGATTCAGTCTTTCTCTTTCCCCCTCCATGATCGTTTTCAAGTCATAACTTGAAGGCTTGAAAAATCTTTTAAATTTAAAATATTTGTTCTATTATTTAACAAAAATAAAAAACTGTCCCATTCACTTAAATTTCATTTAGTAAATGAAATTTTTTACATTTGACCCCAATAATCTAAATACAAAGTTTCATTCCGATCGGAAATCGGGTAAGCAAGCCGACTTGACGCCAAAGTTTGGACATGACAGTTACATGGCAAAACTAAGGGGATTCTGAAACAATAAAAATATGTAATTTTTATACTTTTTTAAAAAGAATGACTCTTTTGAACAAACATTTTAAGAATCCCCTTAGTTTTGAAATGTAACTGTCATGTCGAAACTTTGGCGTCAAGTCAGCACACTTTTCCGATTTCCGATCTGAATGAAATTTTGTATTTGGATTATTGGGGTCAAATGTAAAAAATTTAATTTACTAAACTGTTTTGATTGGGTATATTTAAGTGAATGGGACAGTTTTTTGTGTTTTTTTTTTTTTTGAAAAATAATAGAACAAATATTTTAAATTTAAAAGCTTTTTCACGCCTTCAAATTTTGACTTGGAAACGATCTTGGAAGGGGAAAGAGAAAGACTGAATATTTTTTCATATGCCAAACACGCCTTTCTTTTGGAATATTTTTAAAATTTTTATTGAATATTAAAAACAAAATTAAGTACCTTTGTACTAATTTCAATTTCTTTAAATTAATAACAATTTCTATAGCGTGAATGTATGTGAACTAGAAAAACAAGTAAGAAAGCGCTATAGTCGGTCAAGCCCAACCAAACAATACCCTTCACCACTAAGGTCAAAGGTGTTCTTTTTCCTGTATAAAGACAAATATTTGCTAAATTTTGCCATCACACAAACATATTCTCAAAACTTATACATTTAAGCTGTTTCCGCCATTTGGACTTATATGAGAGCTAGAGTCAAATGTGGACCGATTATCTCGAAATTTGACAAATTGATTACAGTTTTAGTTTATGTGTGCAAAAAATAAACTTAAAATTCTCATTATCTTCGGATTTACGAGCGTTTTAGTGCGTTTTTAAAGAAGAGTTTGTATGGGAGCTATGGTCAAATGTGAACCGATTTCAACGAAATTTGGTACAGTGATTTAGGTTTACATAAGCAGTATTTGTTTTAAATTTCATGAAAAAATATTGATATTTGTGGCCAATATGTCAATTCCGGGAAGTGGGACCTATGGGAGGTACCATAAATAATGAACCGATTTTGACCAATTTCAATAGCCATGGTCCCATTATCAAAAAAATGATCTTAACAAATTTCATCAAATTATCTTTAGAATTGCGACCTGTAGTTTGATTACAAGGTTTACATGGGGGTCCAGCCAGCCAGCCAGACGGACTGACGGACGGACGGATATCGCTAAATCGACTCAGAAAGTGATTCTAAGCCTATTGGTATACTAAAAGGTGGGTCTAAGACAAATATTTCTATGCGTTACAAACCTCAGCACAAACTTATAATACCCTTTCCACCTATGATGGTGAAGGGTATAAAAACGTGATATTGTTTTTAACATGTGGTTTTGCTTAATTTTCTCGAGAACTACCACTTGACACCGTCCTTCCCTCGCATCCATCATAGTTTTTAACAAAGGAAACAAAATAATACCTATTTAAATTAATAATTTATATTAATTTAACTCGAGCAAAGTGAGAAAAATATTTTAAATAATAGCACAACATTTATGAATAATAACAATTTTCATGGAAATAAATATTCAAATAAAAGAGTAGAGGCAAAAGTAAATAAATAACAAATAAAGGCAATAAAAAGTATTAAATAAACAATTATGGCAACAAATTTATAGACTAAAATAAAAATGGAAAGAAAAGTTTTACGACTGCGAATACGACAGACGACGGTTCCACTAACTGGAAATTAAAAAAAATTGCAGCGCAAAAGTGAAGGAAATGTTTTAAAATTTTTATCTCATGACAAATCATTTGCTTTTACTGATTAAAGGAATTTTTTTTTCAATTTTAAAGCGAATGGTTTAAAAAACAACCAAGCAAGCTTTACAGTTGGTCTCACCGTTTATTTGATACACTTTAGCACTTAATACAAAAAAAGATCAATTACAAGTTTGTCTAACTCTTAGAAAAATATATGTGGTCTTTACTTTTAGAGAAATATTCATGCTTAATTTCCTTTAACTTTTCACACCGTGATGCATCGATTGTGCGGGTGGGTTTCAATATTTTGGCTTCTGTTGGCCCAATGTGAAAAAGACTGGCATGCATCGATTGTGCAGAATGTTTTTTATATTTGCTTCTTACATTTCTTTTCTATTTGATTTAACGTTACTTGAATTATTGCGAAATTCTTCAGTTACATTTCAGTTTTAGAAAAATGGGCCTTTAATTTCAAATTAATTAAGCGTTTATAAATAATGAAGTAAAAAAATTATAAATTTTAATATTTTAAACTAACTGAAAGCGTTGCTTTCAATAAAAATGTGTTTTAGTTAAAAACATTAACCGAGATGCATCAATTGTGCGTGTGATGAAATCTGTGAAGCATATAAAATCATTGATTATATTTGCATACTCTGTAGAGACCACATAATTAAAAAATTATAAAAAAAAATCCTAGTAGTTTGCGCCAGATCTGAACACTTTCTCGAGATTTAAAAAATTTTTGGTAAAAATATTTTTCTATAGAAAAATTTTTCTTTAAAAATATTTTTCTATAGAAAAATTTTTCTTTAAAAATATTTTTCTATAAAAAAATTTTTGGTAAAAATATTTTTCTTTAGAAAAATTTTTGCTAAAAAGAAATATTCGTACTTAATGTCCTTTAACCTTTCAAACTGTGATGCATCGATTGTGCGGGTGGGTTTTGGTTTCAATATTTTTGCTTCTGTTGGCCCAATGTGAAAAAGATTGGCATGCATCGATTGTGCAGAATGTTTTTTATATTTGCTTCTTACATTTCTTTTCTATTTGATATACCGTTACTTGAATTATTGCGAAATTCTTCAGTTACATTTCAGTTTTAGAAAAATGGGCCTTTAATTTCAAATTAATAAATCGTTTATAAATAATGAAGTCAAAAAATTATAAATTTTAATATTTTGAACTAATTGAAAGCGTTTCTTTCAATAAAAATGTGTTTTAGTTAAAAACATTAACCGAGATGCATCAATTGTGCGTGTGATGAAATCTGTGAAGCATATAAAATCATTGATTATATTTGCATACTCTGTAGAGACCACATAATTAAAAAATTATAAAAAAAGTCCTAGTGGTTTGCGCCAGATCTGAACACTTTCTCGAGATTTAAAAAATTTTTGGTAAAAATATTTTTCTATAGAAAAATTTTTCTTTAAAAATATTTTTCTATAGAAAAATTTTTCTTTAAAAATATTTTTCTATAAAAAAATTTTTGGTAAAAATATTTTTCTTTAGAAAAATTTTTGCTAAAAATATTTTTCTATAAAAAAAATTTTTGGTAAAAATATTTTTCTATGGAAAAATTTTTGTTAAAAATATTTTTCTATAGAAAAATTTTTGGTAAAAATATTTTTCTATAGAAAAATTTTTGATAAAAATATTTTTCTTTAGAAAAATTTTTGGTAAAAATATTTTTCTATAGAAAAATTTTTGATAAAAATATTTTTCTATAGAAAAATTTTTGCTAAAAATATTTTTCTTTAAAAATATTTTTCTATAGAAAAATTTTTCTTTAAAAATATTTTTCTATAAAAAAATTTTTGGTAAAAATATTTTTCTTTAGAAAAATTTTTGCTAAAAATATTTTTCTATAGAAAAATTTTTGCCAAAAATATTTTTCTATAGAAAAATTTTTGCTAAAAATATTTTTCTATAGAAAAATTTTTGCTAAAAATATTTTTCTATAGAAAAATTTTTGCTAAAAATATTTTTCTATAGAAAAATTTTTGCTAAAAATATTTTTCTATAGAAAAATTTTTGCTAAAAATATTTTTCTATAGAAAAATTTTTGCTAAAAATATTTTTCTATAGAAAAATTTTTGCTAAAAATATTTTTCTATAGAAAAATTTTTGCTAAAAATATTTTTCTATAGAAAAATTTTTGCTAAAAATATTTTTCTATAGAAAAATTTTTGCTAAAAATATTTTTCTATAGAAAAATTTTTGATAAAAATATTTTTCTATAGAAAAATTTTTGGTAAAAATATTTTTCTATAAAAAATTGTTTGGTAAAAATATTTTTCTATAGAAACATTTTTGATAAAAATATTTTTCTATAGAAAAATTTTTGATAAAAATATTTTTCTATAGAAAAATTTTTGGTAAAAATATTTTTCTATAGAAAAATTTTTGCTAAAAATATTTTTCTATAGAAAAATTTTTGCTAAAAATATTTTTCTATAGAAAAATTTTTGCTAAAAATATTTTTCTATAGAAAAATTTTTGCTAAAAATATTTTTCTATAGAAAAATTTTTGCTAAAAATATTTTTCTATAGAAAAATTTTTGCTAAAAATATTTTTCTATAGAAAAATTTTTGCTAAAAATATTTTTAGTACCCCTCGTATAAGAGGAAGTGATTTTTATTTAAGAGCGAATTCACACTTATATTTCTATGTGTTACAAACATCAGCACAAACCCAATTTACCATCTATGAAGATGAAGGGTACAAATTCAAGATTACGAATCGGGTTTCTTTTATAGAGTAAATACCATATTCTCGCGTTAAAAAGGGGTTTAACAGTTAAAAGAAAAAAAATTATAAAAAAATAAGAAACCACAAAACCTATTTATATAACCTTGACTGAAACCAAACAGGAATTTATGGTTTACATTCCATTGAAGAGACATTGGTAAAAAAATTTCCATTCATTGATAAACTTTATCACAAACTAGAGGTTAAGGAACTGGAGTTGCCCGTTTAAAGTTTTTACATGAGATTTCGAATAGCACCTCTTTAAAGAACGATATTGCTGAAAAATTTGTTTTAGACCCCATTTTTAATAGTTCAGAGGACACTTGGATACTCAAGAAACAATTAATGGAGTTGATTATCCAATGAGAGAAAGCTAAGGCACACACACGTGCTAATATTATAGAGTCTTTGGTTCGAATAAAATATTACATTTTTTAAAATATTTAGTATAGAATATTTGGGTATAGAAATATTTGTGTTAGACCCACCTTTTAGTATATCAATAGGCATAGAATCGATTTAGCCAAGTCAGTCCGTCCGTCTGACTGGACCCCCATGTATACCATGTAATCAAAGTACAGGTCGCAATTCTAAAGATAATTTGATGAAATTTGGCACACATCATTTTTTTTTTTGATAGTGGGACCATGGCTATTGAAATCGGTCCATTATTTATGGTACCTTCCATAAGTCCCACTTCCCGAAATAAATATTTTGGTCACAAATATCAATATTTTTTCGTAAAATTTAAAATAAATACTCCTTATGTATACAAAAATCACTAAAATCGTTGAAATCGGTTCACATTTGACCATAGCTCCCATACAAACTCTTCTGTCAAAACGCACTAAATAAGACAAAAATCTCTAAAACCCCCATAAATCTGATGATAATGAGAATTTTGAGTTTATTTTTTGCATACATAAATTTTTGTAAAAACTGTAATCAATTTGCCAAATTTCGACATAATCGGTCCACATTTGACCCTAGCTCTCATATAAGTCCAAATGACGGAAACAGCTTAAATATATAAGTTTTGGGAAAATGTTTGTGTGATGGCAAAATTTAGCAAATATTTGTCTTTATACTGAAAAATAACCTTTGACCTTAGAGGTGAAGGGTATCGTATGGTCGGGCTTGACCGACTATAGCACTTTCTTACTCTTTTTTTATCATACAAACATTTTTTTTTTAATTTTTTTTTTATATATTAAAGTCATGCATTAGATGTAGAAGCTACGGTCCAATGTGGGCCAATCATAAATATTGCATACTTTAAGGAGTTTTATATATGCGTATATATTTGACTCTTTAAGGAATTTCGAAAATGTGAAATTTTATGAATGCAATTTTTTTTTTGGTTTGAAGATAATGGGTGTTTTTTTTAGAGATATAGATCTTCGAATTGAAATAAAACACAAGAAAATCGTTTTAATGTCCATCAATTTGGCTTTGTTGGAAGGATAATTTTATGCCATTAATGTTTAAATATGATTTCGGGCATGTGGCCGCCGCGGCTTGCTCGAATAAAGCCAATTCTACAGGTCCAATTTTCAACTACTTTTTCGAGCATATGGGGCCGTATGTTGGCAATAACGCCACGAATGTTGGCTTCCAAGTCCCCTAACGTTTCTGGTTTGTTGGCGTAGACGAGCGACTTCACATATCCCCAAAGAAAATAATCCAGTGGTGTCAAATCGCACGATCTTGGTGGCCAATTGACAGGTCCATTCCGCGAAATTATGCGCTCATCGAATTTTTCCTTCAATAAATTAATTGTGACGTGCGCTGTGTGGCATGTAGCGCCGTCTTGTTGGAACCACAACTCATCCACATTCATGCCATCCAATTGGGGAACAAAATAGTCGGTTATCATGGCTCTATACCGGTCTCCATTTATGGTAACTGACTCTCCAGCATTATTTCGGAAGAAGTATGGCCCAATGACTCCACCAGCCCATAGAGCACACCAAACAGTCAGTTTTTGTGGATGTAATGGCGTCTCAAGGGTCTCATGTGGATTCTCTTCACTCCAAATGCGGCAATTTTGCTTGTTGACGTAGCCATTCAACCAAAAATTAGCCTCATTACTGAACAAAATTTTGCGATGAAAATCAGCATCGAGATCAATATCATTTTCGGCCCATACACCAAAATCACGACGCATTGCATGGTCTCGCGGCTTTAATTCTTGCACAAGCTGGATCTTGTAAGGTCGCAAGCCAAGATCTTTGCGCAAAATCTTCCATAAAGTTGATGGACAAAGCTCCAATTGCTGTGCACGGTGGCGAATCGATTCATTCGGGTCCTCTTCAACACTTTGCTCTACAGCGGCAATTGTTTCTTCGGTGCGCACTGTTCGACGTCGCTGCGGATGCGTATTATCACATAGAGTAAACGTAGTGCGAAAACGATCCATGGTTAACCGAATTAATTGCTCTGATGGACGATTATGTCGACCATAAAATGGACGGAGCTTGCGGTAAACTTCGCGAACTGAATCATTATTTTCGAAATTTGCACGATTTGCAAGCGTTGTTCTTTTGTCAACCTGTTCATGATGAAATGGCAAACCAAACTAAATATTAATCACTTGACAGCTGACAAAATGGCCGCCAGTTAAAAAAGTGATGCCAACTTAAAGTTCTATACCTCAATAAAAAACACCCGATATATTCCAAGTCCCTCAAGCAAAACAGGATTTTAATAAGTTTTGCTCACCCTAAACATCAAAAGGTCTTGAAAAGGGTTAAATAATTTTGTCTTTAAATTTTGTTATTATTTTAATATTCTAAACATTTCATATTAATTATCTATGACATTGCCAAAAAATCACATCACTCAATTTTCGGGGGAAAAAAACATATTAATGACAACATTAAAAAGCCCCGAAAATTTTGAAGAAAAAAAAACAACAAACTAATAAAAATTATTAAATTAAATCACCTCAAGTCTCGTCAGTTTGACAAAAAGTCGTTGCGACATAAATGATACAACGGTATTTATTCATATTTTTTTCCCCCCAATAGACTTCTCGATTTACTTCTTCTTCTTCTGCATAATAAATTAATTTTTGACAATAATAAAAATTTGAATAATTTTTTTTTTTATAATTCATTGTCTTTTTTCTTTGGTTTATCAAAAATTAAAAACACGTTTTTTTGGCAACAAGTTCATCACAAATTGTCGTATCTTTTAATCATTTTTATTTATTTATTTGTTTTTCGATTTTTATTTGACGAAAAAAATGTAAGTGATTGTTTAAATATTTAGGAATAAATTATTTATGAAGATAACAGAGTTAATTATGAGTCAGATAAATTTTTTGATAAATAATTTTCAATATAAATTTATACTATAGAAAATTTTCAATATAAAATTTTTCTATAAAAAAATTTTCAATATAAAATTTTTCTATAAAAAAATTTTCAATATAAAATTTTTCTATAGAAAATTTTCAATATAAAATTTTTCTATAGAAAATTTTCAATATAAAATTTTTCTATAGAAAATTTTCAATATAAAATTTTTCTATAGAAAATTTTCAATTTTAAATTTTTCTATAGAAAATTTTTAATTTTAAATTTTTTTATAGAAAATTTTCAATTTAAAATTTTTTTATAGAAAATTTTCAATATAAAATTTTTCTATAGAAAATTTTCAATATAAATATTCTATATATTTTTTTCTATAAAAAAATTTTCAACACAAAATTTTGCTATAGACAATTTTCTATAAAAATTTCTTTGATAGAAAATGTTTCTACAGAAAATTTTCTATATAAAATTTTTCTATAAACAATTTTAAATATAAATTTTTTCTATAAAAAATTTCAATATAAATTTTTTCTATAAAAAATTTTTCTATAAAAAATTTTCTATAAAAAATTTTTCTATAAAAAATTTTCTATAGAAAATTTTTCTATAGAAAATTTTCAATATAAAATTTTTGTATAGAAAATTTTTAATATAAAATTTTCTATAGAAACTTTTAATATTAAATTTCTAATATGAAATTGTTCTAAAAAAAATTATAATATAAAAAATTTCAATATAAATTTTTTTATAGAAAATTTTCAATTTTTTTATATAAAATTTTAAATATAAAATTTTAAATATGAAATTTTTCTATAAAAAATTTCCAATATAACATTTTTCTATAGAAAAGCTTCTATAGGAAATTTTCAATATAAAATTTTTCTATAGGAAATTTTCAATATAAAATTTTTCTATACAAAATTTTCAATATAAAATTTTTCTATAGAAAATTTTCAATATAAAATTTTTCTATAGAAAATTTTCAATATAAAATTTTTCTATAGAAAATTTTTAATATAAAATTTTTCTATAGAAAATTTTTAATATAAAATTTTTCTATAGAAAATTTTTAATATACAATTTTCTACAGAAAATTACATTTTTATAGAAAATTTTTAATATAAAAGTTTTCTATAGAAAATTTCTATATTAAATTTTTCTATAGAAAATTCTCAATATAAAATTTTTCTATATGAAATTTTCAATGTAAAATTTTTCTATAGAAAATTTTTAGTATATAAATTTTCTATAGAAAATTTTAAATATACAATTTTTCTAGAAAATGTTCAACATAATATTTTTCTATACAAAATTTTTCAATATAAAATTTTTATAGAAAATTTTTAAAATAGAAAACGTTTCTATAGAAAATTTTTTTGTAAAAATTTTTAATATAAATTTTTTTTTTTTGTAAAAAATTTTCAATATAAAATTTTTCTATAGAAAATTTTCAACATAAAATTTTTCTATAGAAAATTTTTAATACATAAATTTTCTATAGAAAATTTTAAATATACAAAATTTTTCTATAGAATATTTTCAATATAAAATGTTTCTATAGAAAATTTTCTATAGAAAATTTCGATATAAATTTTTTTTGTAAAAAAATTTCAATATAAAATTTTTTTACAGAAAATTTTATATTGAAATTTTTTTACAAAAAAAATTTATATCGAAATTTTCTATAGAAAATTTTATATTGAAAATTTTTATAGAAAATTTTTTTATAGAAAATTTTTTTGTAAAAATTTTCAATATAAAATTTTTCTATAGAAAATTTTCAAGATAAAAGTTCTCTATAAAAAATTTTCATTATAAAATTTTTCTATAGGAAATTTTCAATATAAATTTTTTCTATAGAAAATTTTCAATATAAAATTTTTCTATAGAAAATTTTCAATATAAAATTTTTTTATAGAAAATTTTCAATATAAAATTTTTCTATACAAAATTTTCAATATAAAATTTTACTATACAAAATTTTCAATATAAAGTTTTTCTATACAAAATTTTCAATATAAAATTTTACTATACAAAATTTTCATCATAAAATTTTTCTATAGAAAATTTTCAATATAAAATTTTTCTACAGAAAATTATAAATATAAAATTTTTCTACAGAAAATTATCAATATAAAATTTTTCTACAGAAAATAATCAATATAAAATTTTTCTACAGAAAATTATCAATATAAAATTTTTCTATAAAAAATTTTCAATATAAAATTTTTCTATAGGAAATTTTCAATATACAATTTTTCTTAGAAAATTTTTAATGTAAAAGTCTTCTATAGAAAATTTCGATATAAAATTTTTTTGTAAAAAAATTTCAATATACAATTTTTTTATAGAAAATTTTCAATATAAAATTTTTTTATACAAAATTTTCAAGATAAAAGTTCTCTATAAAAATTTTTCAATATAAAAATTTTCCATATACAATTTTCTATATAATATTTTCAATATAAATTTTTTGTAAAGAAAAGTTTAAATATAAAGTTTTTGTAACGAAAGATTTAAATATAAAATATTTAATAAAAAAAAATTCAATATAAAATGTTTCTATCGAAAATTTCGATATAAAATTTTTTTGTAAAAAATTTTCAATATAAAATTTTTCAAGATAAAATTTTCAGTATAAAATTTGTCTATAGAAAATTTTCAATGTAAAAGTTTTCTATAGAAAATTTCGATATAAAATTTTTTTGTCAAAAAATTTCAATATAAAATTTTTTTTACAGAAAATTTTCAATATAAAAGTTTTCTGTAGAAAATTTCGATATGAATTTTTTTGTAGAAAATTTTTAATACAAAACTTTTCTGTAAAATTTGTTCAATACAAAACTTTTCTATAAAAATGTTTCTATATAAAATTTTTTAAAACAAAATTTTTCTATATAAAATTTTTTTATAGAAAATTTTCATAAACAAATTTTCATCAACATATAAAATTGTTGCATTGAAAATTTTCAATATAAAGTTTTTCTATTCAAAATTTTCAATATAAAATTTTTCTATATAAATTTTTCAATATAAAATTTTTCTATAGAAAATTTCAATATAAAATTTTTCTATAAAAATTTGTAACATAAAATTTTTGTATAAAAAATTTTTAATATAAAATTTTTCTATAGAAAATTTTTTATGTAAAATAATTTCTATTAGATAATTTCTGTAGAAAATATTCTATATAAAATTTTTCGTTAAAAAATTTTTAATATAAAATTTTTCTATAAAAAATTTCTATGTAAAATAATTTCTATAGAAAATTTTTAATGTAAAATTTTTCTTTGGAAAATTTTCTACATAAAATTTTTCTATAGAAAGTTTTCAATGTGAAATTTTTTTGTAGAACATTTTTAATATAAAATTTTTTTCAATAAAAAATTTATCATAGAAATTTTTCAATATAAAATTTTTCTATAAAAACTTTTCAATATAAAATTTTTCAATAGAAAATTTTCTATATAAAATTTTTCAACAGAAAATTTAAAATTATGTTATAAAAAATTTTCAATATAAAATTTTTCTATAGAAAATTTTTCAATAGAAAATTTCCATTATAAAAGTTTTCTATAGAAAATTTTTATTATAAAAGTTTTCTATAGAAAATTTCGATATAAAATTTTTTTTGTAGAAAATTTTAATATAAAATTTTTCTACACAAAATTTTCAATATAAAATTTTTCTATAGAAAATTATCAATCTAAAATTTTTTATAGAAAATTTCAATCTAAAATTTTTCTTTAGAAAATTTTCAATACAAAATTTTTCTAAAGAGAATTTTCAGCATAAAATTTTACTATAGAAGATTTCAGTATAAAATTTTTCTATAGAAAATGTTCATAGCAAATTTTTAATAAAAAAATTTGAGTAGAAAATTTTCAATAGAAATTCTTCAATGTTAAATTTTTCTATAGAAAATTTTCAATGTCAAATTTTTCTATATAAAATAAAATATAAAATTTTTCTACAGAAAATTTTCAATATAAAATATTTTATAAAAAAATTCAATATAAAATTGTTCTACAGAAAATTTTCAATATAAAATTTTTCTATAGAAAATTTTCAATATAAAATTTTTCTAAAGAAAATGTTCATAGCAAATTTTTAATAAAAAATTTTGAGTTTTTTCTATAGAAAATTTTCAATGTCAAATTTTTCTATATAAAATAAAATATAAAATTTTTCTACAGAAAATTTTCAATACAAAATTTTTCTATAGAAAATTTTTAATATAAAATTTTTCTATAAAAAAATTTTCAATATAAAATTTTTCTATAGAATATTTTCAATATGAAATTTTTCTATATCTAATATCTTTGTAATTCGAAATGCTTTTTTGTTTTATTTTTCAAAATTTTTTTGCCTTAATTTTTTTTTTTACAAAATACATTTCCTTTTACATTTAACCTGAATCATTGCAAATATTTTCCATAGAATTAAATTATAAAAACAAAGAAAAATGTAAAACATTTGTTGCTTAAACAAAAAATTTCAAGTGAAAAATTCGTATAAATATACAAAAACTTTTTATGATGATCATGTGGTGGGATTTAAATGCGAAAGTATTGAATATCGATAATACAAAATGATCAAAAAATTTTAACTAATTTTTCATATAAAAATAGTCTGAAAATAAAGACTAAAGTTAATCCGATTACAAAGATTTCTAAGTTAGAGTAAACGGAAAAGTAAAAATATTTTTCAAAATCTAATTTTTATCAAAATCGAAGTTATGACACAAAATTTTACAGAATCGTATAATCTACGGATTTAGTTTCTTATCTAATCTATAGAACAAAAGGTATAGAATATTTTTGCTGAAGATTGGATTTAAATCGGTTCATAAATTACAAAGATATGAATGATTTAGTAAAAACGCTTTTTTGAAAAAATTTTAAATTTTTTCGTTTTTTTTTTTTTTAGAAACAGGGTTTTATAGTGTAAATCAGCAAATATGATGTTAACGAAGATTTCATTAAATTTTTCAATAATTTCTCATTTTTTTTAGGAAATTTTTTAAAAATGTCTTAATTTTATAGGAAATTTTTCAAAAATTTCTTATTTTTATAGGAAATTTTTCAAAAATTTCTTATTTTTATAGGAAATTTTTCAAAAATTTCTTATTTTTATAGGAAATTTTTCAAAAATTTCTTATTTTTATAGGAAATTTTTCAAAAATTTCTTATTTTTATAGGAAATTTTTCAAAAATTTCTTATTTTTATAGGAAATTTTTCAAAAATTTCTTGTTTTTATAGGAAATTTTTCAAAAATTTCTTATTTTTATAGGAAATTTTTCAAAAATTTCTTATTTTTATAGGAAATTTTTCAAAAATTTCTTATTTTTATAGAAATTTTTCAAAAATTTCTTATTTTTATAGGAAATTTTTCAAAAATTTCTTATTTTTATAGGAAATTTTTCAAAAATTTCTTATTTTTATAGGAAATTTTTCAAAAATTTCTTATTTTTATAGGAAATTTTTCAAAAATTTCTTATTTTTATAGGAAATTTTTCAAAAATTTCTTATTTTTATAGGAAATTTTTCAAAAATTTCTTATTTTTATAGACAATTTTTGAAGCACAGTGTTCTCAGTAACCTTAATTACTTACAAATTACTAACACGAGTATTTTGGTCAATAAATTATTTATTTTTGTTCAAAAACTCATTAAACACTTAAAATTAAGCTCAAGAAATTGGGGGAAAAAACTACCAATACAGAAGGGACATGGTTTTGAAAGTTAAATAGCAAAATTATGCCAAATAATATTAAATATTTTGTGTATTAAATAATACAACTTAAGACATATAAATATTAAAATTGTGTCAGTAAGACATAGGTACATGTAGACCATTAATGGCCATAGAGTCCGATGACAAAAATATTAAAATCAAAATTTAATTTTAAAATATTTACGGTCGGGGGAAAAAAACTAAAACTTGCTTCTCTGAATGTAAATAAATCAAATTGGGAATAAATTAGAAGGGGTTTGTTTATTTGTGATGACTTTATTAAAATTTAAATGAATAATGAAAGTAAAATTTTTGGTGAAATCCGGATTTTTAAAACAAATATTGGAATGTTACCTACAAATACTTAGTTCCTCTATTTTGTTAGCATATCTATCACATCTGAAATATTTATTGCTCTTTAATTGTTTCTTTATACACATAAATCTCATGTAGGCAATGTCTGTTCAAGAATAACAATCATAGTTTACATTACCCCTCCCTAGGATACTTTTTTGGCTCAAGGGGTAAAAAGGGTAATAAAAGGGGGAAAATGTAATGTTCAGAATATAGAATTACTATAATACTTTGTGCTTATTTTTTAAGCCAATCGCCATATTGAACATAGAAACAAAACTTATATAGAAACCGATTCATTTTTAACACATTTTGGTACTTTTTCGGTTTATGGGGTAAAAAATGGGGAAAATGTAAGGTTTTGATCTTGAATAATGAAAGTAAAATTTTTGGTGAAATCCGGATTTTAAAAACAAATACTGGAATGTCAGCTACAAATGCCTAATTCTTCCGTTTTTCTTAACATTTCAATCACATTTGTAAGATTTATTGCTCTTTAATTGTTTCTTTATACACATAAATCTCATGTAGGCAATGTCTGTTCAAGAATAACAACCATAGTTTACAATACCCCTCCTTAGGATACTTTTTTGGCTCAAGGGGTAAAAAGGGTGATATAAGGGGAAAAATGTAATGTTCATAATACAGAATTACTCTAATAATTTGTGCTTATTTTTTAAACCAATCGCCATATTGAACATAGAAACAAAACTTATGTAGAAACCGATTAATTTTTAACACATTTTGGTACTTTTTCAGTTTATGGGGTAAAAAATGGGGAAAATGTAAAGTTTTGATCTTGAATAATGAATGTTGAATAATGAATGTTGAATAATGAATGTTGAATAATGAAAGTAAAATTTTTGGTGAAATCTGGATTTTAAAAACAAATATTGAAATGTTACCTACAAATGCCTAATTCTTCCGTTTTCTTAACATTTCAATCACATTTGTAAGATTTATTGCTCTTTAATTGTTTCTTTATACACATAAATCTCATGTAGGCAATGTCTGTTCAAGAATAACAATCATAGTTTACATTACCCCTCCCTAGGATACTTTTTTGGCTCAAGGGGTAAAAAGGGTAATAAAAGGGGAAAAATGTAATGATCAGAATACGGAATTACTATAATACGTTGTGTTTATTTTTTAAACCAATCACCATATTGAACATAGAAACAAAACTTATGTAGAAACCGATTAATTTTTAACACATTTTGGTACTTTTTCGGTTTATGGGGTAAAAAATGGGGAAAATGTAAGGTTTTGATCTTGACTAATGAATGTTGAATAATGAAAGTAAAATTTTTGGTGAAATCCGGATTTTAAAAACAAATATTGGAATGTTACCTACAAATGCCTAATTCTTCCGTTTTTCTTAACATTTCAATCACATTTGTAAGATTTGTTGCTCTTTAATGTAACGTTCAGAATACAGAATTACTATATATGGCCCATCGCCATATTGAACATAGAAACAAAACTTATATAGAAACCGATTCATTATTAACACATTTTAGTACCTTTTTTCGGTTTATGGGGTAAAAAATGGCCATATTGAACATAGAAACAAAACTTATATAGAAACCGATTCATTTTTAACACATGTTGATACTTTTTCGGTGTATGGGGTAAAATATGGGGAAAAATGTGAGGTTTTGATCTTTTTCTTTTTTTTCGTAGTGTTCGGAATACAGAATTTCTATATTACCTGGTGTATATTTTTTAGCCTACCGCCTACCTCCTTCCGTCTAAGAATTCTAGTAGACTTCAGTTAGCAAAAACGCCCTTAACTTTTAACCTTATCTCATAAAGCTTACAACTTTCATAATAAAGCCATTAGTTCTCTAACAATGAATTATTTATCAATTTTTTTTTTCAATTAATAAATTATTCCACTTTCATAGCGAATACAAATTAAGTAATTCCCATTCTCTAAATGTTTAACAAAAAACAACCAAGTAATTACAATAAATTACTCCTAATACATGTCAATCAATTTTCACTATCTCGTAAGATATTGTAAAATCGAACATAAATGACAGTAAAAACAACAAAGATATCGCTCTAATAAATTTAACTTAAATAAAATATTTGAAGCAAAAAATTAAACTAAATTTATTTTGAAAAACGTCTTAAAGAAACCGATCGTACCATAACGTCGATTAGGCGCCATTTAATAATGATAGATTGATTAATTGCTTTTTTTTAAAGACATATTTCTTTAGCACTTTAGAGCGACATATAACACATAATCAGGCGACAACTATGCAATAGTATTTAATTAGCAAAAATGTAGCAAGTCTTGCAAAAACATGCAATTAATTGCAGCCAAACCCCCCGCCCATTTTTATTTCTCTGTTATTGTTTGTATGAAAGCGACGAACTGTAAACAGTGGAATGACGAGAAAGAAATTTGAAAAAATGTTTGATCAAATTTTGTCTGTAGAAAAATTTTTGACCCAATTTTGTCTTTAGACAAATTTTTGAGCAAATTTTGTCAAGGACAAATTTTCGAGCAAATTTTGTCAAAACAAATTTTCGAGCAAATTTTGTCAAGACAAATTTTCGAGCGAATTTTGTCAAAACAAATTTTCGAGCAAATTTTGTCAATAGACAAATTTTCGAGTCTATTGACAAATTTTCGAGCAAATGTTGTCTATTGACAAATTTTCGAGAAAATGTTGTCTACGGAAAAATTTTGTCTGTAGACAATTTTTTTTTAGAAAATTTTGTCAATAGCCAAACTTTATAGCAAATTTTCAATAGACAAATTTTCGAGCAAATTTTGTCAATAGACAAATTTTCGAGCAAATTTGGTCTCTAGACAAATTTTCGAGCTAATTTTGTTTACATTAACATTTTCGAGCAGATTTTGTCTATATACAATTTTTTGAGCAAATTTTGTCTAAAAAAAATATTCGGATAAATTTTGTTTATAGAAAAATTTTGAGAAAATTTTGTCTATCGACAAATTTTCTAGCAAATTTTGGATAAAATTTTGTCTTAAGACACATTTTCTAGAAAATTTTGTCTATAGACAAATTTTTGAGCAAATTTTGTCTATAGACAAATTTTCGAGCAAATTTTGTCTATAGACAAATTTTCGAGCAAATTTTGTCTATAGACAAATTTTCGTGCAAATTTTGGATATAGTCAAATTTTATCTACAGAAAAAATTGTTGACAAAATTTTTTCTTTAGACAAATTTTCGAGCAAATTTTGTTTGTAAATAAATTTTCGAGCAAATTTTGTCTTTAGACAAATTTTCGAGCAAATTTTGCCTATAAATAAATTTTCGACCAAATTTTGTCTATGACAAATTTTCGAGCAAATTTTGTCTATAGACAAATTTTCGAGCAAATTTTGTCTATATACAAATTTTTTCTATAGACAAATTTTCGAAAAAAATTTTGTCTGTAGACAATTTTTGAGCAAATTTTGTCTATAGGCAAATTTTTGGCAAATATTGTCTAAAGAAAAATTTTCGACCAAATTTTCGAGCAAAATTTTTCTATAGACCAATTTTTGACCCAAATTTGTCTATAGACAAATTTTCGAGCAAATTTTTTCTATAGACAAATTTTCGAGCAAATTTTGTCTATAGACAAATTTTCGAGCAAATTTTGTCTTTATACAAATTTTTTCTATAGACAAATTTTCGAAAAAAATTTTGTCTGTAGACAATTTTTGAGCAAATTTTGTCTATAGGGAAATTTTTGAGCAAATATTGTCTTAAGAAAAATTTTCGACCAAATTTTCTAAAGACCAATTTTCGTGCAAAATTTTTCTATAGACCAATTTTAGACCAAAATTTGTCTATAGACAAATTTTCGAGCAAAATTTGTCTGTAGAAAAATTTTCGAGCAAAATTTGTCTATAGACAAATTTACGAGCAAAATTTGTCTGTAGGCAAATTTTTGACGAAATTTCTTCTATAGACAAATTTTCAAGAAAATTTTATCTTTAGACATATTTTTAAGCAAATTTTGCCTTTAAATAAATTTTCGATCAAATTTTGCCTATAGAAAAATTTTCGATCAAATTTTGTTTATAGAAAAATTTTCGAGCAAATTTTGTCTATAGACAAATTTTCGAGCAAATTTTGTTTTTAGGCAAATTTTTGGGCAGAATTTGTCTCTAAAAAAATGTTGACCAAATTTTGTTTATTTTTTCAGAAAATACTTACATTTCTCTTCAATTTCCTCCCACTGTGCCTTGTTTAATTACTTTTAAAGCGCAGTGTACCGAGTTCTTGCACAACAGCTGACGTCTTTTTGTTTTTGTTCTGGTTTTTGATTAATAAAAATTAAAAGCATGTAATTTTTTAATTAAGAAGCATTTTTATTAATGAGTAAATGAATAGCGTGGGATGAATTGTAAAAGTCTTTAATTTTTTGGTTTCGAAATTTTTTTGATACCTATTTAAAAAAATTGATTTTAATTAAGAATATAACTTTAACTTTAACTTTTTTCTGAATTCTGTGAAATTTTTGATACTGATGCGGAAGTATAATATTCGACTTTATCTAAAAATATTAATCTGGTCCGTGATCGAATTCTAGATTTCCATCACATACCAGAATACTTTTGTAAAAATCGTCAGTTATTTTTATAATTTTTCATCTGGACCTCAAGACTCTGAGATTTATTCAAAAGAATCTTAGTTATTGGACCCAATCTAGAAAATTTTTACCTTTTTTAAAAATTTTCGCGGTCCTGAATATTTAGATGGTTTTGATCATCTCACATTTTAACTTTCGATATCAAGATCGTTTTAATAAATATTTGTTCCGACCCATTCAACTGATGAAATATACTCAAAATAAATGAATCTTTTAGTGGGGAACCGAAACTTTTATTAAAAAAAATTAAACATAAGTCAAGCGTGTTAATAATTTAATATATTTTTTTTTTTTATTGACGGCATTTTTTGTAAAATTTGAAAAGAAAAATTTAATAAAACGATTTTAACAATTTTATTTACTTAAAGGTTTTTTTTGTAAAAATTCTCTTTAAGGTGTTTTTAAATTAAATGAGACAAAATGTAATGATTTTTCATTCTCTTTAAATACAAAAGATCAGTAAAACGTCATGATCACTCACTTACACGATCTCAAACTGTTATCGCTAACAATAAGTTTAAATAATTTGATATGAGTTAAAGATCGCATTAACTTTGAGTGATTGATAGGTTCATAATCGGAACGATGAAACGATTAATTTGATTAGGGTGTATATTGATGCCCTACAATGAAATATATAGGAGGGCAGGGTCTGATTAGTTTGGAACATTTCTATAGAATTATTTTTATATCGATAATTTTGTATAGAAAAATTTTATATTGAAAATTTTCTATAGAAAATTTGATATTGAAAATTTTCTATAAAAAAATTTGTATTGAAAATTTTCTATAGAAAAATTTTATTTTGGAAATTTTCTATAGAAAATTTTTATATTGAAAATTTTCTATAGAAAATTTTTATATTGAAAATTTTCTATAGAAAATTTTAATTTTAAAAATTTTCTATAAACAATTTTTCTATTGAAAATTTTCTATAGAAAAATTTTATATTGAAAATTTTCTATAGAAAAATTTTATTTTGGAAATTTTCTATAGAAAATTTTTATATTGAAAATTTTCTATACAAAAATTTTTATATTTAAAATTTTCTATACAAAACTTTTTATATTGAAACTTTTCTATACAAAAATTTTTATATTGAAAATTTTCTATACAAAAATTTTTATATTGAAAATTTTCTATACAAAAATTTTTATATTGAAAATTTTCTATACAAAAATTTTTATATTGAAAATTTTCTATACAAAAATTTTTATATTGAAAATTTTCAATGGAAAAATTTTTTATTGAAAAATATCTGTAAAAAATTTTATTTTAAATAGAAAATTTTTTTTTCTATAGAAAAATTTTATATTGAAAATTTTTTAAAGAAAAATTGAAAATTTTTATTGAAAAATCTTATATTAAAAATTTTTAAAGAAAAATCTGATATTGAAAATTTTTATTGAAAAATCTTATATTTAAGATTTTTCATAGAAAATTTTAATATTAAAAAAATTCTTTGAAAAAATTTTATATTGAAATTTTTTTAAAAAAAATATTTATATTGAAAATTTTCTAAAAAAAAATTTTATATTGAAAATTTTTTATAGAAAAGTTTAATATTGAAAATTTTCTATAGAAAAATTTTATATTGAAAATTTTCTATAGAAAAATGTTATCTTAGAAATTTTCAATAAAAAAATTTTTTCTTGAAAATTTTTTATAAAATAATTTCATCTTGAAAATTTTTTATTAAAAATTTTCTATAGAAAAAATGTGTATTCAAAATTCTCTACAAAAACGTTATATTAAAAATTTCTATAAAAATAATTTTATATTGAAAATTTTATCTTGAAAATTTTCTATAGAAAAATTTTATATTGAAATTTCTATAGAATTTTATTTTTAATTTGATATTGAAATTTTTCTTTGGAAACATTTTATATTAAATATTTTGTATAAAACAATTTTATATTGAAAATTTTCTATAAAATAATTTTATATTTAAAATTTTTTATAGGAAAATTTTATATAGAAAATTTTTAGAATAATTTTATATGGAAAATTTTCGTTAAAAAAAAGTTTATAAAAATAAGTGTACAAAATTTTTATATTGAAAATTTTCTATAGAAAATTTTTATATTGAAAATTTTTATATTGAAAATTTTTATATTGAAAATTTTTATATTGAAAATTTTTATATTGAAAATTTTTATATTGAAAATTTTCTATAGAAAATTTTTATATTGAAAATTTTCTATAGAAAATTTTTATATTGAAAATTTTCTATGGAGAATTTTTTATTAAAAATTTTATATTGAAAATTTTCTATAGAAAATTTTTGTATTGAAAATTTTCTATAAAAAATTTTATATAGAAAATTTTCAATATGTATTGAAAATTTTTTATAGAAAAATTTTGTACGGAAATTATTTTGCAGAAAATTTTCAAATTTCAATACAAAATGAAAATTTTCTAGACAAAAATTTTATCTTGAAAAATTTTACTTTGAAAATTTTTATATAGAAATTTTTTGGTATAGAAATTTTTATATTGAAAATTTAAAATCCAAAATTTTCTATAGAAAAATTTTATCTTGAAAATTTTCTCAAGAAAAAATTTGTGTTGAAAATTTTCTATACAAAATTTTTGTATTGACAATTTTCTATAGAAAAATTTTATATTAAAAATTTTCTATAAAAAAATTGTATATTAAAAATGTTCTTTAAAGAAATTTTTATCGAAAATTTTCTTTAACAAAATTTTATTTTGAAAGTTTTCTGAAAAAAAATTTTATATTAAAAAATTTTTGTAGAAATATTTTATTTTGAAAATTTTCTTTTAAAAAAATTTTATATTTAAAATTTTCTAAGGAAAAATTTTATATTGAAATTTTTTTTCTTAATTTTATCTTAATTACAAAAACTAATTATTGTTTGTATATTTTTCTCTACTTCCAGTAATTGCAGTTTATTGCAAGATTTTGTAAAACGTCATCCTGGCTTCTCCAAAGAATACAGCACCGCCCGTGCTTTGGCGCGCGCGTCGTAAAGTGGGTAAGTACTTAACGGAATTGATTAATGTTATTTAAAATAATTACTTTTAAACAAAAGTTATTTGTTAATAGTTTCAAGTTATTTTAAACGAAAATGAATATAACTATTAAGTGATTTATTATTTGTCTTAAACTTCTGATAAAAAGGCAATGAAAAGGGGCCAATGACCTATGAAATGAGTTTGAAGGGGGATCTTAAAGATTTTCTATATGAACTTGAAATGACAAAAGATAAAGAGACAATAAAATCAACTTGACATATTCTTTTTATTTACCTATTAAATTTTTGAAAAAAGGCAAATCTTAATAAAATATTTTAAACACTCAATGGAAGTTGAAAGACCTTAATACAAAAACAAATAATCACCTACAATCTAGAGTTTAAGTTAGAGAAATAGTTTTAAAGATAAAACGCGGCTTAATATAGCCTATAGGTTCATATTTGTCTTGATTTGGAAAGATAAAATTTTGTTGCATACTTTTAGGAGTTTGAAAGAAACAAATTTTATAGTTCACATTCTTCTACTAGAATTTATTTTAGTCATCAAGTAAGAAAACCCTTAAATTAAACATCTTTCTACAATTCCGGTAAAGGCTAGTGGTTTTATCATGTGCTTAACCTCTAAAGGGTCGGTATTCATTCTTGATACAACCAAGAGATAGCCAGATATTGTCTCAAAGTAACCTTTTGTCTCTATATATGTTTTTAAATTAATTTTCAAAATGTTTATTTTAAGCCTCAAATTCCTTTAAAGAATATTTCCAATTTTCTAAATCACTGCATACTTTCTAGGATTCTCTTTTCTAGCATACTTTTTTGGGTTATTGCCTTTGGCTGCGTTTTTTTTTTAAATAACATGTGTATGTTCTTAATATTTGCGGACTATTTAACTCAATATTTGCCAAAAACATTTCAATTTAATGTTTTTCTTTTCTAAGAAAATATTATTGACATACTCGTAGTAATAATTTTTTATTTATTTATTTTCCGAAAAAAGAAATCACAGCCATTCTCATCTAAATATTTAGTTCAAAATTTCTTTGTAATTTTTTTCCAAATACACAAAACATTCAATCATTTGCCATTTAAACGAATTACTGAGGGAAAAAGAACAAATCTTGGGTAAAAATAAAGAAATATATTTTTAAGATTTATTTCCATGCATTAGATACTTCTAAATTTATAACATAAATTACAGTACCCTCAAGATTTTGTTGAAGTATGTAAAAAGAATGAACTAAAGGTCAATGTTTTAAAGGGAAAAATTAACCCCTCGAAGACTTAAAGACATATATATCTTAAGGCAAATGCTTTTTGTTTAAAATTAAAATATTTTAAAGCATACTTTCGGGATGTTAAATTTCAAAAATTTCTTATTTTTATAGGAAATTTTTCAATAATTTCCTATTTTTATAAGAAATTTTTAAAAAATTTCCTATTTTTATAGGAAATTTTTCAAAAATTTCCTATTTTCATAGGAAATTTTTCAAAAATTTCCTATTTTTATAGGAAATTTTTCAAAAATTTCCTATTTTTATAGGAAATTTTTGAAAAATTTCCTATTTTTATAGGAAATTTTTCAAAAATTTCCTATTTTTATAGGAAAATTTTCAAAAATTTCCTATTTTTATAGGAAATTTTTCAAAAATTTCCTATTTTTATAGGAAATTTTTCAAAAATTTCCTATTTTTATAGGAAATTTTTCAAAAATTTCCTATTTTTATAGGAAATTTTTCAAAAATTTCCTATTTTTATAGGAAATTTTTCAAAAATTTCCTATTTTTATAGGAAATTTTTCAAAAATTTCCTATTTTTATAGGAAATTTTTCAAAAATTTCCTATTTTTATAGGAAATTTTTCAAAAATTTCCTATTTTTATAGGAAATTTTTCAAAAATTTCCTATTTTTATAGGAAATTTTTCAAAAATTTCCTATTTTTATAGGAAATTTTTCAAAAATTTCCTATTTTTATAGGAAATTTTTCAAAAATTTCCTATTTTTATAAGAAAAATTTTTCAAAAATTTCCTATTTTTATGGGAAATTTTTCAAAAATTTCTTATTTTTATAGGAAATTTTTCAAAAATTTCCTATTTTTATAGGAAATTTTTCAAAAATTTCCTATTTTTATAGGAAATTTTTCAAAAATTTCCTATTTTTATAGGAAATTTTTCAAAAATTTCCTATTTTTATAGGAAATTTTTCAAAAATTTCCTATTTTTATAGGAAATTTTTCAAAAATTTCCTATTTTTATATTAAATTTTTTAAAAATTTCCTATTTTTATAGGAAATTTTTCAAAAATTTCCTATTTTTATAGGAAATTTTTCAAAAATTTCCTATTTTTATAGGAAATTTTTCAAAAATTTCCTATATTTATAGGAAATTTTTCAAAAATTTCCTATTTTTATAGGAAATTTTTCAAAAATTTCCTATTTTTATAGGAAATTTTTCAAAAATTTCCTATTTTTATAGGAAATTTTTCAAAAATTTCCTATTTTTATAGGAAACTTTTCAAAAATTTCCTATTTTTATAGGAAATTTTTCAAAAATTTCCTATTTTTATAGGAAATTTTTCAAAAATTTCCTATTTTTATAGGAAATTTTTCAAAAATTTCCTATTTTTATAGGAAATTTTTCAAAAATTTCCTATTTTTATAGGAAATTTTTCAAAAATTTCCTATTTTTATAGGAAATTTTTCAAAAATTTCCTATTTTTATAGGAAATTTTTCAAAAATTTCCTATTTTTATAGGAAATTTTTCAAAAATTTCCTATTTTTATAGGAAATTTTTCAAAAATTTCCTATTTTTATAGGAAATTTTTCAAAAATTTCCTATTTTTATAGGAAATTTTTCAAAAATTTCCTATTTTTATAGGAAATTTTTCAAAAATTTCCTATTTTTATAGGAAATTTTTCAAAAATTTCCTATTTTTATAGGAAATTTTTCAAAAATTTCCTATTTTTATAGGAAATTTTTCAAAAATTTCCTATTTTTATAGGAAATTTTTCAAAAATTTCCTATTTTTATAGGAAATTTTTCAAAAATTTCCTATTTTTATAGGAAATTTTTCAAAAATTTCCTATTTTTATAGGAAATTTTTCAAAAATTTCCTATTTTTATAGGAAATTTTTCAAAAATTTCCTATTTTTATAGGAAATTTTTCAAAAATTTCCTATTTTTATAGGAAATTTTTCAAAAATTTCCTATTTTTATAGGAAATTTTTCAAAAATTTCCTATTTTTATAGGAAATTTTTCAAAAATTTCCTATTTTTATAGGAAATTTTTCAAAAATTTCCTATTTTTATAGGAAATTTTTCAAAAATTTCCTATTTTATAGGAAATTTTTCAAAAATTTCCTATTTTTATAGGAAATCTTTCAAAAATTTCCTATTTTTATAGGAAATTTTTCAAAAATTTCCTTTTTTTATAGGAAATTTTTCAAAAATTTCCTATTTTTATAGGAAATTTTTCAAAAATTTCCTATTTTTATAGGAAATTTTTCAAAAATTTCCTATTTTTATAGGAAATTTTTCAAAAATTTCCTATTTTTATAGGAAATTTTTCAAAAATTTCCTATTTTTATAGGAAATTTTTCAAAAATTTCCTATTTTTATAGGAAATTTTTCAAAAATTTCCTATTTTTATAGGAAATTTTTCAAAAATTTCCTATTTTTATAGGAAATTTTTCAAAAATTTCCTATTTTTATAGGAAATTTTTCAAAAATTTCCTATTTTTATAGGAAATTTTTCAAAAATTTCCTATTTTTATAGGAAATTTTTCAAAAATTTCCTATTTTTATAGGAAATTTTTCAAAAATTTCCTATTTTTATAGGAAATTTTTCAAAAATTTCCTATTTTTATAGGAAATTTTTCAAAAATTTCCTATTTTTATAGGAAATTTTTCAAAAATTTCCTATTTTTATAGGAAATTTTTCAAAAATTTCCTATTTTTATAGGAAATTTTTCAAAAATTTCCTATTTTTATAGGAAATTTTTCAAAAATTTCCTATTTTTATAGGAAATTTTTCAAAAATTTCCTATTTTTATAGGAAATTTTTCAAAAATTTCCTATTTTTATAGGAAATTTTTCAAAAATTTCCTATTTTTATAGGAAATTTTTCAAAAATTTCCTATTTTTATAGGAAATTTTTCAAAAATTTCCTATTTTTATAGGAAATTTTTCAAAAATTTCCTATTTTTATAGGAAATTTTTCAAAAATTTCCTATTTTTATAGGAAATTTTTCAAAAATTTCCTATTTTTATAGGAAATTTTTCAAAAATTTCCTATTTTTATAGGAAATTTTTCAAAAATTTCCTATTTTTATAGGAAATTTTTCAAAAATTTCCTATTTTTATAGGAAATTTTTCAAAAATTTCCTATTTTTATAGGAAATTTTTCAAAAATTTCCTATTTTTATAGGAAATTTTTCAAAAATTTCCTATTTTTATAGGAAATTTTTCAAAAATTTCCTATTTTTATAGGAAATTTTTCAAAAATTTCCTATTTTTATAGGAAATTTTTCAAAAATTTCCTATTTTTATAGGAAATTTTTCAAAAATTTCCTATTTTTATAGGAAATTTTTCAAAAATTTCCTATTTTTATAGGAAATTTTTCAAAAATTTCCTATTTTTATAGGAAATTTTTCAAAAATTTCCTATTTTTATAGGAAATTTTTCAAAAATTTCCTATTTTTATAGGAAATTTTTCAAAAATTTCCTATTTTTATAGGAAATTTTTCAAAAATTTCCTATTTTTATAGGAAATTTTTCAAAAATTTCCTATTTTTATAGGAAATTTTTCAAAAATTTCCTATTTTTTTTAGGAAATTTTTCAAAATTTTCCTATTTTTATAAGAAATTTTTCAAAAATTTTCTATTTTTATAGGACATTTTTCAAAAATTTCCTATTTTTATAGGAAATTTTTCAAAAATTTCCTATTTTTATAGGAAATTTTTCAAAAATTTCCTATTTTTATATTTTATAAAAATTTTATATTTTTCAAAAATTTCCTATTTTTATAGGTAATTTTTCAAAAATTTCCTATTTTTATAGGAAATTTTTCAAAAATTTCTATTTTTATGGGAAATTTTTCATAAATTTCTTTTTTTATGGGAAATTTTTCAAAAATTTCTTTTTTTCATGGGAAATTTTTCAAAAATTTCCTACTTTTATGGGAAATTTGTCAAAAATTTCCTACTTTTATGGGAAATTTTTCAAAAATTTCCTATTTTTATGGGAAATTTTTCAAAAATTTCCTATTTTTATGGGAAATTTTTCAAAAATTTCCTATTTTTATGGGAAATTTTTCAAATAAGATTTGGCTATATTCAATTTTAATCGTAAGTTTGAAAATTTCCTAAAACTAATCGTGTAGTATACTTTTAAGTGTTTTTTTTGCATAGTATACTTTTAGGTGATTTCATAAACAGTTTCTAAATTGTAGAATTTCTAAAATATTTTCACATTTCCATTTCTGCTCCCTTCATTAATTTCTGTTCTTTCATTGTAATTAATTAAGTGCCTTAAAAACTCTTGTATTCCCATATCTTTAATAAAATCTCTAACAATTTATGGTCTTAAAACATCTCAAAGGATTTGAGGTTGAAAAACCAAAGCAAAAGATAAAATATTAAAATTAATTTTCATTAAAAATCTTCTCATATTCTTACAGTTTTCTTAAAAATAAAGTTAAGAAAGAATAACCATCAAAAATAAAGGAAAATTTTCCTAAATGAAAAAACTTGAAATACTTGAAATTACTTGGAACACAGAAAAGTTTTTGGTTTTTTTACTGTCTCCAAAGTATCATCAGAAATTTGTTTGCATGTGCATAATTAATTGGTTTCAAGTGTTTTGTCGCATTTACGCTTGTTTTAGGAGGGTCCTTACTTATATCCATTCCGCCGCAAAGCACCCACCCATTTGTACTTTCATATTTAGCTATTTTTATCATCTTGACTAGGTTTTGTCATACGAGCAATCTTAGATGAAGTGGGTGGAGGTTGGTAAGTGTGGGAGTAGGAAGAAATGTTTGGTTGTGGAATCTAAAAAAATAAATATAATTTTAAAGTGTTTCGACTGAAAATACTTTTTAGAAACACTCATATTTCGGTTTTTGTACCCTACACCATTGGTGGATAAGGGAAAGTATTATTAGCAAGAGCTGATGCTTGTAATACCCAAAATCGGTACATTATTTCGGATATATCTGATAGAGAACCCGATAGAGAACTTTGACCTACTAAAGCCATTTAAGCTATTTTGTTGTATTTCTTCGTAATAGAGCAAAATATTGCTTAAAGCAGGTTTTGTAGAGAAGGGTCCATATTTGGCTATATCTCCAAACAAGGCTAAATGTTCCGGAAATCGCGGAGACACTTCGAAGTCTTAAGAAACCTAATACTAAATTCGACACATACATAAATTTTGATTATTTACTTCGATCTAATAATTTTTTTGAAATCGGTCCATTATTTCGGATACATTGGTTTTGTATAAACATAAATTTATTCAAGATTTCTTCGAATGCAGCTCATTTTCTGAGAAAAGTCAAGGTGTCATTAGGCGTCCAAATTCTATATTTCTGGATTATCACTGATATCTAACAAAATGACTCAGTAGTTTAGGATAACTCAGTAATTTGGGATGACTCTGCAGTTCAACATGACACAGCAGCTCAAGATGAACTTCAGATTCATCTTGAACTGCTGAGTCATATCAAACTGCAGAGTCATCCCAGTTCAACATCGGAGTCTGATATTTTAAGAAATTTAGCAGTTCTAGATGAGTTAACAGTTCGAAATAACTTCTTGATGACTCAGCAGTTCAGCAGCTTAAAATGTCTTATCAGTTTAAGATGATTCAATAGTTTTAGATGATTCACCAGTTTAAAATGACTCAGGAGTTCTAAATGACTCAACAGTTTAAGATGACTCAGCAGTTATGAAAACTCAATTAAGATGTCTCAAGAGTTTAAAATGATTTAGTAATTTGAGATGACACATTATTTTGAGATGACTCAGAGGCTCAGTTCTGTTATAGTTCTTTTCTAGTTCTGTTCTAGTTCTGTTCTAGTTCTGTTCTAGTTCTGTTCTAGTTCTGTTCTAGTTCTGTTCTAGTTCTGTTCTAGTTCTGTTCTAGTTCTGTTCTAGTTCTGTTCTAGTTCTGTTCTAGTTCTGTTCTAGTTCTGTTCTAGTTCTGTTCTAGTTCTGTTCTAGTTCTGTTCTAGTTCTGTTCTAGTTCTGTTCTAGTTCTGTTCTAGTTCTGTTCTAGTTCTGTTCTAGTTCTGTTCTAGTTCTGTTCTAGTTCTGTTCTAGTTCTGTTCTAGTTCTGTTCTAGTTCTGTTCTAGTTCTGTTCTAGTTCTGTTCTAGTTCTGTTCTAGTTCTGTTCTAGTTCTGTTCTAGTTCTGTTCTAGTTCTGTTCTAGTTCTGTTCTAGTTCTGTTCTAGTTCTGTTCTAGTTCTGTTCTAGTTCTGTTCTAGTTCTGTTCTAGTTCTGTTCTAGTTCTGTTCTAGTTCTGTTCTAGTTCTGTTCTAGTTCTGTTCTAGTTCTGTTCTAGTTCTGTTCTAGTTCTGTTCTAGTTCTGTTCTAGTTCTGTTCTAGTTCTGTTCTAGTTCTGTTCTAGTTCTGTTCTAGTTCTGTTCTAGTTCTGTTCTAGTTCTGTTCTAGTTCTGTTCTAGTTCTGTTCTAGTTCTGTTCTAGTTCTGTTCTAGTTCTGTTCTAGTTCTGTTCTAGTTCTGTTCTAGTTCTGTTCTAGTTCTGTTCTAGTTCTGTTCTAGTTCTGTTCTAGTTCTGTTCTAGTTCTGTTCTAGTTCTGTTCTAGTTCTGTTCTAGTTCTGTTCTAGTTCTGTTCTAGTTCTGTTCTAGTTCTGTTCTAGTTCTGTTCTAGTTCTGTTCTAGTTCTGTTCTAGTTCTGTTCTAGTTCTGTTCTAGTTCTGTTCTAGTTCTGTTCTAGTTCTGTTCTAGTTCTGTTCTAGTTCTGTTCTAGTTCTGTTCTAGTTCTGTTCTAGTTCTGTTCTAGTTCTGTTCTAGTTCTGTTCTAGTTCTGTTCTAGTTCTGTTCTAGTTCTGTTCTAGTTCTGTTCTAGTTCTGTTCTAGTTCTGTTCTAGTTCTGTTCTAGTTCTGTTCTAGTTCTGTTCTAGTTCTGTTCTAGTTCTGTTCTAGTTCTGTTCTAGTTCTGTTCTAGTTTTGTTCTAGTTCTGTTCTAGTTCTGTTCTAGTTCCGTTCTAGTTCTGTTCTAGTTCTGTTCTAGTTCTGTTCTAGTTCTGTTCTAGTTCTGTTCTAGTTCTGTTCTAGTTCTGTTCTAGTTCTGTTCTAGTTCTGTTCTAGTTCTGTTCTAGTTCTGTTCTAGTTCTGTTCTAGTTCTGTTCTAGTTCTGTTCTAGTTCTGTTCTAGTTCTGTTCTAGTTCTGTTCTAGTTCTGTTCTAGTTCTGTTCTAGTTCTGTTCTAGTTCTGTTCTAGTTCTGTTCTAGTTCTGTTCTAGTTCTGTTCTAGTTCTGTTCTAGTTCTGTTCTAGTTCTGTTCTAGTTCTGTTCTAGTTCTGTTCTAGTTCTGTTCTAGTTCTGTTCTAGTTCTGTTCTAGTTCTGTTCTAGTTCTGTTCTAGTTCTGTTCTAGTTCTGTTCTAGTTCTGTTCTAGTTCTGTTCTAGTTCTGTTCTAGTTCTGTTCTAGTTCTGTTCTAGTTCTGTTCTAGTTCTGTTCTAGTTCTGTTCTAGTTCTGTTCTAGTTCTGTTCTAGTTCTGTTCTAGTTCTGTTCTAGTTCTGTTCTAGTTCTGTTCTAGTTCTGTTCTAGTTCTGTTCTAGTTCTGTTCTAGTTCTGTTCTAGTTCTGTTCTAGTTCTGTTCTAGTTCTGTTCTAGTTCTGTTCTAGTTCTGTTCTAGTTCTGTTCTAGTTCTGTTCTAGTTCTGTTCTAGTTCTGTTCTAGTTCTGTTCTAGTTCTGTTCTAGTTCTGTTCTAGTTCTGTTCTAGTTCTGTTCTAGTTCTGTTCTAGTTCTGTTCTAGTTCTGTTCTAGTTCTGTTCTAGTTCTGTTCTAGTTCTGTTCTAGTTCTGTTCTAGTTCTGTTCTAGTTCTGTTCTAGTTCTGTTCTAGTTCTGTTCTAGTTCTGTTCTAGTTCTGTTCTAGTTCTGTTCTAGTTCTGTTCTAGTTCTGTTCTAGTTCTGTTCTAGTTCTGTTCTAGTTCTGTTCTAGTTCTGTTCTAGTTCTGTTCTAGTTCTGTTCTAGTTCTGTTCTAGTTCTGTTCTAGTTCTGTTCTAGTTCTGTTCTAGTTCTGTTCTAGTTCTGTTCTAGTTCTGTTCTAGTTCTGTTCTAGTTCTGTTCTAGTTCTGTTCTAGTTCTGTTCTAGTTCTGTTCTAGTTCTGTTCTAGTTCTGTTCTAGTTCTGTTCTAGTTCTGTTCTAGTTCTGTTCTAGTTCTGTTCTAGTTCTGTTCTAGTTCTGTTCTAGTTCTGTTCTAGTTCTGTTCTAGTTCTGTTCTAGTTCTGTTCTAGTTCTGTTCTAGTTCTGTTCTAGTTCTGTTCTAGTTCTGTTCTAGTTATGTTCTAGTTCTGTTCTAGTTCTGTTCTAGTTCTGTTCTAGTTCTGTTCTAGTTCTGTTCTAGTTCTGTTCTAGTTCTGTTCTAGTTCTGTTCTAGTTCTGTTCTAGTTCTGTTCTAGTTCTGTTCTAGTTCTGTTCTAGTTCTGTTCTAGTACTGTTCTAGTTCTGTTCTAGTTCTGTTCTAGTTCTGTTCTAGTTCTGTTCTAGTTCTGTTCTAGTTCTGTTCTAGTTCTGTTCTAGTTCTGTTCTAGTTCTGTTCTAGTTCTGTTCTAGTTCTGTTCTAGTTCTGTTCTAGTTCTGTTCTAGTTCTGTTCTAGTTCTGTTCTAGTTCTGTTCTAGTTCTGTTCTAGTTCTGTTCTAGTTCTGTTCTAGTTCTGTTCTAGTTCTGTTCTAGTTCTGTTCTAGTTCTGTTCTAGTTCTGTTCTAGTTCTGTTCTAGTTCTGTTCTAGTTCTGTTCTAGTTCTGTTCTAGTTCTGTTCTAGTTCTGTTCTAGTTCTGTTCTAGTTATGTTCTAGTTCTGTTCTAGTTCTGTTCTAGTTCTGTTCTAGTTCTGTTCTAGTTCTGTTGTAGTTCTGTTGTAGTTCTGTTGTAGTTCTGTTCTAGTTCTGTTCTAGTTCTGTTCTAGTTCTGTTCTAGTTCTGTTCTAGTTCTGTTCTAGTTCTGTTCTAGTTCTGTTCTAGTTCTGTTCTAGTTCTGTTCTAGTTCTGTTCTAGTTCTGTTCTAGTTCTGTTCTAGTTCTAATCTAAATTTGTATTCGATTATGTCGCTCTAACTCGCTTATTATTCTTATCTTTTATAAATGTTTCGACGAGCATTATTATGTTACGGTTTTATATTTGACAAAGACAAATGACATTTCTCAACACCAAAGAAGAGTTTGAAAATCTTTTCTTAAAGTTTACTTTGAGTTTCCCTTAATTTTGTATGAACAAGTTTTGTTTCAAAAATTTTCTACACTTCATTTTCATTAGCAATTTCCACAAATTCTAATTAATATTGTATCAAAACATTTCAAAATCATATTTACTTGTTTCACTCTAAAGCAGCTGTCTTGTGTTCATTTCCTTTTAATCTGAAGTGTTAGAAACATTATTTTACCTCCTCTACGCTCCCCTTTTGAAGGGGTTGAATATTGGCTTTCAACACGTGTTGATATTACAATTTCCGTTTCCCCGTTGACAGCTGCTGCTAAAAGCAAAAAAGCGATTGCAGAAAAACAAACATTGTTTTGAAAACTCATTTATTATAACAATTACAAAAACTTGCTAACGGTATTAAAAGCCTTTCACAACATCATTGCCATGTCAATCATATTTCAAAAGCCAATTCTATCTCATATACAAGTTTTGAGTAAAAGCTTCTATTTGAAACTCAAAATCTTTACACAAAAGCTCTTGCTCTTTTCTATATTCTCGCTCTTTCTTTTGTGGCCAAAAGTTTAATGACTGTTTAAATAATGCCGGCATTTAAAAAAAAGTTAGTCATCATATTGGACCTGTTAAAATGGGGTTTTCGTTACAGCTGTTTTTTGTTCTGTTTTATTGGCCATTTCGTTGTTGTTGTTTTTGCTTTTTGTATTTTATTGTCTTTTTTTAAGTTTTTTTCTCTTTTGATTAATGTAAAACCTCAAGCGAAATTTAGCACGGAAGCCTTTTACCGATACTTCGTGTAAATGTTTTTGGTTTTGTTTAGTTTTTTCTTTCCTCTCTCTTCCTCTCTTTTTGTTTTGCCATTTTCCTCATTTATTTCTTGGTGTTGGTAAGTGTGAGCGTGTGTTTTGCCACTAAACGTGACTACAGGTTGATTAACGGCATTGTCTGACTAAAAGTCCAAATACAGATACGGATATATTACTTGTATTTACACACTAATACTAGTTGAGCTCCCATGTGCCCTATTGTTTTTGGGGGAAGGAAAGAGTCACAAGTCCAATTATATATAGAGTGAACTAGAGCCATGTCGAAGGAATATTGGAATATATAGAGCTAGAATTATATTATATATGGCCTAGTTTGGACTATTAAGTGCCACGAGCTTACTACACTATATAGACCTATGTATATGAAGCCACGATTGTACTATATAAAGTCACGATTAAACTATATATAGTATAGGCATGATTGAACTATATAAATCCAAGATTAAACTATATAGAGCCAATATTGAACTATATAGAGCCACGATTGAACTATATAGAGCCACTATTGAACTATATAGAGCTAAGATTGAACTATATAGAGCCACGATTGAACTATATACAGCCACTATTGAACTATATAGAGCTAAGATTGAACTATATAGAGCCACGATTGAACTATATAGAGCCAAGATTGAACTATATAGAGCCGCAATTGAACTAATGGAGCAAAATTGAACTATATAGAGCCAAGATTGAACTATATAGAGCCACAATTGAACTAATGGAGCAAGATTACACTATATAAAGCCAAGATTGAACTATATAGAGCCACGATTGAACTATATAGAGCCAAGATCAAACTATATAGATCCACGATTGAACTATATAGAGCCAAGATTGAACTATATAGAGCCAAGATTAAACTATATAGAGCCACGATTGTACTATATAGAGTCACGATTAAACTATATAGAGCCACGATTGAACTATATAGAGCCAATATTGAACCATGAATAAAGTATATAGAGCCAAAATTGAACTATATAGAGCCTCGATTGAATTATATAGAGCCACGATTGAACTATATAGAGCCACGATTGCACTATATAGAGCTAAGATTGAACTATATAGAGCCACGATTGAACTATATCGAGTCACGATTGAACTATAAAATGCCCAGATTGAACTATATAGAGCCACGATTGAACTATATAGAGCCAAGATTGAACTATATAGAGCCAAGATTGAACTATAAAGAGCCACAATTGAACTACATAGAGCCAAGATTGAACTATAAAGAGCCACGATTGAACTATATAGAGCCACGATTGAACTATATAGAGCCACGATTGAACTATATAGAGCCACGATTGAACTATATAGAACCACGATTGAACTATATAGAGCCACGATTGTACTATATAAAACCAAGATTGAACTATATTGAGCCACGATTGGACTATACAGAACCACGATTGAACTATGTACATATATAGAGCCACAATTAAACTATATAGAGCCACGATTGAACTATACAGATCCACGATTGAACTATATACATATATAGAGCCACGATTAAACTATATAGAGCCACGATTAAACTATATAGAGCCACGATTGAACTATACAGATCCACGATTGAACTATATACATATATAGAGCCACGATTAAACTATATAGAGCCACGATTTAACTATATAGTGCCATATAGAGCAAAGATTCAATTATATAGAGCCACGGTTGAACTATATAGAGCCACGATTGAACTATATAGAGCCACGATTGAACTATATAGAGCCACGACTGAACTATATAGAGCCACGATTGAATTGAATAGAGCCACGATTGAACTATATAGAGCCACGACTGAACTATATAGAGCCACGATTGAATTGAATAGAGCCACGATTGAACTATATAGAGCCACGATTGAACTATATAGAGCCACGATTGAACTATATAGAGCCACGATTGAATTGAATAGAGCCACGATTGAACTATATAGAGCCTCGATTGGACTATAGAGTCGCTTAACTTAATATAGTCATTATGTAGATTTCACACAAAAGATTATGTCCATAAAGTTATGATGGAAATACCCAGAGTATTGCTAATATTCTTCTTTCCCAATCCCCTCTTAACCCTCTCTAAGCCAAAATGCTTAAAAGCTGATGATTCTAAATGTCCTAATTTGTAGGCGGAAGTTATTCAGCGACTCCTAAAAAAGTCAAATGCATTTTGTAAATTTTATTAATTACTTTGGATTTTTTATTTACAAATTTTTTTTATGACATTATTTTGATCTTGAAATTAATTGCATTATTGTTGTTACTGGCAATTATTTTGTTAATTGTAGCTGATAACTTTGTATGTATTAAATTTATTGGCTCGTATTAATGTAATTCGTGTAGACTTTGTCAATATTGATTACAATTGCACGCAGCTGTTTAGATAAACCCAACTGGACGATTTAAGTTGTTTATCAGATCGTTAAACTTTGTAATAAAATTTTTCGAAATTTTTACTTTACGTGAATTTAAAATGTAAGATAAGAATATTTCTTTCGTCAAAATTTAAAAGGGAAATGGAATACAGAATGCCATATCGGATCATATTTAGAATCACGATAGCACTTTATATAGAGCCACGATTGGACTATATATACAATTGGAATATACTCGTATAGAAGCCACGATTCCACTTTTACTGTTTAGAGCCAGGAATGAAGTAGATGTAAAAAAGCACGATTGGACTATGTATTGATCCACTATTAGTGTTGTGTCCATATATGACTACAGAAGGACTAAGGAGAGCCACTATTATACTACCCATTAAGCCCATATTGGACTAAAAAAGATTAAGAAGAGCCAAAATGGACTACATAGAGCCACGATTGGACTATATGTGGAGTTATAGTGGACTTTATATAAACCCCCGATTGGACTATATGTGAAGCTAAATTTTACTATATATGGATTGGACTGTATATAGAGCCACAATCGGACTATATGTGGAGCTAAATTGGACTATACATTGGACTGTATATAGAGCCACAATTGGACTATATGTGGAGCTAAACTGGACCATGTATAGAGCCATGATTTGACTATATATAGAGCCAGGATTTGACTATATATAGAGCCAGGATTTGACTATATATAGAGCCACGATTGCACTATGTATAGAGCCTCGATTTGACTATATATAGAACCACGATTAAACTATAAGTGGAGCTAAATTGGACTATATATAGATCTACTATTGGACTGTATATAGAGCCACAATTGGACTATAAGTGGAGCTAAATTGGACTATGTATAGAGCCATGATTTGACTATATATAGAGCCACGATTGCACTATGTATAGAACCACGATTGGACTATAAGTGGAGCTAAATTAGACTATATATAGAGCCACTCTTGGTCTGTATATATAGCCACAATTGGACTATATATAGAGCCACGATTTGGCTATATATTGAGCCACAATTGAACTATAAGTGGAGCTAAATTGGACTATATATAGAACCACGACTGTATATAGAGCCACAATTGGACTATGTGCGCAGCTAAATTGGACTATATATAAAGCCACGACTGGACTATATATAGAGCTAAATTGGACTATATATAGAGCCACGATTGGACTGTATATAGAGAAACAATTGGACTACATGTGGAGCTAAATTTGACTATATATAGAGCCATGATTGGACTGTAAATAGAGCCAAAATTGGACTATGTGTGGAGCTAAATTCGACTATATATAGAGCCACGATTGGACTGTATATAGAGCCACAATTGGACTATATGTGGAGCTGAATTGGACTATATATACAGACACGATTGGACTGTATATAGAGCCACAATTGACTATATGTGGAGCTAAATTGGACTATATGTAGAGCCACGATTAGACTGTATATAGAGCCAAAATTGGACAATATGTGGAGCTAAATTGGACTATATATAGAGCCACAATTGGACTATATGTGGAGCTGAATTGGACTATATATACAGACACGATTGGACTGTATATAGAGCTACAATTGACTATATGTGGAGCTAAATTGGACTATATATAGAGCCACGATTAGACTGTATATAGAGCCACAATTGGACAATATGTGGAGCTAAATTGGACTATATATAGAGCCACAATTGGACTATATGTGAAGCTAAGTTGGAATATATATAGAGCCGCGATTTGACTATATATAGAGCCATGATTGGACTATAAGTGGAGCTAAATTGGACTACATATAGAACCACGATTGGACTGTATATAGAGCTACAATTGGACTATATGTGGAGCTAAATTTTACTATATATAGAGCCATGATTGTACTGTATATGGAGCCACAATTGGACTTTATGTGGAGCTGAATTAGACTATATATAGAGTCACGATTGGACTGTAAATAGAGCCACGATTGGACTGTATATAGAGCCACAATTGGACTGTATATAGAGCCACAATTGGACTATATCGTCAGCTAAAACGCAAACGGCCCTATCTAACAAAAAATCCAAAATCGGTTTTTTGATTGATTCTGATGCATTGCATTTAAATACACATCCACAAAAGAATTTAGACTTGTCTGACCAAAATTAGCGATTTTATTAACGAAAAACAAACGGACCTATCTACAAAAGCGTTTATTTAATAAACGCAAAAAGACCTAAGTGATCGTTTGTGTAGGCAATATTGAAAGTTGCTAAAAAAAAATTGATAGATTTAACCGTTGAAGAAGTTGTTTATCAAAGAAAAATTAAACTACAGCTTAAGTTAATTTATTAAAAAATTTAAAAAATTCATCGCAAAAGCGATTTTTTATGAAATAAAGAAAAATAAGAAGGATATAAATAAAAAGCATTATGTCAACAATGGACATAGAAGCAGCTCCTTTTAAAAAGACTAAGAAAAATTGGAGACAATGCAGTCAGCAAAACCGGATGAAGGGAAAAGAATATCAAGGTTTTTCGAAAGGAAGCGTAAAAATTGTGCGTAAGTCTAGAGAAATGAAGGATGCATGTAAAAGAAAGTTTTGCGAAAAAAGTTCGATTCGATATTGTTCTTATTTTTCCGAAGTTATTCGTAAAGACATTTTTGATTCGTTTTGGAAAATGTCATGGGACAACAAAAAGATTTATGTCCAAAGCCTTGTTGAGTGTTCGGATAGAAAACGTATTACTGTTGACAATTCCAATCGATCATATACAAAGTATTACTTTTTGAAGCATGGCACAAATCGTTTCCAAGTATGTAGCAGAGACCGAATATTGTTTTATTTTTTAAATCAATCAAGTATAAATATCATTGCCGATGAAAATTTATTTTCATTTCGATCGATGAATAAAAATGAGGGATTTATATTTGAAATATAAATATCCCTCATGATGAAAATTTTAAATATCTTGAACGATAAATATCCGAACAGAAAAATATTTTATTTATTGTTTTATTTTTGAACTTCTGTTTTGACTTTGAAAAATAAAATATTTTTGAAATTAAAAAACTTTTAACAATGAATGTATGAATATGTTTCCAATTAATTGCAATGTTTTAGGACATCGAAGTTAAACCTAATAGTCCTAATGGAACTATTGGTGGTTTATTTGACTCGCAAAACCATTTCAACATATAATTTGCAACAATAATTGAATTTATTGTTATTTAAACGTCCTAAAGACTTTTTATACCAGGACAAATCTTCTTCTTCTGTCATTCTTGGCTCCCAGTGGAGCATAGGGAATGGAAGGATGCAGAATTGCCTGACGTCTCTAGCTACCAGGTAAGAACTGTATCCAATTCCCAATCTAACCTTCTCGTGGTACATCCTGGAAACCTTAGCAACCTAGTTTTAGATGCGGTAAACAACCAGTGTGGGATTCTAGGTCAGGGCGAATATAAAAGGGAGTTATCTAAGAACCATTCCAACGTATATGGTCTAAGGGTGTAAGATAATTGTACTTCGTAAAGTACAAAAATGCAGCGTCTGTTCAACATGTTAGTTGCGGCTGCAAGCGGGCATCAGTCTCGGATCGAGCGGCTCGCTATACAAACGTGCCTTGTGTCTTTGGACCCATCACCCACCGACCTAGCACTCACGATGTTTTAAGCATGGAAAGAAACAATATTACAGAATATACTACTCCAAGGGGTAATCATGCGAGGAATCCCCCTGCTATGGCAGTTGGCGCAAGGATTTTGGAGTTTCCTAATCTATGCAAGAACATTATGATGAATGAAACCAGGACAAATACAAAAATAAAATTTGAATATTTTCTACCAAATTTTTTTTTTTCATCGGATGAAAAAAGATGAAAATAATTTTGAACTGATAAATATCCCAAACGATTTTTTTATTTTTTATTTTCATCGGATTGAAAAACGATACAAAATTTTTTGAACAATTAAAAATCTTTGGGGATATTTATTATTTTTTAAACTTCAATGATTGTTTTTGTATGGATTAAAATATGAAAATATTGTTTTAAAAGTATTAATATTCGGTCTCTGGTATGTAGACAAATGTTTTTGTCTACTTTGGGCTTATCAGAAAAAATGATACGACCATGGGTATGTCCTAGTTACTCTAATTCTCTTCAAATAGTTTCTGAAGGAACGACGAATAAAATAAAACGACCAGAATATGGTAAAAAATAAATTATTTACAAAAATGGTTAGAAGATTTACCTAAGTTAGAATCTCACTATCGGCGCAAATATACTGAAAAGGTATATTTTCAAACAGACTTCAAAAGTTATAAAGAAATATATGATCTTTATATTGAGTCCTGTAATGACAATAAGGAAAATAATATTGGGGCTGTATCATTTCCCAATTTTATGAAACTCTTTAAGAGTTCTAATTATGCTCTATTTAAAGCTCGAAATGATCAGTGTGACTTATGTTTGTCTTATAAGGCGAAAAACTTATCAAAGGAGGAGTTTGAAAATCACCGAATCGAAATTGATAAAATGAGATGTGAAAAAGAAAATGATATTGAAAATGCAAAATCAGGATTGTGTTTACTACTTTGCATAGACATGCAAGCAGTAAAGCTTTTACCTCAGTCCAAAGCTAGTTCGTCTTATTACAAAATGAAGCTCCAGCTTCATAATTTCACTATCTATAATGTAGTAAGTCGTGAGTCCGATAATTATATTTGGGATGAAACTGAGGGGAGTCTGGTTTCATCCACGTTTACCACAATTATTATTAAACATTTAAAAAATTCTCTTGAACGGTTTCCTGAAATTCACCACATCATTATTTATTCCGATGGCTGTTTTTACCAAAACAGAAATGTCGTCCTCTCAAATGCTTTGCTTTCTTTAAGCGTAGAAAAAGACATTACCATAGAACACAAATACTTGGTGGTGGGCCATACGCAAATGGAATGCGACTCCACACATTCTCTTATTGAAAGAAAGACTAGAAATAAAGAAATAAATATGCCATTTGAATTCGTTAACCTGATGAAAACTGCTCGCAAAAATCCTTTCCCTCTAAAAGTTCACCACTTGAATCACGAATACTTTCTTGATTATGAATCTGTTCCCAAGCGGTATACATCTATAAGACCAGGTATATTATGAAATCTATTTCTGTAAAATACGCAAAATTTAAAAAAATTTATTATGTTTAAGGAAAAAAAGTCGGGGATCCCACTGTCAATATGATACGCGCATTGGCATACGAACAAACAGGAACTATTTATTATAAAACTAAAATAGATGACAATTATGCCCAGCTTCCACAAAGAACTGGAAACAAAATCAATACCGTCTTAATTCCGAAACTGCATGAGCAAAGATTGAAAATTTCAAAAAAGAAGTGGCAGCACCTGCAGGACCTAAAGCCCCTACTACCAAAAGATTGTCATTGTTTCTATGATAGCATACCTTTTGAAAAGTAATTCATATTTTTTAAATTCTTTCAATTCTTTACATGAAGTATTTTTTGTTTAATTTTAATGAATTCTGTTTAATTTACTTTTTGTAATGCAATATTAAAATAAACTTATATATAATATAAATATTTATAATTAAACTAAATAAAAACGTGTATAAATAAATTTAGTAAACAGCTTTTTCCTAAAAAGATAGAATTTTTTTGATAAAACTACTTTGTAGATAGGGCCTTTGGTTTCAGAAAATTAGGGTACCAAAGGACCTAACTAACATAGCCCTTTAAATATTACAAAATTTGATTTTATTTTGCCAGAAATCAATCTGTCACACCTTTTTTAATAATACTGGTGAAAATCGTGCTGATTGAAACTACACTTTTAGTTTAAAACAGTTTTTTGCTTCTCCTGTAAAATTTGTAAAATGTTAGATAGGGCCGTTTGCGTTTTAGCTGACGATATGTGGAGCTAAATTGAACTATTTATAGAGCCACGATTGGACTGTATATAGAGCCACAATTGGACTATATGTGGAGCTAAATTGAACTATATATATAGCCACGATTGGACTGTAAATAGAGCCACGATTGGCCTTTTTATAAATCCACGATTACTTTTATTTTACTTTACTTATATAGAGCCACTATTGGACTATGTATTGAGTCAATATTAGACTATAAAAGAGCAAAGTTTGGACTGTATATAGAGCCAATCTTTGACTATTTATAGATCCACTATTGGACTATTAATAGAGCCACGATTGGACTATACATAGAGCTACTATAAGACTATACATAGATTCCTCATTGGACTTAATATAGGGTCAAGACTGCACTTTATATAAATACACAATTGTTCCCCATGTCTCCTAAAGGGTTAAAATTGAGATAAATCCCTATTTGAAATATGCAACAATATTTACATTACAAATGGCAAAAACAACAACACTATCATAAAACCGCAACTACAAAAAAAGTATAATAAAGACATAAAATACAAAAGAAGATAACAGCAAAGAACAATAAGAAAAAATAACAACAACAAAACCAAACAATAAAAACAAAACAAACCAAAAGATACCAGGCGAATTCGAAACTTACAAAGAGCGAAAATATCTGAGCAAATAAATTAATGAGCTTAAATAAAAATTGAGTGAATTTAAAGAGAGAAAGAATAAAGAAAAATAAAATAAAAAATACAAAACAAAAGGAAAAACAAGAAACGAACAAACGGTAAAATTAGAGACCAAAAGATAAATTCGCCGCGAAAAAACGAACGGAATAAAATAAATAAAAATAAAACAAATGAAACTTTCGCAAATGCCTTTTTTTCTACTAGTGCATTTTTAATGTTTAAGCAAATGATTTTTCAGTATCGCTGAGATATTGGTCGTGGACGGTTGTGCCAAAGATTGCGAGTCAGAGCGAAACGAAATTTCGTAGAAGAAAATAAAAAACGATTTTATTTTAATTCTATAAAGAAATTTTGAAATTTCTAAACAAAAAGAAAAACCAAACAGATAAAATAAATTAAAAAGTGTAAATAAAAAAAGAAGAAAAAAGCAAAACTTAAAAGAAACGAAATACGTAAAATTGTTAAACAAAAAAAAAATTAATAAAATTTTAAATTATATAGAAAAAAGTGCAAAACGAAAAATTGAATGGAAAAGTTTTGTGTTAAATGAGTAATTTTTTTTGTTCTTACTTTTTTGCTTTTGAAAAAAATCGCGTTTTAATGGTGGAATTTGAAATTAAAGCAAATCAAATAAATTTTAAAAAATGAAAAATATTGAAAAAGTTTTTAAAAAATGAAATATTAATTGGAAATTGAAATTTGATTGATAATAAAAGAATGTGTTGAAAATTATAGAAATTTATTTAAAGAATTTTGAAAAAAGAAAAATTGCCTTTGAATACAAAAGTTTTAAAAATTTTAACTTAAAGGTATTGAAAGTTAATAAAAATTTTGGTATTAAAAATTTCGAAATTCGAAAAAAGTTAATAAAAATTTTGGTATTAAAAATTTCGAAATTGAATGTTTTATTAATTCACGAAATTGTGATTAAGAATTGAAGTTTTTCTTGAAAATTTTGAAAATAAAAATATTTAAAATTAAAATATTTCAAAACTAACAAAAATTTAATTTTTGTTAAAAAAATTTGGATTCTGACTAAAAATATTAAAATTTAAGGTATTTGTATACTTTATATAGATCGAAGATGAGGCTAAAAATTTTCTATAGAAGACATTTTATATTGAAAATTTCCAAAATTTCTTTAGAAAAAATTTTAAATTGAAAATTTTGTATAAAAAAATCTATATTGAAATTTTTCTATAGAAAAAATTGTATATTGAATATTTTTCTATAGAAAAAATTTTATAACGGAAATTTTTTTAAAGAAACAAATTTTTAACGAAAATTTTAAATTTTCCCGAAGAAAAATTTTTTTATCGAAAATTTTTGTTTGGAAAAAATTTTTATATTGAAAAATTTTCTGTAAAAAAATTTCATATTGAAAATTTTTCTATAGAACAAAATTTTATATTGGAAATTTTTCTATAGAAAACAATTTTTCTATAGAAAAATTTTCAATATAAACATTTTTCTTTAGAAAAATTTTCAATATCAAAATTTTTCTTTAGAAAAATTTTCAATATCAAAATTTATCAATAGAAAAAAATTCAATATAAAATTTGATATTGAACATTTTTCTATAGAAATATTTTGATATTGAAAATTTTTCTATAGAAAAATTTTGATATTGAAAATTTTTCTATAGAAAAATAGATTTTTTTTATAGAAAAATTTTGATATTGATATTGAAAATTTTTCTATAGAAAAATTGTGATACTGAAAATTTTTCTTTCGAAAAATTTTGATACTGAAAATTTTTCTTTAAACAAATTTTGATATTGAAAGTTTTTCTATATAAAAATTTTGATATTGAAAATTTTTCTATACAAAAATTTTGATATTGAAAATTTTTCTATAGAAAAATTTTGATATTGAAAATTTTTCTATAGAAAAATTTTGATATTGAAAATTTTTCTATACAAAAATTTTGATATTGAAAATTTTTATATAGAAAAATTTTGATATTGAAAATTTTTCTATAGAAAAATTTTGATATTGAAAATTTTTCTATAGAAAAATATTGATATTGAAAATTTTTCTATAGAAAAATTTTGATATTGAAAATTTTTCTATAGGAAAATTTTGATATTGAAAATTTTTCTATAGAAAAATTTTGATACTGAAAATTTTTGTATAGAAAAAATTTCAATTAAAAATTTTTTCTATAGAAAAAATTCAATATTAAATTTTTTCAATAGAAAAAATTTCAGTATCAAATTTTTCTGTGCAAAAAATTTTAATATAAAAATTTTCTATATAAATATTTTTCTATAGAAAAAATTTTATATTGAAATTTTTCTGTAGAAAAAAATTTATAGAAACATTTTAATATAAATTTTTTTTTATAGAAAAAATTAAATCATTTTTATAGAAAAAATTTCAATATAAATTTTTTTCTATAGAAAAAATTTCAATATAAAATTTTTTCTATAGAAAAAATTTCAATATAAAATTATTTCTATAGAAAAAATTTCAATATATAATTTTTTCTATAGAAATATAAATATAAAATTTTTTCTATAGAAAAATTTTCAATATGAAATTTTTTTACAGAAAATTTTTTAATATAAAAATTTTTTCCAAAAGAAAATTTTCAATATAAAAATTTTTCTTCGGGAAAATTTAAAATTTTCATTAAAAAATTTTCGTTATAAAATTTCAACATAAAATTTTTTCTATAAAAAATTTTCAATAGAAAAATTTTCAGTATAAAATTATAGAAAAATTTTCAATATAAAAATTTTTCTATAGAAAAATTTTCAATATAAATATTTTTCTATAGAAAAAATTTCAATATAAAAATTTTTCTATAGAAAAATTTTCAATATAAAAATTTTTCTATAGAAAAATTTTCAATATAAAAATTTTTCTATAGAAAAATTTTCAATATAAAAATTTTTCTGTAGAAAAATTTTCAATATAAAAATTTTTCTATAGAAAAATTTTCAATATAAAAATTTTTCTATAGAAAAATTTTCAATATAAAAATTTTTCTATAGAAAAATTTTCAATATAAAAATTTTTCTATAGAAAAATTTTCAATATAAAAATTTTTCTATAGAAAAATTTTCAATATAAAAATTTTTCTATAGAAAAATTTTCAATATAAAAATTTTTCTATAGAAAAATTTTCAATATAAAAATTTTTCTATAGAAAAATTTTCAATATAAAAATTTTTCTATAGAAAAATTTTCAATATAAAAATTTTTCTATAGAAAAATTTTCAATATAAAAATTTTTCTATAGAAAAATTTTCAATATAAAAATTTTTCTATAGAAAAATTTTCAATATAAAAATTTTTCTATAGAAAAATTTTCAATATAAAAATTTTTCTATAGAAAAATTTTCAATATAAAAATTTTTCTATAGAAAAATTTTCAATATAAAAATTTTTCTATAGAAAAATTTTCAATATAAAAATTTTTCTATAGAAAAATTTTCAATATAAAAATTTTTCTATAGAAAAATTTTCAATATAAAAATTTTTCTATAGAAAAATTTTCAATATAAAAATTTTTCTATAGAAAAATTTTCAATATAAAAATTTTTCTATAGAAAAATTTTCAATACAAAAATTTTTCTATAGAAAAATTTTCAATATAAAAATTTTTCTATAGAAAAATTTTCAATATAAAAATTTTTCTATAGAAAAATTTTCAATATAAAAATTTTTCTATAGAAAAATTTTCAATATAAAAATTTTTCTATAGAAAAATTTTCAATATAAAAATTTTTCTATAGAAAAATTTTCAATATAAAAATTTTTCTATAGAAAAATTTTCAATATAAAAATTTTTCTATAGAAAAATTTTCAATATAAAAATTTTTCTATACAAAAATTTTTAATATAAAAATTTTTCTATAGAAAAAATTTCAATTAAAAATTTTTTCTGTAGTAAAAATTTCAATATAAAATTTTTTCTATAAAAAAATTTCAATATAAAATTTTTTCTATAGAAAAATTTAATTTTCGAAATTTTTAAAAATCCTAACAAAATATTTTAGTAAAATTTTGAAAATACAATAATTTTGGAAAATCAAAAATTCAAAAAGTGATTTTGTATTTTAGTTACAATTTAAACAAATTTTCAAAATTTTCAATTAAAGTGGAAAAGTCGTTTAAAAATGTGAAATAAAATATTTTTGAAAAATTTACTGTTAAAGACCGAAATAAGTCTACAAGAATTATTACAGAAATGATGGAAAAATGGTAAATTAACAAAAACGAAAGCATTATAATAAAAATGTGATAACTAGAAAAAATTAAAAATTTGATTTTTCTTCATTCTTCATTTAACTTTAATGTGATGTCGCGAATGTTTGGTTTTGTAATTTAAATAATATTGAAATACTCTTTAACTAAACTTCATTATGCCTTAAATGATGTAATTTATCTTAAATCAATCAAAAATACCAATTTTAAAATGTTTGTCACTTACGTCGTTTTACTTCTTAAGGGTCGATATGAATGATATTTACTTAAAATAAGTTTATTTTAGTTTTAATAAATTATCGTTTCATTTACTATTTAGAAAAAAAATAGTATGAAAAATCTGTCTGCAATTGTGAAATTTATTAAGAAGCCGCAAAATCATATAATACAATAAATAACAAAAATATAATAATAAAATGTGAAAAAAATTTTAAGTGATAAAGATATAAACAAATAAACGTAAATGAATATTCACAAATAATCAAAAACTTATACATAGAAAACATTTTTTTATACCAACACATGCAAATCCTATCATTTTCTAATATTTACTCGTATTTGAGAATTTGAAAAAAAAGTATTTAAATAAAAAATTTTATTTGTTTAATAAAATTTAACACGAGAAAAGATCGTACTTTCTTATCTCGAGCAAAAAAAGGGCCTTTTTCCTAACAATATAGTATTTCCGAGAATTTTTGTTTATTACATTAACGATCTACAATGATAAGTTTTAATAGAATTTTCCATATTTTTTGCTCAGCACTTTTTGTTTACTACAAAACTCGAGTTGTAAATTTATGTAATAAAAGGGGACTTTTTTTCTGCTCAAAGCAAAAATTTTATTTTCCGTCTAAAAAGTAGTGCAACTGACTGATATCTTCTAACTATATTGTAAAGTGGGCTTTACAAATTTTCGGATATCTTCAATGTATTACTTATCAAGAAACGAAGTAGGTATCTATCTATCTTTACTTTTGGTTCCAAAACTTATAAATTTAATTTTTGTTTTATTTTTCAACTTTAATACACTTCCGATTTTCATGTCTCATTCTTCGATCAGGGCTCAAAAAATTGTTAGAACAAAATTTTAATCTTTTCTATAAATAATTCAATCAAACCCCACTAAATTTATTAAATGTTTGTAAATACCTATTTGTGATAACTGACCAAAGACAATATTTTGTATAAAAATTTTTTTTTGACCTTGTACCAATTTACTATTTTCTATATAACTTTAGAATCATAGACGGGAAATAAATTCTAAACACGTTTTTTGGTTCCTATTTAATTAGTGAATAATGTTCCGTTATAATTATTTCATTATCTCAATTGATCTGGTCGTGAAAATAGTTCAAAGTCAATGTTTTGAAATTTGAAATTTTCAAAAATTTTTCTTATTTCTTAATTAAATCATCAAAAGATTACAAATAACCTTTTAAAGGGTGAACCTCATTAAAAAAAAAAATTACAGTATGACAAGAATTTTTTCTATAGAAAAAATTTTATAATGAAAATTTTTCGATAGAAAAAATTTTATAATGAAAATTTTTCTATAGAAAAAATTTAATAATGAAAAATTTTTTATAGTGAAAATTTTTGTATAGAAAAAAATTTATAATAAAAATTTTGCTATAGAAGAAAACTTATAATTAAATTTTTTTTTATAGAAAAAATTTTAAAATGAAAATTTTTCTAGAGAAAAAGTTTTATAATGAACATTTTTGTAAAGAAAAAAATTTTATGAAAAAATTTTATATTGAAATTTTTTCTATAGAAACAATTTTATAATGAAAATTTTTCCATACAAAAAACTTAATAAAAAAAATTTTTCTATAGAAAAAATTTTATAATGAAAAGTTTTCTATAGAAAAAGTTTTATAATGAAAATTTGTCTATGGAAAAAAGTTTATAATGGAAAGTTTTCTATAGAAAAACGTTTATAATGAAAATTTTTCGATAGAAAAATTTTTTATAATAAAATTTTTCTATAGAAAAAAATTTTATAATGAACATTTTTCTATAGAAAAAAAAATTTATAATGAAAATTATTGTATAGAAAAAATTTTATAATCAAAATTTCTCTATAGAAAAAATTTTATAATAAAAATTTTTTTAGAAAAAACCTTTTAATTAAAAGTTTTCTATAGAAAAAATTGTATAATGAAAATTTTTCTGAAGAAAAAACTTTATAGTGAAAATTTTTCTATAGAAAAAATTTTGTGATGAAAATTTTTCTATAGAAAAAATTTTGCAATAAAAATGTTTCTATAGAAAATATTTTATATTGGAAATTTTTCTATAGAAACAATTTTATAATGAAATTTTTTTTATAGAAAAATTTCTGTAATGACATTTTTTTTATAGAAAAAATTTTATAATGGAAATTTTTCTATAGAAAAAATTTTATAATGGAAATTTTTCTATAGAAAAAATTTTTTAATGGAAATTTTTCTATAGAAAAAATTTTATAATGGAAATTTTTCTTTAGAAAAAATTTTATAATGGAAATTTTTTCTATAGAAAAAATTTTACAATGAAAATTTTTCTATAGAAAAAATTTTACAATGAAAATTTTTCTATAGAAAAATTTTATAATGAAAATTTTTCTATAGAAAAAATTTTATAATGAAAATGTTTCTATAGAAAAAATTTATAATGAAAAGTTTTCTATAGAAAAAATTTTATAATGAAAAATTTTCTATAGAAAAAAATTTATAATGAAAAATTTTCTATAGAAAAAATTTTATAATGAAAATGTTTCTATAAAAAAAATTCATAATGAAAAGTTTTCTATAGAAAAAATTTTATAATGAAAAATTTTCTATAGAAAAAAATTTATAATGAAAAATTTTCTATAGAAAATATTTTATAATGAAAATTTTTCTACAGAAAAAAATTTATAATGCAAAAATTTTTTTAAGGAAAATTTCAATAGAAAAATTTTTTCTAGAAAAAATTTTCTATTGAAATTTTTTCTATAGAAAAAATTTTCTATTGAAATTTTTTCTATAGAAAAAATTTTCTATTGAAATTTTTTCTATAGAAAAATTTTCTATTGAAATTTTTTCTATAGAAAAAATTTTCTATTGAAATTTTTTCTAAAGAAAAAATTTTCTATTGAAATTTTTTCTATAGAAAAAATTTTCTATTGAAATTTTTTCTATAGAAAAAATTTTCTATAGAAATTTTTTCTATAGAAAAAATTTTCTATAGAAATTTTTTCTATAGGAAAAATTTTATATTGAAATTTTTTCTATAGAAAAAATTTTCTATTGAAATTTTTTCTATAGAAAAAATTTTCTATTGAAATTTTTTCTATAGAAAAAATTTTCTATTGAAATTTTTTCTATAGAAAAAATTTTCTATTGAAATTTTTTCTATAGAAAAAATTTTCTATTGAAATTTTTTCTATAGAAAAAATTTTCTATTGAAATTTTTTCTATAGAAAAAATTTTCTATTGAAATTTTTTCTATAGAAAAAATTTTCTATTGAAATTTTTTCTATAGAAAAAATTTTCTATTGAAATTTTTTCTATAGAAAAAATTTTCTATTGAAATTTTTTTTATAGAAAAAATTTTCTATTGAAATTTTTTCTTTAAAAAAATTTTCAATACAAAATTTTTTCTTGAAAAAAAAATTTTCAATATAAAATTTTTTCTTTAGAAAAATTTTCAATATAAAATTTTTTCTTTAGAAAAATTTCGATACAAAAATTTTTTTTTGTAGAAAAATTTTCAACATAGAATTTTTTCTTACGAAAATGTTTCAATATAAAGTTTTTTCTATAGAAAAATTTTTTTTATTAAAAATTTAATATCGAAAATTTTTTCTCGAAAAATTTACTTTAGAAATTTTTTTTTTTTAAATTTTCAATAGAAAAATTTTTTTATTAAAATAAAAATCCACTTAATGTCGTTGTTCCTAATTTCGTTCCGTCTGATTGAAAGACAGAAATTTTTAACGATTTCTAACGTACGAAAATCATGCCTAATTAATTAGAGCCTTAATAGTCTGTGACTACAAAGCAAATTTTGCTAATCATATGACGATAATGATGATGATGATGAAAATTTATATATTTCTGGTGACTTATTTTTAACAAAACCATAAAATATTTTAAATTTCAAATCAAATATTTTTATATAGAATTTAAAAAAAAAAATTTAGTAATGAAAATTTTCCTTCAGAAAAAAGTGTTCATAAATCGCTAAATTTAAGATAAATTTCTCAAAAAGAAAATTCTTACCCCTTTTTTTATATTTGAAAGTTTATCTCTAAAATTTATTTCAGTTTTATTTTCTTTAGGTTTTTTTTGTATTCAAATTTTCATGCCATAAAATTCAATCGATCGCATAATAATACGAATAAAAGAAGTGCATTTATTTAAACCAAAATTTTTAAAATTTCTATATATTGACATAGCGTCGGCTAAACGGTAAAACAGATTAACTCGGCTTTTATTTTTGTGTTTAAGACCAACAAATAAAATATTTCCTTTCAAGGAGAAACTTTTAAGTATTAGGTAAATATTCCTATTTTTACTAATAACTCAAAACTAAAGAAATAGATTTAACTTGAGCTAAACTATAAATAAATATGTTTTCATTTAGGAGGAATGAATTCCGAAAATGTTCTCCTAAACCCACATGGTTCAGATACAAAAGTATAGAAAAAAATTCCCATTCATCATCATATTAAACTGCAAAAAATTAAAGAAAAAGCATTTACGTCATATTCTAATAAAATTTTATGCAAAATCATTTGAAAACTCAGAAACACTCACGCTTTTGCACAAAAAAACACTTGAACTTTAAAGTATTTCTATGTAAGAAAAAAAAAAACCAAAAACTATTAAAACTGCAAAATAATGCAGTTTTTTCAGAAATAACAATAAAATTAACTGTAATTTTTATTTAAATAAAGCGTTTACACCAGAAAGGAACCAAAGAGTTAAGAGAATTTGGGTAGGAAACTTGGGATTACCTTGGGATGAATTTTATTATAAGTTTAAAAGAGTTTTGGTGTAAGCAAGTATTGACTTTAAAAAGAATTTTTAATCAGATTTAGTCAGTTTTTTTTCTGGTGTAAATGCTTTATAAACACATCAAAAAAGTTTTAAATTTCCTTTCATTCTAACATTTAAATAATCATGAATATTTTATAATTTTTTAAGCAAATTAGATTTGCTTTCATTGTGGCCAATTATTTTAATTCGATTGCTAAAAATATTTTAAATTATACACCATTTTCAATTGTAATTGAGAAATTTTTAAATTGAATTGAGAAATTTTCAATTGAAATTGAGAATTTTCAAATGAAATTGAGAAATATTCAATTGGAATTGATAATTTTCAATTGAAATTGAGAAATTTTCAATTGAAATTGAGACTTTTCAATTGAAATTGAGAAATATTCAATTGAAATTGAGAATTTTCAGTTGAAAATGAGAAATTTTCAATTGAAATTGAGAATTTTTCAATTGAAAATGAGAATTTGTAAATTGAAATTGAGAAAATCCCAACTGGAAATGAGAAATTTTCAATTGAAATTGAGAATTTGTAAATTTAAATTGAGAATTTTTCAATTGAAATTGAGAAAAGCCCAATTGAAAATGAGGTTGGTTTTTTTAATTGAAATTGAGAAATTTTTAATTGGAATTGAGAAATTTTCAAATGAAAATGAGAAATTTTCAATTGAAAATGAGAAATTTTCAATTTAAAATGAGAAATTTTCAATTGAAATTGAGAATTTTAGAATTGAAATTGAGAAAACCTAAATTGAAAATGAGGTTGAAATTCCACTTGGGGTGATCTCAATTGCAATTGAAAAATTCTCAATTTAAATTTAAAATTTCTCAATTTCAATTGAAAATTTCTCAATTTCAATTGAAAATTTCTCATTTTCAATTGAAAAATTCTCATTTTCAATTGAAAACTTCTCAATTTCAATTAAAAAATCCAACCTCATTTTCAACTGTGCTTTTCTCAATTTCAATTGCAAAATTCTCAATTTCAATTTAAAAATTCTCAATTTCAATTGAAAATTTCTCATTTTCAATTGGGCTTTTCTCAATTTCAATTCAAAAATTCCCAATTTCAATTGAAAATTTCTCAATTTGAACTGAATGTTTCTCATTTCCAATTAGGGTTTTCTCAATTTTAATTGAAAATTTCTCATTTTTAATTGAAAATTCTCAATTTCAATTGAAAATTTCTCAATTTCAAATTAAAATTCTCAATTTCAATTGAAAATTTCTCAATTTCAATTGAATATTCTCAATTTCAATTGAATATTTCTCAATTTCAATTGAATATTCTCAATTTCAATTGAATATTTCTCAATTTCAATTGAAAATGGTGTAGAAGAGAATATTTTAAAATAAAGTTTTCCCAAAAAAATTTTTAAAGCCATAAATAATTTATCAGTTAAAGATTGCAAACGAAATTGTTGTTACATTTTCAAATTGGATATCTCCAAGATAGGGACAAGTCTTAGGAGTATATCGGCTCAACCTAGAGTGAGAACAAGCGTCAAACACAGAAGCAGCCTTAGCCTGCAGAAGATTTATGTGAAAAAACCAAGAGTCATAACTTTTCCACTCTAATTCCATCTGCATCCTCCATTAATGCTTTTTGAAAAAATAAGTTCTTCCTTTATGAGGAAAAAGTTCTTCATCATAAAGCTCTTTGCTTGATTTCGTAATAAAGACATTTGTTGCACTTCTGAGTGGTTTAGAAAGGGTTAAGATTTTAGTCCTCTCTAGTTTCTCTCTGAAGTTCTTAGGTTGTAAAAGCTCTTCCTCACAAAGCTCTCTGCTTGGTTTAGTGATGAAGGGATTGCTCACTCGTCATCAATTTTCATCGCAAAGCTCTTTTCTTGGATTTGTGATGAACAGATTTTCCATGCGACCAAAGATAATTTAAATGTGATTTCTTTCAAAAACTTTTCAGGCCCTAGATGTTCTTCCTCGCTAAGCTTTTTCCTTAGCTTTGTGATGAATTCTCCACTCACTCAAATGCATCAAAATATGACAATACTATCACCTTTTCCAGATTGTCCTAGCCTCTCGAAAAAGCATTCAATACTAGTCTCTTCAGGCTTCAAAAGCTTTTCCTCAAAAACCTCTGGAAGCTTTTCCCCGCCAAGTTGTAAAAGCTCTTCCTCACAAGGCTCTCTGCTTGGTTTAGTGATGAAGAGATTGCTCACTCGTCATCAATTTTCATCGCAAAGCTCTTTGCTTGGTTTTGTAATGAAGAAATTCTCCATGCGACCAACGAGATTTTAAATTTGATTTCTTTCAAAAGCTTTTCAGGCCCTAGATGTTCTTCCTCGCTAAGCTTTTTGCTTAGCTTTGTGATGAATTCTCCACTCACTCGCCTCTAGAAGAAGGATTCGATACTAGTCTCTTCAGGCTCCAGAAGCTTTTCCTCAAAAACCTCTAAAAGCTTTTTCTCAAAAACCTCTAAAAGCTTTTCCTCGCTGAGCTCTTTGTCTGGTTTTGTAATGAAGATATTCTCTATGCTTCTAAAAGCTTTAAAAGCTTTAAAAGCTCGATCTAAAAGTTCTTTCACGCTAAGCTTTTTGATTGAGGCCCTATGCTCCACTAGGAGTCAATGATAACAGAGGCTTTTTATTTGGGTTTGCGATAAAGAGATTCAAATGAATCAAAATATAACGTTTTTCATGTTTCACTTTAGGCTCTAGAAGAAGAGTGCGATACTAGTATCTTATGGCTTCAGAAGCTTTTCCGTACAAACCTTTCAAAGCTGTTCCTCGCAAAGCTCTTTGTCTGGTTTTGTATATACCCTCTTCCAGTTTCTCTTTAGGCTCTAGAAGAAGGATGAGATACTAATATCTTCTAGCTCTAGAAGCTGTTTCTCGCAATGCTCTTTGCTTGGTTTTGTAATGAAGATATTCTCCATACTTATCTCTGCCAAAAGCTCTTTACGATCTAGAAGTTCTTCCACCCAAAGCTCTTTGCTTAGTTTTGTGATGAAAATATTCCCCACGTACCCAAATGTATCAAAATATGATATGATAAGCCTTTTCTAGATTCTCTTCAGACTCTAGAAGAAGGATGCGATACTATCTTCTGCCTCCAGAAGATTGTGAGAAAACAAACCTCTAAAAGGTCTTCCTAGCAAAGCTCTTTGTCCGGTTTTGTGATGAGGACAATTATATATAATTGTCTTTTCCTAAAACTCTTCAGACTCTAAAAAAATCTTTCTCGCTAGAAGAAGATATTTCCCAAGTGCATCAAAATGTAATAAGACTATTATTACCTTTTCGAGATTATTTTTAGGCTCTAGAATAAGAATGCAATCTCACAAATTTCTAAAAGTTTTTCCTTTTTAGTTTTGTGATGAAAAGTTTCCACCGCAAATGCATCAAAATATGATAAGGCCAGAGTCTTGTTAGGCTCTAAAATGAGGGTGTGATACTAGTATCTTCTGACTTCAGAAGCTTTTTCTCACAAAGCTCTGTGCTAGGTTTCGTGATGAAAAGTTTGTTCACTCTTCCAATTGCATCAGAAAAGAGCAAACTTTTAATTTCTTCTAGACACTTGCAGATAAAACATTAGTATTACCTAAAGTGGCATTCGATTCATGCTCCAGCAGGCCTTTGGATTTGATGAGACTCAGATCAAGGCATTCAGTATAAATACTGTGTGCCTACGATCTTTATCTAACATGGAATGGTTCAACTTTCCTGCTGTGGGTTGGAAAGTTAAAAATACACTCCTTAAACCTACTAATTATTAATTGACTTAGTTTAAGCGTAGTTCCAGTGGAGATGTCATTCTTGTTGACAACATCCAGAGACGTACCTGGCTATAACTGACCAACTTCCCACAGATCGATAGCATTCAGTAAAACGTTGGTTCCCAAAGGCGCTGAGTTTAGTTCTTAACTGAAACCGGCCTGGCTTATGACAGATAATTAGAAATTGTCTTAATCCACACGTGTGCCCTAGATCTAGTCATTCTTGTTGACATTATCCAGAGAAGCTCCTGGCTATACCTCGCCCACTTTCCTCAGAACGATTGCTTTTAACACAACGTTTTTTCCCGAAGACGTTGAGTTTAATTCGGCCCTGAAAACGGCCTGCTTTACGACAGATAGAAGGTATGCTCGAAATCTTTTTGAGGACTTGGATATGCACCAAAAATATTGCTTGTTCTTAAGAATGGTGTCGTTTGCCCATCCACTGGTAACTGGCATAACCAGGCTGTCTTTTACTACTTCAGCAACGACTTTGTTACCAAGAGCTTTAGGCCTTTTGGGGGCCGGTTGATCATCAGACGAACTTAATACTTTTATAGTTTACTTAGGAGTAGACGTGACATCCTGTTTTTAAGAAATGCTATCCTGATTTTTAGAAATGGTTATCATTCATTTCAGAGTCTCAATTTGCTCGTCAGACAGAGTTTTCGGCTTTATCATTTCTTTGAAGTACTACGGTACTAGTTTCGGAGGGAGAACTCAAATTTCAGTTTTGGCTACTTCTTCAAAGGTTTTTAAATCAGCTTTTTAGATGCCGGTGACGATCAAAATTATTTACTATTCCATACAAAAAGACGGATGATCGTCTTATCTGTTTTTAAGACATGAGACTTTTCAAAATGACCATACGGCAAATCAATTTATGGAAATGCAATATCTTTGTATCGGGTGTTTTTTATTGAGGTATAGAACTTTAAGTTGGCATCACTTTTTTAACTGGCGGCCATTTTGTCAGCTGTCAAGTGATTAATATTTAGTTTGGTTTGCCATTTCATCATGAACAGGTTGACAAAAGAACAACGCTTGCAAATCGTGCAAATTTATTTCGAAAATAATGGTTCAGTTCGCGAAGTTTACCGCAAGCTCCGTCCATTTTATGGTCGACATAATCGTCCATCAGAGCAATTAATTCGGTTAACCATGGATCGTTTTCGCACTACGTTTACTCTATGTGATAATACGCATCCGCAGCGACGTCGAACAGTGCGCACCGAAGCAACAATTGCCGCTGTAGAGCAAAGTGTTGAAGAGGACCCGAATTAATCGATTCGCCACCGTGCTCAGCAATTGGAGCTTTGTCCATCAACTTTATGGAAGATTTTGCGCAAAGATCTTCGCTTGCGACCTTACAAGATCCAGCTTGTGCAAGAATTAAAGCCGCGAGACCATGCAATGCGTCGTGATTTTGGTGTATGGGCCGAAAATGAGATTGATCTCGATGCTGATTTTCATCGCAAAATTTTGTTCAGTAATGAGGCTAATTTTTGGTTGAATGGCTACGTCAACAAGCAAAATTGCCGCATTTGGAGTGAAGAGAATCCACATGAGACCCTTGAGACGCCATTACATCCACAAAAACTGACTGTTTGGTGTGCTCTATGGGTTGGTGGAGTCATTGGGCCATACTTCTTCCGAAATAATGCTGAAGAGTCAGTTACCATAAATGGAGACCGGTATAGAGCCATGATAACCGACTATTTTGTTCCCCAATTGGATGGCATGAATGTGGATGAGTTGTGGTTCCAACAAGACGGCGCTACATGCCACACAGCGCACGTCACAATTGATTTATTGAAGGAAACATTCGATGAGCGCATAATTTCGCGGAATGGACCTGTCAATTGGCCACCAAGATCGTGCGATTTGACACCACTGGATTATTTTCTTTGGGGATATGTGAAGTCGCTCGTCTACGCCAACAAACCAGAAACGTTAGGGGACTTGGAAGCCAACATTCGTGGCGTTATTGCCAACATACGGCCCCATATGCTCGAAAAAGTAGTTGAAAATTGGACCTGTAGAATTGGCTTTATTCGAGCCAGCCGCGGCGGCCACATGCCCGAAATCATATTTAAATATTAATGGCATAAAATTATCCTTCCAATAAAGCCAAATTGATTGACATTAAAACGATTTTCTTGTGTTTTATTTCAATTCGAAGTTCTATACCTCTAAAAAAAACACCCGTCTTTGGTCAAAGTTTTCTGACCGTCTTTGTCAAACCTTTCAAATGCTCGGAGAACATTTTATGGCTCATTACAATTCATCTTCGCTGGTCTAGAGTTATTAACTATTAAAATCCCATTTCAATGATAAGGTAAGGTATTAATTTTAGAGAAAGAGCTCTGAGATATGAAAGTAAAATCTGGGACAAGGTTGGCCATTATTTGCGTGACAGGGGAATGATTTCAATTTACATTAAACAAGAAAGCTTTTTCTTTACACTTATTCAAAAAAACAAAAATGCAGAATACAAGAGCAAAACATACAGCAAATTCAATCTTAGGGCTAAATCTCATTTTAAGATTGAGCACTTATATTTAAAAAAGCTCTTCATTTGGCCAACGTTGATCTAGACGGTTTAGAATTTTGATTTAAAATATTTGTTATTTGAAGTGTAAAAATTTCTTTGTTTCAAACTTTAATTTTATTAAAATTTGTTATAATAATGTTATTTTTTAATTTTGTTTTGTTATTGTTATAAATAATTGTTTTTGTTAGTATTGGTCATAAAATAGCAAATGTTTGTTGTGAATAGTGATGACGCTTGTAGCAGCCAGTGAAAAGCTATCATGGGTTTCATTTGAACCATATGGCATGAAGTGAGAATGAATGAAAGCTTTCTGAGTTTATATTTCATTTCATTAGGTAAGATCATTTTTGAATTTGTGAATAAAAACTAAGAAATGCTTCGATTTTCTAAAATTTCTACAATTTTAAAATACAAAAATACATTTTTTAAAGCTTATTAAAAAAAGCTTATTTTTTTCATCAAAAAACAACACTTTTTTCTTAAAAATATACAATTTTTTTTCAAAAAGCTACACATTTTTCTTTAAAACTACAAATTCCTAAAATCTAAATTATTTTTTTAAAGAGATACTTTTTTTTTCATAGAAAGTTATAGTTTTTTCTTAAAAAGCTAAAAATCTGTAATAAAGCTACTATTTTTTATTACTAAGATCCTCAAAAAGCTTTTTTTTATCTATCTTTATGGATTGTCTATTTACCGAAAAAGCTCCTCTTTTATCAAACAAGCTTTTGGTCCTTCTAGAAGCTTTAATCGAAAAGCTACACTTTATTCGTAAAAAGCTTAAGTTTATTTATAAAAAGATACACTTTTTAAATAGAAATTTATACTTTTTTCTTAAAAAGCTTTACCGAAAAAGCTCCTGTTTTATCACACAATCTCTTGAAACTTCTTGAAGCTTTTTTTCGAAAAGCTATACTTTATTCTTAAAACGCTGCAGTTTCTTCTTAAAAAAATACACTTTTTTAATAGAAATTTATACTTTTTTCTTAAAAAGCTTAATTTCTATAATAAAGCTACTATTTCTTATTGTTAAGATTAAGATTCTTAAAAAGCTGCATTTTCTTTTTAAAAAGATATATTTTTTTTCGAAAATTATACTTTTTTCTTAAAAAGCTAATTTAATTCTTTAAAAAGCTACTATTTCTTATTGTTAAGAATAACTTCTTCCCTAAATAGACAAACGTTAGCAAATTTTTACAGATAGCCTATTTTAGCGAAAAAGCTCCTGTTTTATCAAACAAGCTTTTGGGTTTTCTAAAAGCTTTTATTTGAAAAGCAACACTTTATTCTTAAAAAGCATCTTAAAAAGATACACAGTTTTCATAGAAAGTTATACTTTTTTCTGTAAAAGCTAAAAGCTTTATAAAAAAGCTACTATTTCTTCTTGTTTAAATTTATTTCTTCCGTAAACAGTCAAAGGATAGCCTACCTTTAAAGATGGCCTATTTTACCGAAAAAGCTCCTGTTTTATCAAAAAAAGCTTTGTTTTTTCTAAAAGCTCTTGTTTTTTCAAAAAAGCTCTTGTTTTCTAAAAAATTACATTGAAATAACCCAGTAAAACTTTTCATTACCAAATAATGAGTTAAACAGTTAAACTATTGAACACGAACTACTTACTCATTCGCTGTTTAAGTCATTACATTAACATGGGAATGTCATTGGAGGCAAGTACTTACCAATTGCAGAAAAGTAATGACTTGGGTAAGCAATTTGAAAGCAACAACAACAACAACAGCAACAACTTTTTTGTTGTTGTTTTATTAAAAACATATATTTTTAAACGAAATACAAATTTTTTTTTTATGATCCCATGGGGGCTCGAACCCAGACCCTCCGACTGCTAGGCAGAGACTCTTCCACTGAGCTACTTCATATGTTGAAAACTTAGCAGCTTTTAATTAATATAAACAATTTTTATTTTTAGATCCAAAATCATGTGAAAATAACTTTGTTTTTCCCTGCTTTTTTTTGCTTTGTTGTAATTTTTGGAAAAATATTTTTATACGATTTTTTGTAATTATTTTAAAACTTTTTTAAAATTATTTTAAAACTTAAACAATTTAAATCTTCTTTTTTGTATAAGTTTTTACATAAGATTGACTCTTACTTACTTAAATGTTACAACCTGTTAAGGTCAAAGTCCGAGCATATTTTAGAATTCCATGGATTTCGATCTTGTGCGAATATTCTCCAATTTTATAGGCCAAGCTTTGAAAAATGTTCCTCTACTTGGTCTTTCTATCGAAGTTTCGGACATCCTCCTCTAATATTAGGTAGTGGGACATTTCAATTCTAATTTTATCCTCTTCATTGTATTTTTTTCAAGAGAGGGTTACTAGCCCGTAATCCTAACCTATTTTTATCGATCTTATGGGACAACTCTCGGAACATGTTAACAATATTAATGGGTGTTAAACTAGCTCCCCGGGTGATACCATGAGGAGGTGAGTGTCCACAGTTGAGATGAAGGATGACCCAGATAAGTTGGGCTTACCAAGTTAAGACCAATTAGAATCGTGTTTTGTATTCAACATCCCCTACATAATCAAAATTGCCATGTTATGAACTGTCAAAGTACATTGGCAATATATTAAAAACAATTATATTGGAGAAATATAATATAAAAAACTCGTTGGAATTGAAAAATAAACTAGACACGATATCCTTAGACGAAGACGAGATCCTAGTATCTTTTGACGTGGTATCGTTATTCACAAACATACCTATTCATCTAGCTATAAGTAACATAATGACAAAATGGAACAAATTAGAGCAAAAAACCAAAATACCAAGAGCACAATTTTTAGAAATACTAAAGTTTTGTTTAAACGATAACAACTATTTTGTACAGGCGAATAAATTATACAAGCAGACATATGGCATGCCAATGGGGAATCCATTATCTCCAACCATAGCCGATATAATACTAGACTCACTTTTAGAAGAATGTATAAAGGAATTAGAAGTGGAAAATATTACAATGAAACTAATCATTAAATATGTTGATGACATATTCGCTATAATAAAACGAAAGGATGAGGATAAGATACTAAAAACTTTCAACTCGTATCACACCAAATTAAAATTTACAATTGAACGAGAAAAACAAAACTCAATACCATACCTTGACATGGAAATACACCGAATAAATAACAAAATTTACACAAATTGGTATATGAAACCGATCGCTTCGGGGCGTTTAATGAACTACGACTCTACACAACCGACAAAACAAAAAATCAACACTGCCACAAATTTAATTGATAAGGTTTTAAAAATAAGCAGCGATCAGTTCAAATCCGACAACTTGACTAAAATAAGACGTATACTTAAAAGTAATAGTTACCCTAATGGATTAATAACATCGTTAATAAACAAATCAATTAATAAAACTACACCACGGGAAAATAGTAAAAATTACACATCTGGCAACCCCAAATATTACAGCTTACCATTCATCCCAAGATTAACAGAAATAAACAAACTTAAAGACATAGTCAAAGACGAAGAAATAATATTTTCATACAAACCCAACCAAACACTAAACAAATTATTTACACAAACAAAAACTAAGATTGAACAAAAAGAACAAAGCAACGTTGTGTATGAAATTGAATGTAATGGTAATGATAATGAAGAGTGCGGCAAAATATACATTGGGACAACAAAAAGAAACTTAGGAACACGAATTAATGAACATGAAACTGATATTAAAAAAGGTAAACACTCCACAGCTTTAGCACAACATTGCATTGACAACAAACACGTACCCAATTTCGACAGAATAAAAATACTGGACAAAGAGAAGAGAGAAAACAAAAGGTACACGTTGGAGAGTTTAAGAATTCAACAAAAAGCGAAGAGTGCAATAAATACGAAGGAAGATATAAACAACATTAACGCAAGTTACACCGTTGCAATATTTTAGTAATAAAAACAAACTGTGATTAGATAGACGTGATTTTTGCTGTGATATTTTATTTTTATTTTAATTATTTTTGCATTTATTTTAATTAATATAAGTTTGTGTTGTGTTGTCCCCATTTACACGAACTGTGATATATTTTTTAAGATAAATGTTAAATAACTATAAAGATTAGATGTAAGTAAAAATTATTAAACTTTGTGATTCTCAATTTGTTTTGTTACTAAAAAAATTGTCTCCCTTCTATTTATAATAATGTTGCCAGATCAATAAAATAAATTCAATCCCTGATGAAGTTGGAAAAATACCAACGAAACGTCGGATTTTATGAATGAAATGATATAAATAATCTTTTATTTAAAAAAAATGACCTTGAAAGCCTGATTCCAAAACACGTTTAGGAAAATAAAATTACTAGTCAAAATTGACTCATGATGGTATTTTTTCATTAACGTGAGTTAGTTTTACAATTTTTTTTACAGAAGATAATATTTAAGTTCTTAAAATTTAAAAATTATTAAAAAAGACTCTTTTAATAAAAAAAAACTAAAAAAAATTGTTGCCCTTGGTGGGATTTGAACCGGGGCCATTCAGTTTAAATTACCATCTTAATTACAAATAAGTACTTCTGTAATAACTTATTATTTATTCGGATGGTATGTTGTAGTCGTTACAAGGTAACCAGTTATCAGAGTACTTGCTATTACCAAAGTTTTGTTGGGAAGTTTCACAATTTCTTAATTTTTCCATTTTAATACAATTTTTTTTTTCAATTTTTTCCCATATCCAAAGAATGCTCCCTCGGACATGCCTGTGCATGCGTAAGCATATGTTTTCTTTTCTAAAATGTGGGTGTGTTTTTTTGCATTAATATTTTTTTTTTTTTTGTTTATAAAATATTTGTTTGAATTTCTTTGGTATGTTTAAATGTCGGGGGGTATCCCCGTGTTATAAAAATTATGCATATTTGATTTTAGAATTTATAATTTTTAAAAAGAATTTTCAAAAGGGGGAAAAAAGAAAACAAAAGAACTTTATTTAAATTTAAATAATTAAAAGAAATACTATATAATTATTTAGTATTTTGTAATTTCAGAATGTACTATAACAGTATAAGATTTAATTAGTTTTCAAATTGTGGTTAAAGGCATTTCCGTTCTTGAAATTAACCCTAAAATGATCAAAGATTTAGAGACTTAACTCTTTACAATTGGATATTGAGCCAGAAATGTTTCAAAGACATTTCGGATTTATAAGATTTTAAATTTAAATTAGATTTTTATAGATTTCATTTCGTAGAAGTCGAGAATTATGAAATATTTGACGTCATCATTAGTAAAAATGTCTTTCTTAATGCGGTAGAACGCAGTTTACGTTAATCGTTTACGTCGATCGTCAACTAAGTAAATTTTGAGGTCTATGAACTACGTCAGCTAAAAAAAACTAGAAGAAATGCTATTCTCAAGTTTGTTTTTACTTTAGCTGTAAAATTATTCCGTAGAAATCCGACAACATTCTACATAGGCTTTAGAACCAGCAGGGACTTTAACAGTTTATAACGGTAATCTTTTTGAGGCTTTATTAGTCAAATATTACATAAACTATCTGCATATATTTGCATATTAAATTTCAAAATTTTAGAAGCTTTAAAGTTTTATATTTTTCATTTTTTTTGGTATTTGTGAAGATAATAAAAATTTAAACTAGTTCGACGGGATATAACTTTGTATAGGGACAATCTACAAAACCAATTTTATTTCCAAATAAAGACTGAGATATCAGCTTTACAGTATTACATAAATTATCTGCATATATTTGCATATTTAGTGCCAAATTTAAAAGAAGTATATTTTCATATTGGATCCCAAAATTTTAGAATTGGAGATACTGAAACCGATCTAAGAAGCTTCAACATTTGATATTTTTCATTTACTTGGCATTTGTGAAGATCATACAAATTTAAACCAGTTCAGTAGGATATAACTTTTAACAATAAAAACCTAGAAAACCAAGTTTCTTTCCAAATAAAGACTGAGGTCTCAGCTTTACAGTATTACATAAATTATTTGCATATATTTGCATATTGTTGACACTGAAACCGATTTTAGAAGCTTCAAAATTTTATATTTTTCATCTAATTGGCATTTGCGAAGATAATAAAAATTTAAACCAGTTCAGTAGGATATAACTTTTAACAATGAAAATCTAGAAAACCAAGTTTCTTTCCAAATAAAGACTGATATCTCAGCTTTACAGTATTACATAAATTATCTGCATATATTTGCATATTGTTGACAATGAAACCGATTTTAAAAGCTTCAAAGTTTTTATAAATGTTTTTCATTTATTTGGCATTTGCAAAGATTATAAAAAATTAAAACAGTTCGATTCGTATATTACTTTTAATATTGAAAACCTACAAAGCCAAGTTTATTTCCAAATGAAGACTGAGATCTCAGCTTTACGGTATTACATAAATTATCTGCATATATTTGCATATTTTGCTTAATTTTTCGAAAATGTATCAAAAAACTCCAGAATAAAATATTGATTGTTTCGTGGATTAAATATAAGAAATTAAGAGTATTTTGACTCCACATGACCATTATAGATAGCACTTGACCGATTTCGCCCATATTCTTTTTAACCGAGTCCTCAAAATTTCTCTGTATGTTTTACATCAAAACACTCCATCATTCGAATCGAAACGAAAGATGTTTAATAGAAAATTGTATAGTATACTTCTAGGAGGAGCAAAATAATTGATATCATTTTGTTAAACTTTAAAAGCTTCCATTAAGAGCTTTCTATCTTTAAATTTAAATATGTATGTAAAGCAAAGTGTGAGTGAGATATCATCAAAATTTATTCGGTGTAAAAGCATATCAAAGCAATTATGTGCCGAAAATATCTTCTCTTATTCAAAATTTCTACATGAGATCTAGAGCTTTCGATTATTTTCTATTTCGGGCTATACTTCTTTGAGAAGAACGTTGGCCAGTTGATAACTAGCAATTTGTTGAACTTTAAATTGCAAGATATGTTTACAGCACATGTCACGCAGCACATTTAATATTTGAGATTCCGGGCAACCGATATTAACCCATATGCATCTTATATTAAGGTTATGTGAACTGAGAGCATACGTTTTGACCACGATATACTTTTTCTTATGAAATTTTCTTAAGTCTAAGTCATTGGATCTAATATACGCCATTAGTTAAGTTCAGTTCGATTCATGCGACAGAGTAATATAAAACTGGGCATTTCGAATATGCTCAACTTAGAGAAGGCATAGAACCCATTTTGTGTTAGGAATGTCCTCATAATACCATTCTATAGATAATTTGATGAAATTTGGCACAGATAATTTTTTTGATAGTGAGATCATGGCTATTGAAATTTGTCAAAATCGGAAAATGATTTATGGTACCTCCCATAGGTCCCACTTCCCGGAATTGATATATTGGCCACAAATATCAATATTTTTTCTTGAAATTTAAAACAAATACTGCTTATGCAAACTTAAATCACTGTGCCAAATTTTCTTTAAATCGGTCCACATTTGACCATAGCTCCCATACAAACTTTTCTGTAAAAACGCACTAAATGAGACAAAAAACTCTCATAAAACTAAAGATAAGGAGAATTTTTAGTTAATTTTTTGCATACATAATTTCTGTAACAACTGTAATCAATTTGCCAAATTTCGAGATATTAGGTCCACATTTGACCCTAGCTCTCATATAAGTCCAAATGACTTAAACAGCTTAAATATATAAATTTTGAGAAAATGTTTGTATGATAGAAAAATTTAGCAAATATTTGTCTTTATACAGGAAAAAGAACACCTTTGACCTTAATGGTGAAGGTTATCCTATGGTCATGCATGACCGACTTGCTTTGGTTGCTTTTTCATCGGATATGTTCTCGAGAATCTCTCAGAAAAGGAAATTCCTTCAATAGTTTTTCTAGCTATATCTTAAAGAACTATTCGTAACCCATATCATTACTAAAGTTTCAAATAATCATTTGGGATGTTCAATCAAAAATCTCTTGAGATATCAACTGAACCACGCCCACTTTTTCGATAATGTCATTGTGAATTCTGTTTAGTTGTGCCGACGATATATGTTTTCAAAAACTTTTCACAAGAATTATAGTAGAGATTTGTGGTCATATGACAAATCTTTAATTATTAGTCAAAATCCTGACTAATATTAGGGGGGGATCAGGTGGTCATTTGGGTTGCTCAACTAAATATCATTCCACTTTTCACTATCTCTATCTATTGTGGGGTGTTCAAATAGTGGGTCTTTTTTTTTGTATTTCTCTATGTTCTTTTGTTTTGAAAACGACAAAATGATTATATCAATGAACGGGGGCATATACACATTTACGTCTTTTTTGAAACGAGTACGAACCCAACATGTTCGAAAATGTGACTGAACTGTTGAACGATGCGATACAAACAAATAAATTCACATATACACACACACACACACACTTGCAATCTTCGAAACATTCACATTAAATTTATTGTATTTATGTGAATGCAAACGTGAGTAAAACAAACAAATAAGTGAGTGACTAAATGACTGAGTGAGTGAGTTAGTGTGTCATTTGGTGTTAAAGCGAGCGATCGAGTGAGTGAGTGAGTGAGTGAGTGACTTTGCAAATGTTCTTCTTATCTACTTGTTGATTATAGCACATTCAGTCAAACATACAATTTAGCTGCTGCTGCTGATGTTATTACTATACAATGCCACCAAATACCCGCTACCCTACTGCCCTCTCATTACTCCCTAGGTCTGTGCATTTTTTTCTATATAAAAATAAAAGAATACAAAATTGTATAAAGAAATAAAAACAAACCAATAACAGCAATATGTAATACATATTTGCTCCAATGGCTGCTACAACGTCATAGTCCAAAATCGGAAAATTTTTCAACTATAACCTAAATCTTTAAATTTAAATTTTCGGTTAATATAATCAACCTTATAATGGGTGTCAAAGTCATACCTTCAACTTCGACAGTTTCGTACTATATTAAAGAAAATATCAATACAAATTTCTTTAATCTAGTACGAAACTGTCGTAGTCGAAGGTCCTCATAATAAGGCTGAATATTATTTCCTGATCTTATTTTGATCTCGAGAATTTCGGTTAATATAATCACTCATATTATGAGTGTTAAAGTCATACATACAACTTCGACAGTTTCGTAATAGATTAAAGAATATATTAAGAAAATTTCTTTAATCTAGTACGAAAATGTCGTAGTCGAAAGTCGACTACTTTGACTCCCATAATAAGGCTGAATATAATTTCCTGATCTCGTTTTGATCTCGAGAATTTCGCTTAATATAATCACTCATATTATGAGTGGCAAAGTCATACATTCAACTTTGACAGTTTCGTACTAGATTAAAGAAAATATCAAGACAATTTTTTTAATCTAGTACGAAAAAGTCGTAGTCGAAGGTCCACTACTTCGAATCTCATAATAAGGCTGAATATAATTTCCTGATCTTATTTTATTCTCGAGAATTTCGGTTAATATAATCACCCATATTATGAGTGTCAAAGTCATACATTCAACTTCGACAGTTTCGTACTAGATTAATGAAAATATCAAGACAATTTCTTTAATCTAGTACGAAACTGTCGTAGTCGAAAGTCGACTACTTCGACTCTCATAATAAGGCTGAATATAATTTCCCGATCTTATTTTTATCTCGAGAATTTCGGTTAATATAATCACTTATATTATGTGTGTCCAAGTCATACCTTCAACTTCGAAAGTTTCATAATAGATTAAAGAAAATATCAAGACAATTTCTTTAATCTAATAAGAAACTGTCGTTGTCGAAGGTCGACTACTTCGACTCTCATAATAAGGCTGAATATAATTTCCTGATCTTATTTTGATCTCTAGAATTTCGGCTAATATAATCACTCTTATTATAAGTGTCAAAGTCATACATTAAACTTCGGCAATTTCGTACTAGATTAAAGAAAATATCAAGACAATTTCTTTAATCTAGTACAAAACTTTCGTAGTAGAAGGTCGACTACTTCGAATCTCATAATAAGGCTGATTATAATTTGCTGATCTTATTTTGATCTCGAGAATTTCGGTTAACTAGATTAAAGAAATTGTCTTGATATTTTCTTTAATCTAGTACGAAACCGTCAAAGTTGAATGTATGACTTTGCCACTCATAACATGAGTGATTATTCATGTTATGAGTGGCAAAGTCATACATTCAACTTTGACGGTTTCGTACTAGATTAAAGAAAATATCAAGACAATTTCTTTAATCTAGTACGAAAAAGTCGTAGTCAATAATCCACTACTTCGAATCTCATAATAAGGCTGAATATAATTTCCTGATCTTATTTTGATCTCGAGAATTTCGGTTAATATAATCACTCATATTATGAGTCATACATTCAACTTTGACGGTTTCGTACTAGATTAAAGAAAATATCAAGACAATTTCTTTAATCTAGTACGAAGAGTCGTAGTCGAAGGTCCACTACTTCGAATCTCATAATAAGGCTGATTATAATTTCCTGATCTGGCTGATTATAATTTCCATACATTCAACTTCGAAAGTTTCGTGCTAGATTAAAGAAAATATCAAGACAATTTCTTTAATCTAGTACGAAACTGTCGAAGTCGGAGGTCGACTACTTCGACTCTCATAATTATCTCATTTGAAAACTGATCTTATTTAATCTATATTATTCTGACCGTAGTTCTGCGTAATTGAAATCTGATTGATATTTTCTAATAAATAAAAATTATCATGAAAATTCGAGTCAATATACCTTAAATCGAATTTAGGTTATTTTGAATTATGACATTGTTTCAGCAAATGACCGATATGTACAAAGTATATACGAATAGCAGAAGAGAAAATAACCAGAATTACATAAAGAAAATAAATAAAAACCAAATGAAACAACAATAATGTAAAAAATTCTTACCGTATTGAGTTTACATTTTATTTTACAAAACTTTAACAAAAGAATTTTAAAATTTCAAAATTATTTCAAAAGGTTTTGAATTGCAACTGCTGCTTATTGAAGGTAGTAGAAGGGTCAAAATATAAATGAAACATTCCAAGCATAAATTTGTGATTCAAAAGATATGAACCACAAAAGTACCCGCCCTTGCCTTTTGGAAACTTAAATAATATTAAAGCGAGTGCTTCTTCATCTACCAACACATGGACATGTAGTTTATAGGTCTTTTTTGGAGATATTGGACTTCAAAAATTTAAATATTCGATTTTTGTTCCACATGGGTCATCCTAATGAAAATACGGAAGATACCCCAATGAAAATAGAGGCAAATCTAAGCATAACAAAATATTATATTGTCATTCAAGATTGCCTTTTGGCCTAAATTTGAGCCAAATTGATTAAGAGAAAGTGGGTGAAAATAGGTTAGCAACATTTAAGAATTGAATTACAACCGCTGTACAGATCTTAATAAAACCTAAACTCGATAAAAGCTTAAGATGTTATCTATTGACTAAAAAATAATGACTACAAAATCTTATTTAGTAAAAAGTTGCAGAGTTTTGGCCAATGAAAAACGATTCTGAGCCACTGTGCGGTGTGCTAATGCTGTAGGGCTGGTAATGCATAAATTTTAATGTTTATTAATAACACTGTGTTACAAATGAACAACTTTTGTAAAAATTTGGAATGCAACCTAGTGGGGGTTATAGGCCTTGGTGAGAACATATCAGAAACACTTAAAAAAAATTTCGAAATAAGTAATCGTAGTACTTCCAACACTCACATTTGCAGGGCAATTTTAAAACAGTTTTTGAAAATCGAGAGATAAGCTTTTTATGGACTAGTCGGTTTATGAAAAGCTTAATAATTTTTAGATTTTTCGTCTGATTTAAAAACCACGTTTTATAAGTAACTTCTCTTGTTATATTGATATAAACTTTTATGAGATTTCACATAAGAACAAGCGATACAAAGCTACTTAAGTCAAAAGAATGGACATTAAAATTGTTTTTATACCCACCATTAAAAAGAATGGGGGGTATATTGGGATTGTCATTCCGTTTGTAATTTCCTTAATATTGGCTCAAAAATCAAAAACGATATATATTCTGAATCCTTATGAAATTATAAGGCGATTGAGCGATGTCTGTCCGTCTATCTGTCTGTCTGTCTGTCTGTCTGTCTGTCTGTCTGTCTGTCTGTCTGTCTGTCTGTCTGTCTGTCTGTCTGTCTGTCTGTCTGTCTGCCTGTCTGTCTGTCTGTCTGTCTGTCTGTCTGTATGTATGTATGTTTGTATGTATGTATGTATGTATGTATGTATGTATGTATGTATGTATGTATGTATGTATGTATGTATGTATGTATGTATGTATGTATGTATGTATGTATGTATGTATGTATGTATGTATGTATGTATGTATGTATGTATGTATGTATGTATGTATGTATGTATGTATGTATGTATGTATGTATGTATGTATGTATGTATGTATGTATGTATGTCTGTCTGTCTGTCTGTCTGTCTGCCTGTCTGTCTGTCTGTCTGTATGTCTGTCTGTCTGTCTGTCTGTCTGTCTGTCTGTCTGTCTGTCTGTCTGTCTGTCTGTCTGTCTGTCTGTCTGTCTGTCTGTCTGTCTGTCTGTCTGTCTGTCTGTCTGTCTGTCTGTCTGTCTGTCTGTCTGTCTGTCTGTCTGTCTGTCTGTCTGTCTGTCTGGCTGTCTGTCTGTCTGTCTGTCTGTCTGTCTGCCTGGCTGTCTGCCTGTCTGTCTGTCTGTCTGTCTGTCTGTCTGTCTGTCTGTCTGTCTGTCTGTCTGTCTGTCTGTCTGTCTGTCTGTCTGTCTGTCTGTCTGTCTGTCTGTCTGTCTGTCTGTCTGTCTGTCTGTATGTCTGTCTGTCTGTCTGTCTGTCTGTCTGTCTGTCTGTCTGTCTGTCTGTCTGTCTGTCTGTCTATATGTCTGTCTGTCTGTTGAAATCAGGATAACGTCTAAACGAAAGGCGCTAGCTCACTGAAACTTAGTAAAAATATTCTACATCTCTGAGAATTGAAATTGGTATTGAAATTGGGCAAAATCGGTTCACACTTGACCACAGCTCCCGTATAACCTCATCTAGGCTAATCGCTTATTTGTTAATAAATGACAAAATATTGACAAAGTATATATAAAATTTGGTATATAGAAGTTTTACATTAGCCCTAGGCAGCGTATAAAATTTCATCAAAATCGGTTCTCATTTAGCCATAGCTCCTATACAAAACACTTACGAAAACAGCCTAAATTTCACCTAAAATACACTTAAATGCCAATAAATCTAAAAGTTTAACAGATATAACCACTAAATTTGGCACAAGAAAGTCTTATATCAATGCCAGTCAGTGTGCCAGGTCACCATTTGACCTAGCTCCCATATAAAAAACTTACGAAAACACAAAAATTCAAAAAGAAAAGGGGATTTATATCCGTCTGTCCGTCATATAAAATCGTCATATCTCCTTAACTACAAGAGCTATTAAGACTAAATTAAGCACAAGGAAGTCTTATGTCAATGCCAGCCAGTGTGCAAATTTCGGCACAATCGGTCACCATTTGACCATAGCTCCCATAAAAAAAATTATGGAAAGACAAAAATACATAAAGAAAAGGTTGTTTATGTCCGTCTGTCCGTCAGAAAAAAGCACGATAGCACCTTAACGAAAAGAGCTAGAGGGACAAAATTTTACAAAAGTATTTTAAATATCTCGAAAAAGATGTGTGTTGAAAATGGACAAAATCTGTTCAAATTTAGTTAGAGCTCTCATATAACCCCGCCCCGGGAAACACATTAATGTTGATAAATTGAATACAATTGTAACAGCTATGACGATTAAATTTAAAATAGGGAAGTTTTATGCAATTTTTGATCAGTTTATCAAATTTTATAGGAATCAATTTATATTTGACTTTAGCTTTCATATAAAAAACACTTACGGAAACCAAAAATTTTAGCAAAGGCCAGTTAAAAGTTATTAAATTAGAAACTATGATAGCTATGGCCACTAAGTTTTGCAAGAATAAGCTCTATATATATACCAGCCAGTGTATAAAATTTTGCAATCGGTCAATATTTGGCTATAATTCTTATATATATAACATTCCCTTTTTATATCTACAATCAAAAAGATTTGGAGGTACATTCATTATATTAAGATTGCACCTATGAAATTAGATAGGCATCAATCAATGTTCAGCCCAGATTTTATATATGATGAATGCATTAGGAACTATATATATGGACCTGCCGTATTACTATTAACGTGTTTAGCCTAACTACATATTAAACGCAACGAAAAGTATTTAACAACTAATTCAGTGTTATACCGATGTCCGATTATACGTTTGAACCACTGTAACAAGATCCACCATACAACCATCCATGAATATTTTAAAAGTTCTACTTAAGAACTCCGGCTATATATTGATATATTGATTGAGATTAGTACCTTGAATATTCTCAGATCACAAATCTGAAGCCTTTCTGACTGCTGCAGTTCTATATAGGTAGTCTAATGTCATTTAAATTAATTTTAAAATTTTAAAGGTAGAACGTGATCGGTTTAACTACACAATTTAAAATTCATAATATAAAATATCTAATTCAAAATTCACTACTGCCCTTTTCGAGCGAAATCTCTTTATAAGGCTTCTTTGAACAATTTTCACAGGCGGTTATTGACTTAAAGCCTTTCCATACAAATATTAAAGCTTTTCATTACACCAAAATGACATCGACGACTACGACGACGACATCATGTAATAAATATTTATTTATTATGATAATTTCAATTAATTAATAAACAATTTATTTAATAGTTTTTGACGTCAATTAGTTTTGTTTTTTGTAGCGAAAAAAAAAAATACAAAGTGAAATAAGTGGCTCCAAGCTGATTCCACTTATCGGTTGGAAACTGCTGACTTAACAAAAATTAGCTTAAGCTCAAATTACAAAAGATCTCGTTTCAATTTTTGTTGTTTTTTTTCCAAAAGATCTTTACTTTGATTTTTTGCTTATTAAACAGGCACGATCATGCCTTTGTATGCCCTTTTTAATGAATAAGAAAACAACTTTAAGCGAATTTAGTTTTTTTTATCATTTATTTTCTTTAAATTTGAAAATGAATGAATCTGTAGAGAATTCACAGACAAAAGATGGCGTTAAGAAGAAATTGGCAAAAAATGTAAATACAAAAATATTTAAAAAGAGAGGAGAGGTTTTTTCCTAGTGAATATCAAGAGAAGAGAGTGCGACAGAGAGCCCGTTATAACTGTTTAATGCTCTTTGGGGCAATGTTGATGTACTTTTTGTTTTGTTTGCTTTTGCTTTCAAAACAAATGATCATGTTCGTTCTGTTTATCTTAACAATTTTAATGAAATTTAAATAAAATAAACGACAGAAAATTAACGAAAAAAAAAAAATATATTAAAAAAAATATTACATACTTTTGTACATATTCAATTGCACAGACATTGCAATTATGCAAAATTTATATCAACAAAGTCAGCAAAATATGTAATAAAAACTTTTTGCTGAAAAAGGAGTGTGTTCGAAAAAGAAGTATCAGACATAGCTCTTGAGAAATTTTTTAAAAATTTCCTATCAAAATAAATAAATTTTCCTATTTTTATTTGAAAACTTTCAGTTTTTGATTGGAAATTTTTCAAAATTTTCCTATTTTTATAGGAAGTTTTTGAAAAATTTCCAATAACAAAAGGAAATTTTTGAAAAATTTCCAATAAAAATAGGAAATTTTTGAAAAATTTTTAATAAAAATAGGAAAATTTTTAAAAATTTCCAATCAAAAACTGAAAATTTTGAAAATTTTCAATTAAAAATAGGAAAATTTAAAAAAATTTCCAATAAAAATAGGAAATTTTTGATAAATTTCCAATAAAAATAGGAAATTTTTGAAAAATTTCCTGTAAAAATAGGAAATTTTTGAAAAATTTCCTATAAAAATAGGAAATTTTTGAAAAACTTCCTATAAAAATAGGAAATTTTTGAAAAATTTCCTATAAAAATAGGAAATTTTTGAAAAATTTCCTATAAAAATAGGAAATTTTTGAAAAATTTCCTATAAAAATAGGAAATTTTTGAAAAATTTCCTATAAAAATAGGAAATTTTTGAAAAATTTCCTATAAAAATAGGAAATTTTTGAAAAATTTCCTATAAAAATAGGAAATTTTTGAAAAATTTCCTATAAAAATAGGAAATTGAAAAATTTCCTATAAAAATAGGAAATTGAAAAATTTCCTATAAAAATAGGAAATTGAAAAATTTCCTATAAAAATAGGAAATTTTTGAGAAATTTCCTATAAAAATAGGAAATTTTTGAAAAATTTCCTATAAAAATAGGAAATTTTTGAAAAATTTCCTATAAAAATAGGAAATTTTTGAAAAATTTCCTATAAAAATAGGAAATTTTTGAAAAATTTCCTATAAAAATAGGAAATTTTTGAAAAATTTCCTATAAAAATAGGAAATTTTTGAAAAATTTCCTATAAAAATAGGAAATTTTTGAAAAATTTCCTATAAAAATAGGAAATTTTTGAAAAATTTCCTATAAAAATAGGAAATTTTTGAAAAATTTCCTATAAAAATAGGAAATTTTTGAAAAATTTCCTATAAAAATAGGAAATTTTTGAAAAATTTCCTATAAAAATAGGAAATTTTTGAAAAATTTCCTATAAAAATAGGAAATTTTTGAAAAATTTCCTATAAAAATAGGAAATTTTTGAAAAATTTCCTATAAAAATAGGAAATTTTTGAAAAATTTCCTATAAAAATAGGAAATTTTTGAAAAATTTCCTATAAAAATAGGAAATTTTTGAAAAATTTCCTATAAAAATAAGAAATTTTTGAAAAATTTCCTATAAAAATAGGAAATTTTTGAAAAATTTCCTATAAAAATAGGAAATTTTTGAAAAATTTCCTATAAAAATAGGAAATTTTTGAAAAATTTCCTATAAAAATAGGAAATTTTTGAAAAATTTCCTATAAAAATAGGAAATTTTTGAAAAATTTCCTATAAAAATAGGAAATTTTTGAAAAATTTCCTATAAAAATAGGAAATTTTTGAAAAATTTCCTATAAAAATAGGAAATTTTTGGAATTTTTTCTTATAAAAATAGGAAATTTTTAAAAAATTTCCTATAAAAATAGGAAATTTCTGAAAAATTTCCAATAGAAATAGGAAATTTCTGAAAAATTTCCAATAAAAATAGGAAATTTTTGAAAAATTTCCAATAAAAATTGGAAATTTTTGAAAAATTTCCAATAAAAAATAGGAAATTTTTGATAATTTTCCAATAAAAATAGGAAATTTTTAAGAAATTTCCAATAAAAATAGGAAATTTTTAAGAAATTTCCAATAAAAATAGGAAATTTTTAAGAAATTTCCAATAAAAATAGGAAATTTTTAAGAAATTTCCAATAAAAATAGGAAATTTTTAAGAAATTTCCAATAAAAATAGGAAATTTTTGAAAAATTTCCAATAAAAATAGAAAATTTTTGAAAAATTTCGATAAAAATAGGAAATTTTTGAAAAATTTCCAATAAAAATAGGAAATTTTTAAAAAATTTCCTATAAAAATAGGAAATTTTTAAAAAATTTCCTATAAAAATAGGAAATTTTTAAAAAATTTCCTATAAAAATAGGAAATTTTTAAAAAATTTCCTATAAAAATAGGAAATTTTTAAAAAATTTCCTATAAAAATAGGAAATTTTTCAAAAATTTCCAATAAAAATAGGAAATTTTTGAAAAATTTCCAATAAAAATAGGAAATTTTTTTTTAAAATTTCCTGTAAAAATAGGAAATTTTTGAAAAATTTCCTATAAAAAGTAAATTTTGAAAAATTTTCTATAAAAAGTAAATTTTTGCAAAATTTCCTTATGTTGCTGTTGGCTCTTTTTCGATCTCAGTCCATAAGTGATTATGTAGCCGGGGTTCAAGACAGCGAACGAATAACAGACAGACGACACGACACGTGTAAGAGAAATGTGATGTCTTTAATGTCGTCTGATCGTTGTCGCCTGAATACAATTACACATACTCTCGTATTATTCGATAATTATTTCAATTCTTTTGCACATTTTTTTTGCTAATTAATGTCTGCAGTTTTTTCTTCGCCCATGTTTTTACTTTTATTTTCTTTAATAAATTATTTTGTTATTGTTTTGTTTTTGTTTGAGATTCTTTCATTAAATTGATCTTTGATTTCGCTGATTCATGACGAATTTGCTTCTGTTTTTATTTTTATGTTTCTTTGTCTTTGTTCCACTTCTCTCTCATTCTTTCTCGCCCAAAAGAAGAGTTGGGGCGAAAACAACAATTGTTAAAGATATGAGGAATTAACTTGTCCTCTTTGTTATTCTTTTAAAAAGGGGGCGAAGGAAAAGAGGGCATGTACATATGTAGGTATTGCCAATGCTAAAAAGATGTTGATCGTGATGATAATGATGTTAATGATAATGATAATAATAATAATAATGTTGTGGTGTTTTGTCAATGATTATGACCAATGAATTCATTTGGTAGATTAACTCATAGATAGACTCAACAGCAACAACTGTCAAATCAAAAGAAGCCGTTGGCAACATTAGATATCACCTCACAACACATTTAAAATTTATTACAAAAAAAGATATTAACCAACTACTGATAGACAGACAAATACAGCCAACAGAATAAACAGACAGACGGACAAATACAAAAGGCGGAAAAGCGGACAGACAGACAGACAGAAGGAAGGACAGATATACAGACGGACCTAAGAACAGACAGACAGACAGACAAATGATTTAATGAATTGTTGGAAAGACAGATGAAGAGATAACAAACATGTGTCGAATATTAGCGCCACACTATCATTTTGTTCTTATTCAAATATGTATATTAACAATATCGCTAACTAAAATGAAAAAGGTCCAAAGAATTTTTTGAAAAATTTCTGTTAAAAATAAGAAATTCTTGAAAAAATTTCTATAAAAATAGAAAAATTTTCAATAAAAAAGGAAATTTTTTAAAAAATGAGAAATTTTTGAAAAATTTTAAAATAAAACAAGGAAATTTTTGAAACATTTCCTATAGAAATAGGAAATTTTTGAAAAATTTCCTATAAAAATAGGAAATTTTTGAAAAATTTTCTTTAAAAATAGGAAATTTTTGAAAAATTTCCTATAAAAATAAGAAATTTTTTGAAAAATTTCCTATAAAAATAAGAAATTTTTGAAAAATCTCCTTTAAAAATAAGAAAGTTTTGAAAAATTTCTCATAAAAATAAGAACATTTTCAAAAATTTCCTATAAAAACAAGAAATTTTTGAAAAATTTTCCTATAAAAATAAAAAAATTTTGAACAATTTCTTTTAAAACTAAGAAATTTTTGAAAAATTTTTATAAAAAATTTTTGAAAAATTTCTTATAAATTTTCAAAAATTTCTTATTTATTTAGGAAATTAAAAAAAAAAATCTTATATTTTTAAGGAACATTTTTAAAAATTTCTTATTTTCATAGGTAATTTTTCAAAAATTTCTTATTTTTATAGGAATTTTTTCAAAAATTTCTTATTTTCATAGGAAATTTTTCAAAAATTTCTTATTTTCATAGGAAATTTTTCAAAAATTTCTTATTTTTTTAGAAAGTTTTTCAAAATTTCTTAGTTTTATAATAAATTTTTCTAAAATTTCTTATATATTTTAGAAACTTTTTCAAAAATTTTCTTATTTTTATAGGAAATTGTTCTAAAATTTCTTATACATTCTAGGAACTTTTTCAAAAATTTGTTATTTTATAGGAAATTTTTCAAAAATTTGTTATTTTTATAGAAAATTTTTCAAAAATTTGTTATTTTTATAGAAAATTTTTCAAAAATATCTTATTTTTATAAAAATTTCTAAAAAATTTGTTAATTTATAGGAAATTTTTTTAAAAATTTCTTATTTTTATAGGAAATTTTTCAAAAATTTCTTATTTTTATAGGAAATTTTTCAAAAATTTCTTATTTTTATAGGAAATTTTTCAAAAATTTCTTATTTTTATAGGAAATTTTTCAAAAATTTCTTATTTTTATAGGAAATTTTTCAAAAATTTCTTATTTTTATAGGAAATTTTTCAAAAATTTCTTATTTTTATAGGAAATTTTTCAAAAATTTCTTATTTTTGTAGGAAATTTTTCAAAAATTTCTTATTTTTATAGGAAATTTTTCAAAAATTTCTTATTTTTATAGGAAATTTTTCAAAAATTTCTTATTTTTATAGGAAATTTTTCAAAAATTTCTTATTTTTATAGGAAATTTTTCAAAAATTTCTTATTTTTATAGGAAATTTTTCAAAAATTTCTTATTTTTATAGGAAGTTTTTCAAAAATTTCTTATTTTTATAGGAAGTTTTTCAAAAATTTCTTATTTTTATAGGAAGTTTTTCAAAAATTTCTTATTTTTATAGGAAATTTTTTAAAAATTTCTTAATTTTATAGGAAGTTTTTCAAAAATTTCTTATTTTTATAGGAATTTTTTCAAAAATTTCTTATTTTTATAGGAATTTTTTATAATATTAATATTTATAGGAAATTTTTCAAAAATTTCTTATTTTTATAGGAAATTTTTCAAAAAATTCTTATTTTTATAGGAAATTTTTCAAAAATTTCTTATTTTTATAGGAAATTTTTCAAAAATTTCTTATTTTTGTAGGAAATTTTTCAAAAATTTCTTATTTTTATAGGAAATTTTTCAAAAATTTCTTATTTTTATAGGAAATTTTTCAAAAATTTCTTATTTTTATAGGAAATTTTTCAAAAATTTCTTATTTTTATAGGAAATTTTTCAAAAATTTCTTATTTTTATAGGAAATTTTTCAAAAATTTCTTATTTTTATAGGAAATTTTTCAAAAATTTCTTATTTTTATAGGAAATTTTTTAAAAATTTCTCATTTTTATAGGAAATTTTTCAAAAAATTCTTATTTTTATAGGAAATTTTTTAAAAATTGCTGGTTTTTATTAAAAAATTTAAATAAAAAATTCTTATTTTTATAGAAATTTTTTAATTTTGCTTTTCAGTTAACGATATTTTACTATAACAGTTTTTTTTATTTTCTCCTCTTTCTCTTTAAATTTCCGCTCTGCTCTCATTAAAAGCTTTAATATTCATTTGATTAAGAGTGTGAGATTTTATGCCATAAAATAAACAATAAAAAAAGTTCTAAATGGAAATTTTCCATAACAAAAACTTGGCTTTTTTTAAAAGCAATTAACGCTTATACTGCTCCTAAATCAAAGACTTAATCTGGTATAAAAGTGGGTAGGTCAGCCGACTTTTGAGATAAAAAAATTGAATAACTTGTAAGATCTTTTTTTATTTTGAAATTTAGTTAACTCTTTTTAAATGAGAGGAGTATTTCAACAAAAAAAGTCCAAAAGAAAGAAAAAACTTATAAAAAATTGGGTTAATTATTATTGTTTTATATGATGACCTTGACATTTTTTCTTTAGTAATAAATTCATATTTTTTATTGTTTGTAATAAAAAAATATTGTTCTTTTATTATTATGTTTTACAATTTGAGTTATTCTTATATACTTTTTTAAACATTTGAAAGCTATAAATCAACTTCAGATCATTTTTTTTTTTTTGAAGAAATTTATTTTAAAAATTTTGACTTTGAGAAATTTTTACCATGAAACATATTAAAGTAATTAAATAAACTTTTCGTTATATCGTTTGTTAGAGTATTAGGAATCAGAAAATATTTTTAGAAAAATTTTGTTTGTGAAATTTCTAAAGTTAGAAGACAAAAGTCAAAAATTGTCAAAATTAAAATTTTTCAGATTATTCTATTTTCACTTTTGTAAAATTTTCACATTAACTCTATAACATGTTTACATTATATCTAAGCAAAAATAGTTTGTTGTGAAGATCTTAACATATAGTCTGTTATAGACCGAGTATTTCGGTTCTGAACTACAAATTAAAATACTTTTAACCTGAAAGTTTATCTAATTCATTCATTTTTAAATGGGTATTTTCCAAAATTTACTTTGTTTTTAATATACCCAGGAAATTTATTCGGCGTCTGATTTTTGTCAAATTGTTAAATAAATACAAATATTTTTGTTTTTACAAATCATTTAATTGGATCTTTTTTTATTGACTTTCAAAAATTTGGAATTTTTTCAATATTTCCTATACTTTTTTGCTAACTAAAAATTTACATATTTCTCTGTAATTCTCAAAATCTAGTGACAATTATCTGTCAATTATCACCTCAACCAAATGAACCCAAACAAAAATATTTACACTTCAAATTAAATTATGTAAATTTTATATTTTGACAGTCATCTCTTTAATTTGGGGCAATTTTCAAAAATTTGACAAACTGTTATTTTAAAAATCAGCAGAGTTGTTAAATAAATTAGAGTCTTGATGTTAAATGGTGGATTAAGATGTTTTCTGGGTGTCTGGAAAAAATCAAATTTAAATTACAAAAGCCTGTCATTTTTATTGACGTTTATATGTGGAATTTTTCAAAACAAAATTCAAATTGAATTTTGAAAAATAACTTAATGATTAATGAAATAAGGAAATAAATGAAAGATTTATAACGCCATTACATTTTATCCCGGAAATTCAAAAAATGGAAAATTTTAAAATTTATTAAACTTCTTAACCCTTCACAATTTATTCCATATTAAAACGTAACCGGTAATTTTTCTCACATTTCGCCAGAAATTTATTATTTCAATACAAAGCCTCCAAATTAGCCATAATTCACACCTTTTATTTTCAAAAACTTAATTATTTTTACTGGTTTTTTTGTTTTCCAATCAATATTTTTAAAATTTGTTGACAACTAAAATGATTTCCTAATCTCTTTCCTTTTCTCGTAAATCTCAAATAAAAAGATTTATGAGCTTAAATTTCAATTTCTTATATGATTTTCTAAGTTTTCAGTATTTACTTGGGAAAATTGACGTCAGCTTTGTAAATTTTTAATAGCCCCCAACTAATTAAAAGATTTTTGCAATAAATTGTTTTCGATTTTGTGGTTTTAGTTTATTTGTTTTCCAATTATTTTGCCATAACAAAATTTATAGCAGAGAGGAAGGGAAACAATAAAAAAAATAAATTTTATAAATATGTATAGGTAAAATGGAAATATTACATTTTTTGAAAAAAATCGAAATTTGAATTTTGAAGAATTTTAATTTAAACCCAGCAAAACTTTGGTAATGGCAAGTACTCTGATAACTGGTTACCATGTAACGACTACAACATACCATCCGAATAAATAATAAGTTATTACAGAAGTACTTATTTGTAATTAAGATGGTAATTTAAACTGAATAGCACCGGTCTTAACTTGGTAAGCCTAACTTATCTGGGTCATCCTTCATCTCAACTGTGGACACACACCTCCTCATGGTATCACCCGGGAAGCTAGTTTAACACCCATTAATATTGTGAGTTAACATGTTCCGAGAGTTGTCCCATAAGATCAATAAAAATGGGTTAGGATTACGGGCTAGTAACCCTCTCTTGGAAAAAATACAATGAAGAGGATAAAATTAGAATTGAAATGTCCCACTACCTAATATTAGAGGAGGATGTCCGAAACTTCGATAGAAAGACCAAGTAGAGGAACATTTTTCAAAGCTTGGCCTATAAAATTGGAGAATATTCGCACAAGATCGAAATCCATGGAATTCTAAAATATGCTCGGACTTTGACCTTAACAGGTTGTAACATTTAAGTAAGTAAGAGTCAATCTTATGTAAAAACTTATACAAAAAAGAAGATTTAAATTGTTTAAGTTTTAAAATGATTTTAAAAAAGTTTTAAAATAATTACAAAAAATCGTATAAAAATATTTTTCCAAAAATTACAACAAAGCAAAAAAAAAAACAGGGAAAACCAAAGTTATTTTTACATGATTTTGGATCTAAAAATAAAAATTGTTTATATTAATTATAAGCTGCTAAGTTTTCAACATATGAAGTAGCTCAGTGGAAGAGTCTCTGCCTAGCAGTCGGAGGGTCTGGGTTCGAGCCCCCATGGGATCATAAAAAAAATTTTGTATTTCGTTTAAAAATATATGTTTTTAATAAAACAACAACAAAAAAGTTGTTGCTTTTGTTGTTGTTGCTTTCAAATTGCTTACCCAAGTCATTACTTTTCTGCAATTGGTAAGTACTTGCCTCCAATGACATCCCCATGTTAATGTAATGACTTAAACAGCGAATGAGTAAGTAGTTCGTGTTCAATAGTTTAACTGTTTAACTCATTATTAGGTAATGAAAAGTTTTACTGGGAAATTTTTAAGAAATATTATAACATTATAACATTTTGCATTGTATCAGGATTATCTAAATCATTTTAGAAAATTTCTAACTACTCTAGTTTTAAAGTTATAAACAAAAACTTAAATTATGACATATTTAAAAAAAATCTAGTTTTTGAGAAAAAATTTCAAAAATTTCCTATTTTTAGAGGAAATTTTTAAAAAATTTTCTATTTTTATAGGAAATTTTTCAAAAATTTCCTATTTTTAAAAGAAATTTTTCAAAAATTTCCTATTTTGTAAAGGAAAATTTTAAAAAATTTCCTATTTTTATAGGAAATTTTTCAAAAATTTCCTATTTTTATAGGAAATTTTTCAAAAATTTCCTACTTTTATAGGAAATTTTTCATAAATTTCCTACTTTTATAGGAAATTTTTCATAAATTTCCTATTTTTATAGGAAATTTTTCAAAAATTTCCTATTTTTATAGGAAATTTTTCAAAAATTTCCTATTTTTATTGGAAATTTTTCAAAAATTTCCTATTTTTATTGGAAATTTTTCAAAAATTTCCTATTTTTAATGGAAATTTTTCAAAAATTTTATATTTTTATTGGAAATTTTTCAAAAATTTCCTATTTTTATTCGAAAATTTTCAAAAATTTCCTATTTGCATTGGAAATTTTTCAAAAATTTCCTATTTTTATTGGAAATTTTTCAAAAATTTCCTATTTTTATTGGAAATTTTTCAAAAATTTCCTATTTTTATTGGAAATTTTTCAAAAATTTCCTATTTTTATTGGAAATTTTTCAAAAATTTCCTATTTTGATTGGAAATTTTTCAAAAATTTCCTATTTTTATTGGAAATTTTTCAAAAATTTCCTATTTTTATTGGAAATTTTTCAAAAATTTCCTATTTTTATTGGAAATTTTTCAAAAATTTCCTAATTTTATTGAAAATTTTTCAAAAATTTCCTATTTTTATTGAAAATTTTTCAAAAATTTCCTATTTTGATTGGAAATTTTTCAAAAATTTCCTATTTTTATTGGAAATTTTTCGAAAATTTCCTATTTTTATTGGAAATTTTTCAAAAATTTCCTATTTTTATTGGAAATTTTTCAAAAATTGCAAGTCATCATTTAAATTTTGCTGTTATTTTTTTGTATTTTATTTAATTAAATGAATAAATATGTTAAACTGAAAGAGTTCTGAACTTGATGGATGTATAAATATTTGTAAAAAAATATTTATTTTTATCATTGGTTTTGTGATATAATTTGATTTGTTTTATTTATTTATTTAAGACTCAACTGCACAAATAAATTCAAAATGTGAGATAAACAGTCAGATGGACAAATACCACCAAAGGCAGAGTTTGCGTGACGTTTTTAAATCACGAGATGAAGTGAATGATGATAATATAATGACAATTGAACCATAAAATAAATAAATATTTTTCTAATATATATTTTTTATTTATGACTTATTTCTAATTGAAATTGTTGATATTTTACCTGTATTTCTTTTTGTTAATTAAAACTTTAAGCTGCAGGTATTATCATTTAAAATATCCAGACTTTTCTTGTTCACCTTCGAAAAACCTCTTAATTTCAAAGAAAATCGAACTATATGTCATTTACTTTCTAGCACTAAGTGTCAGATATTTTTGTTTTCAATTCTCAAACTAATTGCAAATTCAATGCTCGTAAATTTACTAAAGCAAATCTATCCCCCCGCTTTCAAAATCTCTTGACTTTTCATTGGCGGTGAAGACAAAAAATTTCAAAAAGTCAAGTACGTTCGATTTCCCACAAAGACTTAAGAATTGTATAGCAAAACAACCTTTGAATAAGGCTAGAAACAACCTTGAAGTCATATCATTTCAAGATGAAGAAAACAATTAACGAAAAAAATATATAGAACAATAAAAAAAGGTCATTAAACATTAATAATAATAAAACACGCAATAATTAATGAAATTTGATTAGATTCAGAAGGAAAAAACGAAACATATACATAAATATTATTTGTTAAAAAAAGGTATAATAAATTAATTTTTAATAAAATAATGACTCACATATAAAATTTATTTAAAAAATTTAGTTAATATTAAGTATACGTACCCCAAGGTTCTTTGCCTGTCAAAAATACGTATAATTGATATTAATTAATAGAATTTTCTGAAAAACAATTCGCAAACCCAATTTTTCCAAAATTTATTATTTTTTTAAGGAAATTTTTCCAAAAAATTTCTTATTTTTTATGGAAATTTTTCTAAAATTTCCTATTTTTATAGGAAATTTTTCAAAAATTTTCTATCTTTATAGGAAATTTCTTATTTTTATAGGAAATTTTTCAAAACTTTCTTATTTTTATAGGAAATTTTTCAAAAATTTCTTATTTTTATAGGAAACTTTTCAAAAATTTCTTATTTTTATAGAAAACTTTTTAAAAATGTCTTGTTTTTATAGAAAATTTTTCAAAAATGTCTTATTTTCATAGGAAAATTTTCAAAAATGTCTTTCTTTTTACGAAAATTTTATAAAATTTATTATTTTTATAGGAACATTTTTAAAAATTTCTTATTTTTATAGGAATTTTTCAAAAATTTCTTATTTTTATAGGAAAATTTTCAAAAATTTCTTATTTTTATAGTAAATTTTTCAGAAATTTCTTATTTTTTTAGGAAATTTTTCAAAAATGTCTTATTTTTATAGGAAATTTTTCTAAAAATTCCTATTTTTATAGGAAATTTTTTTAAAAATATCTTATTTTTATAGAAAATTTTTCAGAAATTTCTTATTTTTATAGGAAATTTTTCACAAATTTCTTATTTTTATAGGAAATTTTTCAAAAATTTCTTTTTTTTATAGGAAATTTTTCAAAAATTTCTTATTTTTATAGGAAATTTTTCAAAAATTTCTTATTTTTATAGGAAATTTTTCAAAGTTCTCTTATTTTTTTAAGAAATTTTTTAAATTTTTTTCTAAAAAATTTTTTAAAAATTTCTTTTTTTATAGGAAAATTTTCAAAAATTTTTAACTCTTATAGGAAATTTTTCAAAAATTTCTTATTATTATAGAAATTTTTTTAAAAATTTTTCAAAAATTTCTTATTTTTTATGAAATTTTTCAAATTTTTTTTTATTTTTTTAAAGAAATTTTTCATAAATTTCTTTTGTTAAAGGAAAATTTCCAAAAATTTTTAATTTTTATAGGAAATTTTTCAAAAATTTCTTATTATTATAGATTTTTTTTAATTTCTCTTTTTTATAAGAAATTTTAAAAAAAATTTATATTTCCAAAAATTTCTTATTTTTTTTTAAAAATTTTTCAATTTTTTTTTATTTTTTAAAGAAATCTTTCAAAAATTTCTTATTTTTTTAAAGAATTTTTTCAAAAATTTCCTATTTTTATAGGAAATTTTTCAAAAATTTCCTATTTTTATAGGAAATTTTTCAAAAATTTCCTATTTTGATAGGAAATTTTTCAAAAATTTCCTATTTTTATAGGAAAGTTTTCAAAAATTTCCTATTTTTATAGGAATTTTTTCAAAAATTTCCTATTTTTATAGGAAATTTTTCAAAAATTTCTTATTTTTATAACAAATTTTTCAAAAATTTCTTATTTTTATAAGAAATTTTTCAAAAATTTCTTATTTTTATAAGAAATTTTTCAAAAATTTCTTGTTTTTATAAGAAATTTTTCAAAAATTTCTTATTTTTATAACAAATTTTTCAAACATTTCTTAGAGGAAATTTATCAAAAAACTTATATTTTTATAGAAAAATTTTAAAATATATCTTATTTTTATAAGAAATTTTTTAACAATTTCTTATTTTTATTGTAAATTTTTCCAAAATTTCTTATTTTTATTGTAAATTTTTCAAAAATTTCCTATTTTTATAGAAAATTTTTAAAAAATGTATTTTAGGAAATTTTTCAAAAATTTCTGTATTCGTTTTAGGAAAATTTTTTAAAAATTATATATTTTAGTACTTACAAGTCTTTAAACGGCAAATTATGTCTTACTTCGCAATTTTTTTCCATATTTTATAGTTTTCAAGAAAATTTTCAAAATTGCTTTTTGAAAAATTTTTTGATATTAAAAATTTTTTAAAAGAAAATGTTTCAAAATAATAAAAATAAATTTACATTATAACATTTTGTATTGTTGTAGGATTCTGAAGATATTTTTATAAAAATTGTTTCTCCATTTTAACAAGAGTTATCAGCAAAATGACAAAAAAAGGCGGGTTTTGAAACTAAAATTTTGCAAATTTATCATGAATTCAAAAAATCTTTTCTTATTTTTAATAGAATTTTGTTGAAATTTTATATAAAAGAAATTTAAAAATTTTATTTTGGTAATTCAAGGAAATTTTAAAAATAGCTTTTTATAAAAAATTTTATTTTTGAAATTTTTTTTTAAAGAAATCTTTTTGACAAAATAAATCTGAATTTACATTATAACATTTTGTATTGTCCTAGGAATCTGAAGATATTTTAAGAAAAATTTTTATTTCAATTTTTAAAGACTTATCAGCGAAATAGCGAGAAAAAGACCGGCTCTAAAACTAGAATTTTTAAAATTTATCATAAGTCTGGCAGAACTAGCCAACAATCTGTCGGCAAAAAGAATTTGTTTCGTCATCTGTTTAAGAAAAAGTTATCGCTATGCTCTATTTTATTCCTATTTTTATTTAAAATTTTAATTAGTTTATTTATACCTATAATAGACATTTTAAAATCTTATTTTGTTAATTCACAAGTTGACACCAGTATCTGATTTTCTATTATTTAGCATTTAAATTTGTTAGATTTTTAAAAATAGATTTTAAAAATCATCTAAATAAATATTGAAAGTAGAATATTAAATATTTTATTTAATTTTTTTTTAACAAATTAACATATTTTAAAAACTGCAAGAAAAAATATATCAAATACAATGTAACATATTTAGATTAGGAAATTTTTAAATGTTTATAATTTAATTTAAACAATTTAAAAGCAATACAAATACAACAGCAAAGACGAAAAGAAACCAAGATATTCAAAAATTTAAGACAACAAATGAGCCGTAGTACAAAATTGAAGTACTAATTACCAGAAGACAACAGAACCGCATAAGCGGTTTTAAAGATTTTAATTGATATTTCCTAAATCTACCTATCACCGACATTTGATTTCTAGAAATTTCCCATCATTTTTAATAGACACTGTTTTGCAGTTGAATGTGTTAAAGTCAAATCTGCCTGAGTTCCCCCGAAAAAAAAATTCACATTTGCATATATCGAGTATAAATAATTCATTCAAATTTTGTATTTGCATTTTTAAGTGCGTCATAAAAACTAAATACCACAATTTGTATGACAATCTTTACTTTGTTTAAGTGGTTTTTTAAAAAAATATTGAAATGTTTATTAAAAAACATTAACAACTAAACAGTTAATGGATGACCTGGTAGACTTAGATTGAATCTAAATCAGATATAAAACAATTTTTGAGTTTTGTTCAAACTAGTTCCGTTCTAGTTACTTTCCATTTCAGTTATGTTCTAGCAAAGACTTTTTAGTATAAAAATGTTGCACTACCATATAATTGATTTGCCGTATGGTCGTTTTGAAAAATCCTATAAAAAAATCGGTATATTCGATTTTACTCTATTTTAAAAACAACTAATGGAGACGATTATCTAATGAGAAAAAGCTAAGGCACACTCACGTGCTTATGAAATGTATGTTTATTTGTGCGTTTATGTGTTTTTTTATTGTTCTTTATCAACTTAACCTTTTCTAGTTCTGTTCTAGTTCTGTTCTAGTTCTGTTCTAGTTCTGTTCTAGTTCTGTTCTAGTTCTGTTCTAGTTCTGTTCTAGTTCTGTTCTAGTTATGTTCTAGTTCTGTTCTAGTTCTGTTCTAGTTCTGTTCTAGTTCTGTTCTAGTTCTGTTCTAGTTCTGTTCTAGTTCTGTTCTAGTTCTGTTCTAGTTCTGTTCTAGTTCTGTTCTAGTTCTGTTCTAGTTCTGTTCTAGTTCTGTTCTAGTTCTGTTCTAGTTCTGTTCTAGTTCTGTTCTAGTTCTGTTCTAGTTCTGTTCTAGTTCTGTTCTAGTTCTGTTCTAGTTCTGTTCTAGTTCTGTTCTAGTTCTGTTCTAGTTCTGTTCTAGTTCTGTTCTAGTTCTGTTCTAGTTCTGTTCTAGTTCTGTTCTAGTTCTGTTCTAGTTCTGTTCTAGTTCTGTTCTAGTTCTGTTCTAGTTCTGTTCTAGTTCTGTTCTAGTTCTGTTCTAGTTCTGTTCTGTTCTAGTTCTGTTCTAGTTCTGTTCTAGTTCTGTTCTAGTTCTGTTCTAGTTCTGTTCTAGTTCTGTTCTAGTTCTGTTCTAGTTCTGTTCTAGTTCTGTTCTAGTTCTGTTCTAGTTCTGTTCTAGTTCTGTTCTAGTTCTGTTCTAGTTCTGTTCTAGTTCTGTTCTAGTTCTGTTCTAGTTCTGTTCTAGTTCTGTTCTAGTTCTGTTCTAGTTTTGTTCTAGTTCTGTTCTAGTTCTGTTCTAGTTCTGTTCTAGTTTTGTTCTAGTTCTGTTCTAGTTCTGTTCTAGTTCTGTTCTAGTTCTGTTCTAGTTCTGTTCTGGTTCTGTTCTAGTTCTGTTCTAGTTCTGTTCTAGTTCTGTTCTAGTTCTGTTCTAGTTCTGTTCTAGTTCTGTTCTATTTCTGTTCTAGTTCTGTTCTAGTTCTGTTCTAGTTCTGTTCTAGTTCTGTTCTAGTTCTGTTCTAGTTCTGTTCTAGTTCTGTTCTAGTTCTGTTCTAGTTCTGTTCTAGTTCTGTTCTAGTTCTGTTCTAGTTCTGTTCTAGTTCTGTTCTAGTTCTGTTCTAGTTCTGTTCTAGTTCTGTTCTAGTTCTGTTCTAGTTCTGGTTGCTTTAAGACAAAGCTAAGCTTTTGTCCACTTTACTATAACCCTGGTAAACCATAGAGACAACAATTGCCACTTTATTGTCCCTTAGTAATCTATAAAGTAGTTTAGTAAATAAAAATATTTTATTTTTTACTATTTTTACTAAACTCTTTATAGTACTATTTCATTTGTTCAACAAAAACAGAAAAAAATTAAAAATAAACAAAGTATTTTCATGTCAAGCATAAATAGCATTAAAATTTTACTTCAAACAATTTCATCATTCATAAGAGAATGATAGAAACAATTTTATATTGTAATGCTAACATTTACTTTATATTTTGGCAACACTTAAGGCCCCCGAGTCAACAGTAGCTGTACAAAATTGCCAAAAAGTAAATATAAACAATATATCAAAATATTTTTTCTTTCTTCTTGTTTTTGCCTAATGTCGACATTAAAGTGAATGTAAAGAACTAAAAATAGTTTTTTGTTTGCCAAAGCCTTGGCAGCCGTATCTCGAGAGAGATAAAAGTACACGAGATTATACAGGAAATAGTTAAACCAAGCAGAGGCATTTCGTCGTTGGGTTGGCAAAAGGTGTTAAGTGGATTTTTAAGTTTTTAGATTTTTGGATTTTTGCTTTTTTTCTTTTCAGTCCCTTGTAGATACCACAAAGGGACAATCTTTAGGACGCAAGTGAAGCAGACTTTGTCATTAGCTTCTGCCTTCCTTAACCTAAGAAAGGAATAAGTTGAAATTAACTTATAAAATTAACTTATAATTCAAATTTTTCATTCTGACCCTTTTTAACCCAATATTTAACCATTTGCCACTTTTTAATCTAAAAACTAAGTAATCTAAAAAGTGGTAAGTAATCTAAAAAGTGGTATATTTTTTTATCAGAAAATTTCTTTGAAACATGCACTTAAGCTATTTCACCAACTAAGCCTTGATATACAATATAGGACATTTGATTTGTGTAGTTTAAAGGCAAAAAAAATGCTGATAAATTTCAGTTTTTGATTGAATAATATTTTCATGGAAAAACTGCAGATCTCCAACAACCCACAAATGACTCGTGAACATAACAATAATGGAATAAATTTCGGACAGAGAAAAAATATTGAAAAATTTTTATGTATTGAAATATGCCAAAGGCTTTCAAAGATGTTGCCATACATTTCAATTTCAAGCCAAGGCCAGAAATATAACATTTCCAAATAAATAAACGGAAAACGAAATTCTCAAAATTTATGATTTTTGGGAATAATAAAAATTTTAATAATAAATCGATTAAATGATTTTCCTATTAAACATTTTACACCTTCTGATTATTAAATTTACTTCCCGAGAATTTTATTCAAATAAATTTAAACTTATTTCAAAATGCGTAATTTTCCAATAAACACAATTTTTCAATCAATTTTAAAACAAAATAAATTGAAACACCAATATTTTGATTCTATTATTTTTCCAAATAAAAGCAAAATTAAAAATTGAGAAAAACTTTTTCTTACGTTTTCTAAAATTCTTACAAAATTTTCCATAAACACTAAAAAGTTTTGAAAATAAATATTTATTTGATTCCCACAAAAATTTGTTTTGTTTCTCAAAAAAAATTATAGCAGAAAGTGATAAATGAAACGGAAGTACGTTCAATAATTTGGCCTGAAATGCTTATTTGGTCTCAGAAATAGAATCGTATATGTTGTGTATTCTGTCCATTTAATAGGGCCATTAAAAGCCATAAAATATTTATAGTCAAAAATAAACAATTTCACATGATTTGCCCTCAACAGTTTCAGTTTTCTGTCCAGAGATAATATTTTTTTTGGCCAAATTCCATTCAATAATTCATTAATGTTTTGCCGCCAAGAATTTTCATTAAAATTTTATTGCATTTTTTTTTTTTGTAATAAAAAAGAATTTTTAATGATCATTTCTAGAATTAAAAAAAAACATGACCTAAGGCAATAACTTACAAATTAATAAAATTTATTTTGTTTGTAGATTTTACTAAAAAATTTTATCAATTAGGTTAGGAATTACATAAGTTATACGAAGGTTATACACTATTAATCACCCTTGGTTGCCCTTGTTTTCCAGCCATTCTATATTTTATATCCGAAATGTTATAATTTTTTAAAGCGCCATTTTTAAAAGTTTAAAGGACACTTTATTTTAAATATTGGGGACAAAGTTCCCCCTGTTTATATCTTGCTTAATTTTGTCTAAACTAATCTAGTCTTATTGGCATATGCAAAAACTGTTTGAAGAGTATAACTTTTTTAGTTAAGAAGTTACACAGAATTAAGTATTTTCTTAGACTTAGAAAAACTCCCTCTGCTCCTATCCAATATTTTAAACCAAACCCGAAGAATGATAAAAATGCCTATTCGATAACTCTTTCTATTAATTTTCTAATGATCAAAACAGGGGGTAGAACTCCCCCTGCTCCGATCCACCTTTTTTTCTAACCATATTCGATTTTTTATATTCAATAACTCTACCTCTTATTTTTCTACCATTTTAAATTATTTAGAGGACACTTCATTCAAAATTTGGGGGAAAACTTCCCCTCATTAAACAAAAAAAAAAATAAATTAACTATAAAAATAAGAAACTCTATAGCTTAGGAACGGGCTCACCTATCAAAACAAAATGTTTAGGATTTATTTGGACTATTTAGTAGATGATTTATGTAAAGTTTCTTTAAAATCGGTCCAGCGGTTCCTCATTTATCATATTTTTTTGCAACAAATTTGATGTTTTTCTTTTTTTTTGAGTTTATAAAATCCATGGAAATTTTTTATAATTACTACGTATAGTATAGATTAATTTCCATACATTGTATAAACTCTATAAATTATCTTCTATATACATAAAAATTTTATCATGTAATGATCTTTAGCAAAGTTGGTGCACATGAACCGATGAACATTACCAAGTTGGTATGACTAAGTTCCGACAGGTGGCGCCACTGAAAATTACTCTAATGTAATTTAATCGTGTATAAAAAAAAAGAAATTTTTGAAAAATTTTCTATAAAAATGAGAAATTTTTAAAAATTTCCTATAAAAATAAGAAATTTTTTTTTTAAATTTCCGATAAAAATAAGAAATTTTAAAAAAATTTCCTATAAAAATAAGAAATTTTTAAAAAAATTTCTATAAAAATTTTAAAAATTTCCTATAAAAATAAGACATTTTTGAAAAATTTCCTATAAAAATAAAAAAATTTTGAAAAATTTCCTATAAATATAAGACATTTTTGAAAAATTTCCTATAAAAATAAAAAATTTCCTATAAAAATAAAAAATTTTTGAAAAATTTCCTATAAAAATAAGAAATTTGTGAAAAATTTCCTTTAAAAACAAGAAATTTTTTAAAAATTTCCTATAAAAATAAGAAATTTTTGAAAAATTTCCTATAAAATAAAGAAATTTTTGAAAAATTTCCTATAAAAATACGAAATTTTTGAAAAATTTCCTATAAAAATAAGAAATTTTTGAAAAATTTCCTATAAAAATAGGAAATTTTTGAAAAATTTCCTATAAAAATAAGAAATTTTTGAAAAATTTCCTATAAAAATAAGAAATTTTTGAAAAATTTCCTATAAAAATAAGAAATTTTTGAAAAATTTCCTATAAAAATAAGAAATTTTTGAAAAATTTCCTATAAAAATAAGAAATTTTTGAAAAATTTCATATAAAAATAAGAAAATTTTGAAAATTTTCCTATAAAAATAAGAAATTTTTGAAAAATTTCCTATAAAATAAGAAATTTTTGAAAAATTTCCTATAAAAATAAGAAATTTTTGAAAATTTTCCTATAAAAGTAAGAAATTTTTGAAAAATTTCCTATAAAAAAAAGAAATTTTTGAAAAATTTCCTATAAAAATAAGTAATTTTTGAAACATTTCCTATAAAAATAAGAAATTTTTGAAACATTTCCTATAAAAATAAGAAATTTTTGAAAAATTTCCTATAAAAATAAGAAATTTTTGAAAAATTTCCTATAAAAATAAGAAATTTTTGAAAAATTTCCTATAAAAATAAGAAATTTTTGAAAAATTTCCTATGAAAATCAGAAATTTTTGAAAAATTTACTATAAAAATATGAAATTCTTTAAAATTTTCCTATAAAAATAAGAAATTTTTGAAAAATTTCCTATAAAAATAAGAAATTTTTGAAAAATTTCCTATAAAAATAAGAAATTTTTGAAAAATTTCCTATCAAAATAAGAAATTTTTGAAAAATTTCCTATAAAAATAAGAAATTTTTGAAAAATTTCCTATAAAAATAAGAAATTTTTGAAAAATTTCCTATAAAAATAAGAAATTTTTGAAAAATTTCCTATAAAAATAAGAAATTTTTGAAAAATTTCCTATAAAAATAAGAAATTTTTGAAAAATTTCCTACAAAAATTAGAAATTTTTAAAAATTTTCATATAAATATATGAAATTTTTGAGAAACTTCCTATTATATTAAAAAGAATTTAAATTATAGAAATTTTTGAAAAATTTCCTATAAAAAGAAGAAATTTTTGAAAAATTTCCTATAAAAATTAGAAATTTTTGAAAAATTTCCTATAAAAATAAGAAATTTTTGAAAAATTAAAAAAATTTTTTTTTTTAAATTCCTATCAAAATAAGAAATTTTTGAAAAATTTCCTATAAAAATATGAATTTTTTCTCTATAAAAATATGAAATTTAAAAAAAAAAAATGAAAAATTTCCTTTAAAAATAAGAAATTTTTGAAAAATTTCCTTTAAAAATAAGAAATTTTTGAAAAATTTCCTATAAAAGTAAGAAAGTTTTGAAAATTTTGAAATCAATTTTCTTATTTATCTTTTTTGTTGTTCACTTTTAATTTTTCCTTTTATAAAAAAATCTTCAATTAAATTTTATTTCCTTTGATTTAAAATTTAGCTTAAAGCAAAAATTTAAAGAAAAAGAAAAAAAACTCAAAAAACGCATGAAATTTTATCGATTTAGTTGTGCATTTAAGTCATTTTTTCGACAGCCATTCATTCACAATTGACTGACTGTTTGAATGAGTTTTTCTATATAAAAAGAACAGAACACACAAAAAATATTTCTATTTAAATTGTAATGAAATAAAATCATTAAAGTGTTCTATGGAATTTTTTTATCTTTTTTTTTCACCAGCATTTTGAACCAAACCCTCAGCCCCCACACCCCAGCCCTCCGCCTTTTAGCTTTTGCATTTAATTGAATTTTTCCAAATGCTGCAATTACGCAAATGTAGTCAGTCATTGAAACCGGCGATGGCTTCGTTGCCATCCAAGTCTGTAATGCAAAGCATTTAGTCAGTCTCAGTCACAGTCAGTCAGACACACAAAGAGTCATAGACTGTTAGTGCTTTTATTCCCGTTATACTATAAATGTAACCCATTCATGAGGAGTTAAGTGAATTTAGCTTTTGGCGATTTTGCTTTCCTACGGTTTTCCTCTACATGAATAGACATTCATGTAGAATGGGTGGCTCTCGTCATATACAAGGATTTGAAAATTGTAAAAAATAGTAAGTCTTAGAAAATTTTTCTTTAAAAATAAGGAATTTTTTAAAAATTTCATATAGAAATAAGAAAATTTTTAAAAAAATTTCTATAAAAATAAGACATTTTTTTAAAAATTTTCTATAAAAATAGGAAATTTTTGAAAAATTTCCTATAAAAATAGGAAATTTTTGAAAAATTTCCTATAAAGATAGGAAATTTTTGAAAAATTTCCTATAAAAATAGGAAATTTTTGAAAAAATTCCTATAAAAATAGGAAATTTTTGAAAAATTTCCTATAAAAATAAAAAAATTTTTGAAAAATTTCCTATAAAAATAGGAAATTTTTGAAAAATTTCCTATAAGAAATTTTTGAAAAATTTCCTATAGGAAATTTTTGAAAAATTTCCTATAGGAAATTTTTGAAAAATTTCCTATAAAAATAGGAAATTTTTGAAAAATTTCCTATAAAAATAGGAAATTTTTGAAAAATTTCCTATAAAAATAGGAAATTTTTGAAAAATTTCCTATAAAAATAGGAAACTTTTGAAAAATTTCCTATAAAAATAGGAAATTTTTGAAAAATTTCCTATAAAAATAGGAAATTTTTGAAAAATTTCCTATAAAAATAGGAAATTTTTGAAAAATTTCCTATAAAAATAGGAAATTTTTGAAAAATTTCCTAAAAAAATAGGAAATTTTTGAAAAATTTCCTAAAAAAATAGGAAATTTTTGAAAAATTTCCTATAAAAATAGGAAATTTTTGAAAAATTTCCTATAAAAATAGGAAATTTTTGAAAAATTTCCTATAAAAACAGGAAATATTTGAAAAATTTCTTATCAAAAAAAAAAAAAAAAAATTTTAAAAAGTTTCCAAAAAAAATTAAGAAATTTTTGAAAAATTTCCTATAAAAATAAGAAATTTTTGAAAAACTAAGAAATTTTTGATAAATTTCCTGTAAAATAAAAAAAAAAAATAAAAATTTCTTATAAAAATAAGAAATTTTTGAAAAATTTCCTATAAAAATAAGAAATTCAGAAAAAAAATCCTATAAAAATAAAAATTTTTTAAAAACTTTCCTTTAAAAATGGGAAATTTTTAAAAAATTTCCTATTAAAATAAGAAAATTTTTAAAAATTTCCTATAAAAATAAAAAAGTTTTGGAAATTGAAAAAAAAAAAAAAAAAAATTTTGGACATTTTTCTATGAAAAAAGGAAATTCTTGAAAAATTTCTTTCAAATTATCATTACAAATTCCCTGAAATCATTAGACAATAATTGTCAACATTTTTACGTTAATTAGTTTATTTCTCTAAGGCCATAAAATTTTAATTTCTTATTTTATGTTTTTTTTTTCTGTTATTAAAAATAACGCTTTTAGGAAAATTGTGAACATTTTTTAGTCTTTAGAAAATTATTCTAACCATAAAAATATTAATTACTGTGAATTATTATTAAGCACTTTTTAGTGTCAAGCTGTTGACAAAAAAGCTACAGAATTTGTATGAAAGCATTCAATAGAAAGGTACCCTAAATATTTGGATGGTAAAGTAAATGCCACAGTATACTCCCATTAATTACACCCCGAAAATTTACGTTTACAAAAAAATGTCTCAAAATTAAGCAATCAAATCAAATGATAATTCATCTGATTTCTTAAAAAATCGTTTAATTTTTAATGAGGCCTTTATCTGTGGTTTACTGTAAAAGCATTAAATTTTGTTTACGTTTAACTTATTTTATGATTTTTTTCAAACCTTGACATTCAAAACCGCAAAACACATATAACAGATGCAACAAATACTTAGATTTTTATATGAATATTTTTCAAATGCATTTCTATACTCGTACTTCCCTTTTTGTATTCATATTGGGGTAGCGGCAGAACGACGACTCAAACTCATATGAGCAGTTAAATTTATGACTTTAGATATTAAGTCATAAAATAGAATTTTATATTTATTGCAAAATTTTGTTAATGTTTATGTCTTTCATTCCATCAGTTTATTATTATTTTTATGAAAAAGATAACCAATTTGTAAATAGGGAAATAAAAAGGAAGCACGAGCAATAAACAAGAGTTTGACAAATGTCAAAGGAAACAAAGAAGTTCAAAATATCGATATTATTAACATTTCTTATTTTTATATGAAATTTTGAAAAAATTTCCTATTTTTATAGGAACATTTTCAAAAATTTCCTGTTTTTATAGGAAATTATTCAAAAATTTCCTTTTTGTATAGGAAATTTTTCAAAAATGTCCCTTTTTTTATAGGAAATTTTTCAAAAATGTCCCTTTTTTTTATAGGAATTTTTTCAAAAATTTCCTTTTTTTATAGGAAATTTTTCAAAAATTTCCTTTTTTATAGGAAATTTTTCAAAAATTTCCTTTTTTTATAGGAAATTTTTCAAAAATTTCCTTTTTTTTATAGGAAATTTTTCAAAAATTTCCTTTTTTTATAGGAAAATTTTCAAAAATTTCCTTTTTTATAGGAAATTTTTCAAAAATTTCCTTTTTTTATAGGAAATTTTTCAAAAATTTCCTTTTTTTATAGGAAATTTTTCAAAAATTTCCTTTTTTTATAGGAAATTTTTCAAAAATTTCCTTTTTTTATAGGAAATTTTTCAAAAATTTCCTTTTTTTATAGGAAATTTTTCAAAAATTTCCTTTTTTTATAGGAAATTTTTCAAAAATTTCCTTTTTTTATAGGAAATTTTTCAAAAATTTCCTTTTTTTATAGGAAATTTTTCAAAAATTTCCTTTTTTTATAGGAAATTTTTCAAAAATTTCCCATTCTTATAGGAAAGTTTTCAAAAATTTCCTATTCTTATAGGAAATTTTTAAAAAATTTCCTATTCTTATAGGAAATTTTTCAAAAATTTCCTATTCTTATAGGAAATTTTTCAAAAATTTCCTATTCTTATAGGAAATTTTTCAAAAATTTTCTATTCTTATAGGAAATTTTTCAAAAATTTCCTATTCTTATAGGAAATTTTTCAAAAATTTCCTATTCTTATAGGAAATTTTTCAAAAATTTCCTATTCTTATAGGAAATTTTTCAAAAATTTCCTATTCTTATAGGAAATTTTTCAAAAATTTCCTATTCTTATAGGAAATTTTTCAAAAATGTCCTATTCTTATAGGAAATTTTTCAAAAATTTCCTATTCTTATAGGAAATTTTTCAAAAATTTCCTATTCTTATAGGAAATTTTTCAAAAATTTTGTAGGAAATTATTTAAAAATTTCATTTTTTTATAGGACATTTTTCAAAAATTTCCTTTTTTTATAAGAAATTTTTCAAAAATTTCCTTTTTTTATAAGAAATTTTTCAAAAATTTCCTTTTTTTATAAGAAATTTCCTTTTTTTATAGGAAATTTTTCAAAAATTTCCTTTTTTTATAGGAAATTTTTCAAAAATTTCCTTTTTTTTATAGGAATTTTTTCAAAAATTTCCTTTTTTTATACGAAATTTTTCAAAAATTTCCTTTTTTATAGGAAATTTTTGAAAAATTTCCTTTTTTTATAGGAAATTTTTGAAAAAATTTCCTATTTTTATAGGAAATTTTTCAAAAATTTCCTTTTTTTACGGAAATTTTTCAAAAAATACCTTTTTTTATAGGACATTTTTAAAAAATTTTCTATTTTTGTTTGTTATTTCTATAGGAAATTTTTCAAGAATTTCCTATTTTTTGAAGGAATTTTTCAAAACTAAGTAATCATCCAATTTGTATACAATTGATACCAAAAGAAGAAGATTTCCACAATTATTTTACTCGTACATACAATTTTCTGCACAATAGATTAACAAAGGACCTATTTGCGTTATTGATGAGTCCCACATGATAAATGAGCATTATTTAATGCTTTCTAATGCCTGAGCTTCAAGTACTTACATGTGTATATAAGTTCTTACAATTTCTATTTATCTTTGTACATATGCATGTATACATTTTCATATATAAACATACACATATGTACATACATATATATGTGATCTACTGACTATTGACTTACCACCTTTTGCTCATATCATATTTCATTTATTATTTGTCTTGTTATATAGAATATTTATTTCTCAGATTATTTATCTATAAGTGTGTTGTACATTTTGAAGCTTAAATATTTATTGCGTTTTTTTTCCCTATGTCTTGTGTGTTTTTTATATAAGTATTAGGGGTATTCAGAAGAAGTCATAAAGATTTTACAAATTGCTAATTTATGACCGAAGTCCTAGTAAAAATTGATTACAATAAAGATAACTGAAGAAAAAGTATCTGAGCGAATTTGCGCATTCATTTTTCATTCGATATTTGGCATAAGAGTTAGACAAACTTTAGGATAAGCTATTTTCTAGGAGAGGTGATGTTAAGCCTATTAAAATTTCGTTCTAAGTATATTCAAAATTTTTTAACAAATTTATAATATTTAAAGACTTTACTGAAGATCTTTTGATATACAAAAGTGCGCCAATTTGCGCAGGAACAAATTGTTTACCTATAATAATGATTGTCCCTAATGCATTTCTTTCATAACATGCGATGTGCGTTTTTTTTTTTGCGATTATTCTATAAAGTTCTATCTATTACACATTTGCTATTATTTCATAAACAATTAATTTAATGCTTCAGTAAACACGACAGACACAAAACAATAGACAATAGAGGGATTATTGGAGTAAAAATTGAAACAACACGCGAATAAACTTAAAACTCAAATACGTAACCTAATGCAATACACTCTGTCATTTTAGAGATACGAAATACAAATATCGTCACCAGAAACCAAACAAGGGATTAAGTAACAAAAAAGCTCAACAAAAAAATTTTGGTTAGATCAAAGATATTTTAAGATTAGGAAACAAAATTTAAATAAAAAATTTTAAATTTATTAAGCCCTTTGGCATTTTAGTCAACGATATATACAATTTTGCTATAAACATTGTACTAACATATAATCAATCATGTAATCTAAAGAATATATAGACAATAAAATACCACAAAACAAAAAAAGAAAAATTATTTTAATTTGAAAATCCCCAAAATCCCTCCTCTTCCTTCACTGGTTGTTTTGAAGGTGTTGGTGTATCAAAAGCTTTAAAAAGGCCAAATCAAACACAAGCCATCAGTTAGCAATATCTGTTCAAATACCACAATTACCATTAGTATTATTGAGTATTTGAGATTAAAATCACTTAAAAATTTCATACATATTTATAATTGAAAAAATGTCTAATGAAATATTTGCCAGTGTAATCAATCTACCATCAGATATAGACAAACTAAATTTTCAATAATTAAATTAAATTTGGTATTTAAACAATTAATGAGAATTTCGTAATATAAACTTTAAAATTTTTTATAGAACATTTTTTTTAAATTTTAATTTAATAGAAAATTTTTGAAAAATTTTCTATAAAAACAAGAAATTTTTAAAAAAATTTCCTATAGAAATAAGAATTTTTTTAAAATTTCTTATAAAAATAAAAAATTTTTGAAAAATTTCATATAAAAAGAGAAATTTTTGGAAAAGTTCCTATAAAAACAGAAAATTAAAAAAAAAAATTCTTAAAAAAATTGGAAATTTTTGAAAAATTTCCTATAAAAATTGGAAATTTTTGAAAAATTTCCTATAAAAATTGGAAATTTTTGAAAAATTTCCTATAAAAATTGGAAATTTTTGAAAGATTTCCTATAAAAATAGGAAATTTTTGAAAAATTTCCTCTAAAAATTTGAAATTTTTAAAAAATTTCCTATAAAAATAGGAAATTTTAAAAAAAAATTCCTATAAAAATAAGAATTTTTTTTTAAATATCCTATAAAAATAAAATATTTTTGAAAAATTTCTTATATAAATAGCAAACTTTTAGAAGATTTGTTGTAAAAATAGAAAAATTTTCAAAAATTTCCTATAAAAATAAGAAATTTTTTAAAAATTTTCGATAAGAATAAGAAATTTTTAAAAAATTTGTAAGAAAGTTTTTAAAAATTTCTTATTTTTATAAGAAATTTTTCAAAAATTACTTATTTTTATAGGAAATTTTTTATAATTTTCTTATTTTTATAGGAAATTTTTAATCCATTTCTTATATTTATAAGAAATTTTTCAAAAAATTTCTTATTTTATAAGAAATTTTTCAAAAATTTCCTTTTTTATAAGAAATTTTTCAAAAATTTCTTATTTTATAAGAAATTTTTCAAAAATTTCTTATTTTATAAGAAATTTTTCAAAAATTTCTTATTTTATAAGAAATTCTTCAAAAAGTTCTTATTTTATAAGAAATTTTTCAAAAAGTTCTTATTTTATAAGAACTTTTTCAAAAATTTCTTATTTTATATGAAATTTTTAAAAAATTTCTTGTGTTTACAGGAAATTTTTCAATAGTTTATTATTTTTATAGGAAATTTTTTACTTTTATAGAAAATTTTTAAAATTTTTTATTTTTTTTAGGAATTTTTTTTTTAAAATTTCTTATTTTTAAAAGAAATTTTTGAAAAATTTCTTATAAAAATAAGAAATTTTTTGAAAAATTTCTTTTAAATATAAGAAATTTTTTAAAAGTTTCCTATAAAAATAAGAAATTTTTAAAAAATTTGCTATAAAATTTTTTTTTTAAATTTCTTTTTTTTTATAGGAAATTTTTCAAAAAGTTTTTATTTATATAGGAAATTTTTCAAAAATTTCTTATTTTTATAGGAAATTTTTCAAAAATTTCTTATTTTTATAGGAAATTTTTCAAAAATTTCTTATTTTTATAGGAAATTTTTCAAAAATTTCTTATTTTTATAGGAAATTTTTCAAAAATTTCTTATTTTTATAGGAAATTTTTCAAAAATTTCTTATTTTTATAGGAAATTTTTCAAAAATTTCTTATTTTTATAGGAAATTTTTCAAAAATTTCTTATTTTTATAGGAAATTTTTCAAAAATTTCTTATTTTTATAGGAAATTTTTGAAAAATTTCCTATTTTTATAGGAAATTTTTGAAAAATTTTCTATTTTTATAGGAAATTTTTCAAAAATTTCCTATTTTTATAGGAAATTTTTGAAAAATTTGCTATTTTTATAGGAAATTTTTCAAAAATTTCCTATTTTTATAGGAAATTTTTCAAAAATTTCCTATTTTTATAGGAAATTTTTCAAAAATTTCCTATTTTTATAGGAAATTTTTCAAAAATTTCCTATTTTTATAGGAAATTTTTCAAAAATTTCCTATTTTTATAGGAAATTTTTCAAAAATTTCCTATTTTTATAGGAAATTTTTCAAAAATTTCTTATTTTTATAGGAAATTTTTCAAAAATTTCCTATTTTTATAGGAAATTTTTCAAAAATTTCCTATTTTTATAGGAAATTTTTCAAAAATTTCCTATTTTTATAGGAAATTTTTCAAAAATTTCCTATTTTTATAGGAAATTTTTCAAAAATTTCCTATTTTTACAGGAAATTTTTCAAAAATTTCCTATTTTTATAGGAAATTTTTCAAAAATTTCCTATTTTTATAGGAAGTTTTTCAAAAATTTCCTATTTTTATAGGAAATTTTTCAAAAATTTCCTATTTTTATAGGAAATTTTTCAAAAATTTCCTATTTTTATAGGAAAATTTTCAAAAATTTCCTATTTTTATAGGAAATTTTTCAAAAATTTCCTATTTTTATAGGAAATTTTTCAAAAATTTCCTATTTATATAGGAAATTTTTCAAAAGTTTCCTATTTTTATAGGAAATTTTTCAAAAATTTCCTATTTTTATAGGAAATTTTTCAAAAATTTCCTATTTTTATAGGAAATTTTTCAAAAATTTCCTATTTTTATAGGAAATTTTTCAAAAATTTTCTATTTTTATAGGAAATTTTTCAAAAATTTCCTATTTTTATAGGAAATTTTTCAAAAATTTCCTATTTTTATAGGAAATTTTTCAAAAATTTCCTATTTTTATAGGAAATTTTTCAAAAATTTCCTATTTTTATAGGAAATTTTTCAAAAATTTCCTATTTTTATAGGAAATTTTTCAAAAATTTCCTATTTTTATAGGAAATTTTTCAAAAATTTCATATTTTAATAGGAAATTTTTTAAAGTTAAATGCTTCTCTCTAAAGTATGCTTTAATTTTAAGAAAAGTGTATGCCTTACACTTTATTTGTTAAGTGTGGGCAATAATTTAACGATGCCTTGTGTAAGTAAACACATAACTGAGCTTTGATTAATTTTAGGCAACATTGAAGAGCTTTTATGTTGACCTTTGCTCATTTAGATCACATGAATTATTCATGTTGTTTGAGTTGGTGTAATTTATTGAAAACATTTAAGAGGTTCTCCCTAGAGTATGCTTTAATTTGCATTTTTCAAAAATGCCTGGTGTTAGGCTAAATGAAACTAAGGACAAACTTTTATTTATGTTATCGATAAGATATGTTCTTAATTGTTGTTGGTGGTTTTATGAATTTTAATAAAATTTATAATATTTTATTTGAATAATTATGGCACTGACTTAATTATCTACTAACTTATTTGTTTATTTGAAGATGATAATTTTGGTATATGTTTTAAAAAAAAACTTGTCCTACACGTGCTGAACTACAGATGTTTTGAGGTTTATCAAAATAAATCTTCCACTTAAAGGGGAACAACTTGAGCATATGTTACAATTATTAACATAAATTCACGCTTTTTGGAGCTCAATTGACGTAGTTGGCATAATTTAACAAAAAAATAAAAAACGGGTTAAATTTGATATCAAATTATCATTTTGATAAAGTGTAGGTTAGGTAGGGGAGGTATTTAAAATGAGTTTAACAAATATCTTAAAGGTGTTTCTCATTTCGCTAATGCTAACGATAACCTAGTAACATGCCTATAAATTTTCAAGAAATTTAATGTGGGAAAACAATTTATTACCTTCACAAATTGTGTTGTTTTAACAAATTGCTCTGAATGTTTAAGGCCATTAAAATATTTTTATTTTCCCCTAAAAGCATAGAAAGCCTGTTAGAGAAATGTGTGCAAAAAGCCTTCAAAAAGGCTTTTGGTATTAGAAAAACGTTTTTTTCCGAGAATCAGTAAAACTATAAAATTTTGGCAATAATGAAAAGCTGACAAAAAGGCCGTTAAAGGTTTGACTGTGATTCAATGATATTTTAGGCTGTAAAGCCATTAATGGCTCAACACTTGAACGAAATGGCAAATGGTTTTTTTAGGGGGAAAAACCATTTCAAAATGAAAAAGGACCTTCAATGATTTAGATGGAAAGGCTGTAATATATCAGAGAAAGGTTTTAACAAAACAATTTTTTTTTTATTTTAAAAGGGTTCTTCACTCACCCATCAATACATTTTTCATATATTTTCCCCCCAAATTTTTAATTCATGTTTACCTTTACAGAGAAAGAAAAGTTCGATACCATATTTTTATTGAAAAACTTTCTATAGAACATTTTTCTATTAAAAATTTTTCTATTGAAAAAATTTCTATAGAACATTTTTCTATTAAAAAATTTTCTATTGAAAAAATTTCTATAGAAAATTTTTCTATTGAAAAAATTTCTATTTAAATTTTTTTTTAGAAAATATTTCTACTGAAAAAATTTCTAAAGAAAATTTTTCGATTGAAAAAATTTCTATAGAAAATTTTTCTATTAAAAAAATTTCTATAGAAAATTTTTCTACTGAAAAAATTTCTACAGAAAATTTTTCCATTCAAAAAAATTTCTATAGAAAATTTTTCGATTGAAAAAATTTCTATAGAAAATTTTTCGATTGAAAAAATTTCTATAGAAAATTTTTCGATTTAAAAAATTTCTATAGAAAATTTTTCGATTGAAAAAATTTCTATAGAAAATTTTTCGATTGAAAAAATTTCTATAGAAAATTTTTCGATTGAAAAAATTTCTATAGAAAATTTTTCGATTGAAAAAATTTCTATAGAAAATTTTTCGATTGAAAAAATTTTTCGATTGAAAAAATTTCTATAGAAAATTTTTCGATTGAAAAAATTTCTATAGAAATTTTTTCGATTGAAAAAATTTCTATAGAAAATTTTTCGATTGAAAAAATTTCTATAGAAAATTTTTCGATTGAAAAAATTTCTATAGAAAATTTTTCGATTGAAAAAATTTTTCGATTGAAAAATTTCCTATAGAAATTTTTTCAATAGAAAAATTTCTATAGAAAATTTTTCGATTTAAAAAATTTCTATAGAAATTTTTCGATTGAAAAAATGTCTATAGAAAATTTTTCGATTGAAAAAATTTCTATAGAAAATTTTTCGATTGAAAAAATTTCTATAGAAAATTTTTCGATTGAAAAAATTTCTATAGGAAATTTTTCTATTGAAAAAATTTCTATAGGAAATTTTTCTATTGAAAAAATTTCTATAGGAAATTTTTCTATTGAAAAAATTTCCTATAGAAATTTTTTCAATTAAAAAATTTTCGATTGAAAAAATTTTCTATAGAAATTTTTTCAATAGAAAAATTTTCTATAGAAATTTTTTCAATAGAAAAATTTTCTATAGAAATTTTTTCAATAGAAAAATTTTTTATAGAAATTTTTTCAATACCAAAATTTTAATACCAAATTTTCTATAGAAATTTTTTGAAAAGAAAAATTTTGAATAAAAATTTACTATAGAAATTTATAGAAACTTTCTATAGAAATTTTCTTTCAGTCGAAAAATTTTCTATATAATTCTTCCAATAGAATTTTTTTAATAGAAAAGTTTTCTATAGAAATATTAAAAATGTTCTATTAGATATAGAAATTTTTTTATTAAAAAATATCTTCTATTAAAATGTTTCAATAGAAAAATTTTCTATAGAAATTTTTTTAATCGAAAAATTTTCTATAGAAATTTTTTCAATCGAAAAATTTTCTTTTTTTTTTTTATTTAAAAAATTTCTATAGAAAATTGTTCTATTTTTCAATCGAAAAATTTTCTATAGAAATTTTTCAATCGAAAAATTTTCTATAGAATTTTTTTCAATACAAAATTTTGCTATAGAAATTTGAAAAAAAAAAATTCTATAGAAAATTTTTCTATTGAAAAAATTTCTGTAGACAATTTTTCTATTGAAAATATTTCTATAGAAAATTTTTCTATTGAAAAAATTTCTATAGAAAATTTTTCTACTGAAAAAATTTCTAAAGAAAATCGTTTGATTGATAAAATTTCTGTAGGAAAATGTTCTATTGCAAAGAATTTTATAGAAAATTTTTCTATTGAAAAATGTTTATAGTAGATTTTTTTATTGAAAAATTTTCTATATATAATAAAATATTTTTAATATTTCTATAGAAAACATTTCTATTAATAAAAATTCTAATAAAAAAAAATTATATAGAACATTTTTTGACTGAAAGAAAATTTCTATAGAAAAAATTTTTCTATAAATTTCTATAGTAAATTTTTATTGAAAATTTTTCTTTTTAAAAAATTTCTTACGAAAATTTTTCTTTGGAAAATTTTTTTTAAGAAAATTTTCCTTTGGAAAAAATTTCTATAGAAAGCTTTTCTATTAAAAAAATTTCTATAGAAAGCTTTTCTATTGAAAAAACTTCTATAGAAAGCTTTTCTATTGAAAAAATTTCTATAGAAAATTTTTCTATTGAAAAAATTTCTATAGAAAGTTTTCTATTGAAAAAATATATAGTAATTTTTCTATCGAAAAAATGTTTACAGAATATTTTCTATTAAAAAAATCCCTGAAGAAAATGTTTCTACAGAAAAAATTTTTTCATTGAAAAAATTTCTATAGAAAATTTTTCTATTAAAAAAATTTCTATTAAAAAAATTTTATAGAAAAATTTTCTATCGAAAAAATTTCTAAAAAAAAAATTTCGATTGAAAAAATTTCTGTAGGAAAATATTCTATTAAAAAAATAGTAAATATTTATTGAAATTTTTTGTTTTCAAAAATTTTTCTATCGAAAAGATTTCTATAGAAAATTTTGCTATTAAAAAATTTCGTAAAGAAAATGTTTTGTACGGAAAAAATTTTTCTACTGAAAAAAACTTCTATAAAAAATTTTTCTATTGAAAAAATTTCTGCAGAAAATTTTTCGATTAAACCTTTACAGAGAAAGAAAAGTTCGATATGTGGTATAAAAATTTCCGGTAATTTTACCTCCTCATTTGAAGAAAAGGTTTTACCATTTACAAATTTTTTCAAGGATTGCAACGGATTATCTTGAAATTAGTCTTCTCCAAAATTGTATAAGTTTGGGTTCATTTTATTCTAATTTTTTTTAGTGTACAAAAAAAAAAAAAAAATTTAAAACAAAAACTCTTTTTTTTAGCTTCTGTGTTATTTCTCAGTTTAGTTTTAACATTAAATTTAAACACTTTACTTTAGTATTTAGTAAATAAATAATAAATCGTATTATCACATAAAAGCTCGTGTATTCAATTAGTTCAAAACAAAATTTTAAATAAAAAACCCAAAATAAATAAATAAATACAAAAATAAAAAAAATTGGAATTTGAAGGGAAAACAGTATCAAAATAAACAGAGAGCAATAAATTTGGAAATCACAACAGTAGCATTTCTAATGCCAGAGATAAGGAAAAAGGGGGTGTTGCCTCAATGAAATGAATTAAAATTTTAAAAGTTTTAAAATTTAATAGTCAAAAATATGTAAAAGAAATGGAAATAAATTCCTAACTGAATTAAATTATAATTTTTTATTTATTTTTTTACAAATGACTCTTTTTCAAGATGATGGGAACTGCTTTAAGGCAAAAGTATATTTTTTCTTAAATTTCTATTCTGTTGGCTTTTAAAATCTATTTCTAACTCGTCTGTAGCTTCATAAGTTTTCATATTATAATTAAATTAGTCCAGTCACCTCCTAATTAATATCAATCATACGCCATGTGAATTTTTTTTATAAATATTTGAAAAAAAAAAACTAAGTTCTTAGTAATTTTATGTTGGTAAATTTATTTTTCTATGTTAAAGTTCCTGATATCGTTCTAAATCCTTAAAAAAGTTATCAAAAAATTATTTTATTAAAAAAATATCCATCATTTTATAATTCTAAATAAAAACTTTAAATTTTTTTCGTAAAGTTTATTTCTTTAGAAAAATTATCGATTACTTTCCATTTCTATAAAAAATCTATCTATCTTTCTAAAGAAATGGTATCGTATATTGATAACTTTATATTTCTATAGAAAAGTTATCGATAACTTTTTATTTCTATTGAAAAGTTATCAATAACTTTCTATTTCTATAGAAAAGTTATCGAAAACTTTCTATTTCTATAGAAAAGTTATCGAAAACTTTCTATTTCTATAGAAAAGTTATCGGCAATTTTCCATTTTTTTAGAAAAGTTATCGATAAATTTCTATTTCTATAAAAAGTTATCGATAACTTTCTATTTCTATAGAAAAGTTATCGATAACTTTCTATTTCTATAGACAAGTTATCGATAACTTTCTATTTATATAGAAAAGTTATCGATAACTTTCTATTTCTATCGAAAATTTATCGATAACTTTCTATTTCTATAGAAAAGTTATCGATAACTTTCTATTTCTATAGAGAAGTTATCGATAGCTTTTTATTTCTAAAAAAAAATTTATCAATAACTTTTCATTTCTATAAAGTTATCGGCAATTTTCCATTTCTTTAGAAAAGTTATCGATATCTTTCTATTTCTATAGAAAAGTTATCAATAACTTTCTATTTCTAAGAAAAGTTATCTATTTCTATAAAAAGTTATCGATAACTTTCTATTTCTATAGAAAAGTTATCAATAACTTTCTATTTCTTAGAAAAGTTATCGATAACTTTCTATTTCTGTAGAAAAGCTATCGATAACTTTCCATTTCTATAGAAAACTTTTCGATAACCATGTAATTCTATAGAAAGTTATCGAAAATTTTATATTTCTAGAAAGAAATAGAAAATTTTTCTATTGAAAAAATTTCTATAGAAAATCTTTTAAACAAGAAAAAATTTCTATGGAAAATTTTTCTATTGAAAAAACTTCTATAGATAGTTTTTCTACAAAATTTCTAAATAAAAAAACTTCAAAAAATTTGTATCGAAAATTTTTGTATTGAAACAATTTCTATAGAAAATTTTTCTTTTGATATTTTTCCAATTAAAAAAATTAGTATGGAAAATTTTTCTATAGAAAATTTGTCTATTGAAAAAATTTCCCTAGAAAATGTTTCTGTTGAAAAAATTTCTATAGAAAAAATTTTTAAAGAAAATTTTTCTATTGAAAAAGTTTTTATAGACAATTGTTCTATATAAAATTTTTCTATTTAAAAATTTTCTATATAAAATTTTTCTATTGAAAAAATTCCTTAGAAAATTCTTCCATTAAAAAAAAATTCGACAAAAAAATTTTTTATTAAAAAAATTTCTATTTTTGTGACTTAAAAAATTTCAGTTAAAAATAATTTTGAAAAAAAATTTTCTATGAAAAAAATTTCTATACTAAATTTTTCTATTAAAATTTCTACAGAAAATTTTTCGTTTGTAAAAATTTCTATTGAAAAAATGTCTATAAAAAATTTTTCAATAGAAAAATTTCTATAGAACATTTCTCTATTAAACAAATTTCTAAACAAAATTTTTTTGTATTAAAAAAACTTCTATAGAAAATGTTTCTATTGAAAAAATTTTTCTATTAAAAAAATTTTTATCGAAAATTTTTCTTTTGAAAAAATTTCTATACAAAATTTTTCAATTGAAAAAATTTCTTAAGAAAATTTTCTCAAGTTTGCTTAAGAAAATGTATCTATTGAAAGAAATTTTATAAAAAATTGTTCTTGTTTTATAGAAATTTGTTGTATAGAAAATTGTTCTGAAAATGTTTCTATTGAAAAATTTGCTATTCTTAGGAAATTTCTATTGAAATTATTTGTACAGAAAACTTTTTTGATTTAAGAAATTTGTATAGAAAATTTTTCGATTGAAAATAATTTTATAGAAAAGTTTTCTACTGAAAAAATGTCTATACAAAATTTTTCTTTTGAAAAAATTTCTGTAGAAAATTTTTCTATTGAAAAAATGTCCATAGAAAATTTTGCTATTGAAAAATTTCTATAGAAAATTTTAGTATGGAAAATTTTTCTATAAAAAATTTTTCGATTGAAAATAATTTTATAGAAAATTTTTCTACTGAAAAAATGTTTATAGAAAATTTTTCTATTTAAAAAAATTTCTATAGAAAATTTTTCTATTGAAACATTTTTATTTCTATTGCTATTGAAAAATTTCTATAGAAAATTTTTCCATTGAAAAAATTTCTATTGCAAGTTTTTCTATTTAAAAATGTATATAAAAATTTTTTTATTGAAAAAATTTCTATTTACTATAGAAATTTTTTCAATAAAAAAATTTTCTATAGACATTTTTTCAGTAGAAAAATTTTCTATAAAATTATTTTCAATAGAAAAATTTTCTATGAATATTCAATAAAAATTAAAAAAGTATTAAAAAATTTTCCATGGAAAATTTTATGATTAGAAAATTTGTATAGAAAATTTTTCAATTGAAAGAATTTCTATAGATAATTTTTCCATTTAAAAAAATTTATATAGAAAATTCTTCTATATTAAATTTTTCTATTAACAAAATTTCTAGAAATTATTTTTCTATTGAAAAAATTTCTTTCGAAAATCTTTCTTTTATAGAAAATTTTACTATTAAAAATATTTTTAAAGAAAATTTTCTATTGGTTATTTTAATATAGAAAATTTTTCTATTAAATATTTTTTTCTATAGAGTGTTTTTCGACTGAAAAATTTTTTTAACAAAATTTTTCTCTTGAAAAAATATCTTTAAAAAATTTTTCTCTTGAAATGAAGTGCTATCGAAAATTTTTCTCTTAAAAAAAATTTTTATAGAAAATTTTTCTCTTAAAAAATTTCTAAGGAAAACTTTCTCTTGAAAAAAATTCTATAAAATTTTTTTATTGAAAAATTTATATTGAAAAAATTTCAGTTAAAAATATTTTTATAGAAAATTTTTCTATGAAAAAATTTCTATAGTAAGTTTTTCTATTCAAATTTGCACAGAAAATTTTTCGGTTGTAAAAAAAATTCTATAGAAGTTTTTTGTTTTAATCTCCTGAAAAAATTTTTCTATTAAAAAATTTTTTAGAGAAATATTTTCAATGGAAAATTTTTCTAATAATTTATAGAAAATTTTTTATCGAAAATATTTCTTGGAAAATTATTCTTTTTATAAAATTTGTATAGAAAATTTCTTTATTAAAAAATCTCTACAGAAAATTTTTCTATTGATAAAACTTCTATAGAAAATTTTTCTATTGAAAATTTCTATAGAAAATTTTGGTATTAAAAAAATATATTTAGAAAATTTTTCTATTGAAAAAAATCTACAGAAAATTATTGTATTGTAAAGTTTTTATGAAAAATTTGTTTAAAAAACATTTTTAATTTTCTTTTAAATTTTAGTTTAAATTTTTAAGGAAATATTTAAATTTTTAAAGAAAAACTATTTTAAATATTTTTTTTCTTAATCTTTTTCATTTCCTCTTCCTGGAAAGGGAAATGTCTGGCATATGAACTGTCTGCCTTCGGCTGTTATATAAAAGTTGTTGAGTATTTATTTAACACTCTTACAACTTTCTTAACTTTAACACTTTACATCCATCGTGTCATGTAATATTCATTCATTTAATATTAATGTTAAATGTTTAATACGAGGAACTGCTGATAAAAGTATTACACGTGTATGACATAACAATGTGTCAATTTCTTTACAATTTTTCTTTTGTTTTCTTGAAAAGTTTTTACAAATTTTCTTTTTGTCTGTATTCGCTTCGACTTTAAAAGTTTAAAAATTATATAGAAAAAAAGAGACGATTTAAAGGAAAAATATACACAGACTTTGTTATTTATAAAAGAATTTGCAATATAAACACTATCAACTAGTATATAAATTATAGTATATATGCAAAAGTTCAAGGGTGACCCTTAAATTTAATATGAAATTAAAATTTTGAAATAATTTTTGAGAAAAGTTTGCTAAAGTGAAAATAATCGAAATAAATTTAAATTAGTAAAACTTTTTACTTTAAAAAATTCTCATTTTTGAGCCTTTACTTCTCCTAGGGTCTCCCTTTTCTATATAAAATATAGCTCTATATTGTTTTAAGCTCCCATACACTTGCTTTATATTTGTCTTTTGTATATTTTGTACATTATGTCGTTTATATATAGAAAAATATATTGCATTTTCTTTCTTTCTTTGCAGACTATAAAATTTCAAGTGCCATTTTTCATTTTTCCAATGTATATTTTTCCTCTCGATATTTTCCTTTTTTTTTTGTTGACAAAAGTTAAAGACATAATATAGTATCCTCATGTTTTATATTACAAAAAAGCAAAGAATAACAAATATTTTATATAAAAACAACTCAAATAGGGAAAAAACTGCAAAGCGAAATTTCAATAAGTTTTTAAAAGGGTAGTCCTTAAGTACCATTACAAAATCGAACAGATTATCTTATCAAAACTCATATTTAAAACAAATATTTGCCAAATTTAATAAAACAATCTTCCATCTGACAAAAAGTTACCATTGTATAATTTATTGTTTACTTAGAGGCAATATTGTAGTCATTTGACTTCCCTACTGATTACATTGGGCTAGTAAAGTAGACACTTGTTTGTAGAATTTGAATAACAAAGAAATACATATGCAGAATTTATGAATTCGCTGCCACTGATAAGACTTAACTCAGTCAAAAAACTGGTATAATCAATTTTTCTTTTATTTCCATATTTGGGTCTACCCTTTAAAAATTTTGCTCATGGCTTCATATAGACTCCAGATCTACTAAATAAATACTCCAGTGTATACGCCATACACTTCATATCATATGCGAGTACATATTTTTCTATAGTTAAAGAATTTATTCATATATTTTATCATTTTTAAGTTGACAGTTTTGGGACATACCCTACACTAATTCAAAACAAACAAGTCGAACATTCAATCCAAAAGAATATTCTAAAATATATCTATAGGAAATTTTTATATATAAAAGTTCTCTAAAGAAAAATTTTGTTTTTAAATTTTTTTTTTCGAAAGAAGCATTTTCAGTTGAAATTTTTTCAAAAGCAAAAGTTTCTATAGAATTTTTTTTAAAAGTAACATCTTCTGTAGAAATTTATTCAATAGAAAAATTTTCTATAGAAATTTTTTCAATAGAAAAATTTTCTATAGAAATTTTTTTAATAGAAAAATTTTCTATAGAAATTTTTTCAATAGAAAGATTTTCTATAGAAATTTTTTCAATAGAAAAATTTTCTATAGAAATTTTTTCAATAGAAAAATTTTCTATAGAAATTTTTTCAATAGAAAAATTTTCTATAGAAATTTTTTCAATAGAAAAATTTTCTATAAAAATTTTTTCAATAGAAAAATTTTCTATAGAAAATTTTTCACTAGAAAAATTTTCTATAGAAATTTTTTCAATAGAAAAATTTTCTATAGAAATTTTTTCAATAGAAAAATTTTCTATAGAAATTTTTTCAACAGAAAAATTTTCTATAGAAATTTTTTCAATAGAAAAATTTTCTATAGAAATTTTTTCAAAAGAAAAATTTTCAATAGAAAAATTTTCTATATAAATTTTTTCAAAAGAAAAATTTTCTATAGAAATTTTTTCTATAGAAATTTTTTCAATAGAAAAATTTTCTATAGAAATTTTTTCAATAGAAAAATTTTCTATAGAAATTTTTTCAATAGAAAAATTTTCTATAGAAATTTTTTCAATAGAAAAATTTTCTATAGAAATTTTTTCAATAGAAAAATTTTCTATAGACATTTTTTCAATAGAAAAATTTTCTATAGAAATTTTTTCAATAGAAAAATTTTCTATAGAAATTTTTTCAATAGAAAAATTTTCTATAGAAATTTTTTCAATAGAAAAATTTTCTATAGAAATTTTTTCAATAGAAAAATTTTCTATAGAAATTTTTTCAATAGAAAAATTTTCTATAGAAATTTTTTCAATAGAAAAATTTTCTATAGAAATTTTTTCAATAGAAACATTTTCTATAGAAATTTTTTCAATAGAAAAATTTTCTATAGAAATTTTTTCAATAGAAAAATTTTCTATAGAAATTTTTTCAATAGAAAAATTTTCTATAGAAATTTTTTCAATAGAAAAATTTTCTATAGAAATTTTTTCAATAGAAAAATTTTCTATAGAAATTTTTTCAATAGAAAAATTTTCTATAGAAATTTTTTCAATAGAAAAATTTTCTATAGAAATTTTTTCAATAGAAAAATTTTCTATAGAAATTTTTTCAATAGAAACATTTTCTATAGAAATTTTTTTCAATAGAAAAATTTTCTATAGAAATTTTTTTAATAGAAAAATTTTCTATAGAATTTTTTTCAATAGAAAAATTTTCTATAGAATTTTTTTCAATAGAAAAATTTTCTATAGAAACTTTTTCAATAGAAAAATTTTCTATAGACATTTTTTCAATAGAAAAATTTTCTATAGAAATTTTTTCAATAGAAAAATTTTCTATAGAAATTTTTTCAATAGAAAAATTTTCTATAGAAATTTTTTCAATAGAAAAATTTTCTATAGAAATTTTTTCAATAGAAAAATTTTCTATAGAAACTTTTTCAATAGAAAAATTTTCTATAGAAATTTTTTCAATAGAAAAATTTTCTATAGAAATTTTTTCAATAGAAAAATTTTCTATAGAAATTTTTTCAATAGAAAAATTTTCTATAGAAAATTTTTCAATAGAAAAATTTTCTATAGAAATTTTTTTAATAGAAAAATTTTCTATAGAATTTTTTTCAATAGAAAAATTTTCTATATACATTTTTTCAATAGAAAAATTTTCTATATACATTTTTTCAATAGAAAAATTTTCTATACAAATTTTTTCAATAAAAAATTGTTCTATAGAAATTTTCAATATAAAATTTTTGTCTATATTTTCTCTATAGAAATTTTGTCAATATCAAAATTCCTTCAGTGGAAAAATTTTCTATTTTTTTTCAATAGAAATATTTTGCATAGAAATTTTTTCAATAAAAAAATTTTCGATATAAAAGTTTTCTTTAAATTTTTTTTTAACAGAAAAATTTTGATAATTGAAAAATTTTCTATAGAAATTTTTTCAAAAGATATTTTTTTAATAGAAAAAATTTGTAGAAACTCTTTAAGTAGAAATTGAAATAGAAAATTTCTATAGAATTTTTTTCCACAGAAAAATTTTGGGTAGAAATTTTTTCCAAAGAAAATTTTCTATAGAAATTTTTTTTTCTAGAAAAATTTTCTATTGAAATTTTTCAATAACAAGTTTTTTATAAAAATTTTTTCAATAGAAAAATTTTCTATAAAAATTTTTTCAATAGAAAAATTTTCTATAAAAATTTTTTCAATATAAAAATTTTTTATAGAAATTATTTTAATAGAAAATTGTCTTACGAAATTTTTAAATGGAAAAATTTTTAATAGAAGTGTTTTCAATGTAAAATTGTTTGCTATTTAAATTTTTTTAATAGAAAAATTTTCTATAGACATTTTTTCAATGGAAAAATTTTCTATAGAAATTTTTTCAATAAACAAATTTTCTATTAAAATTTTTTAAATAGAAAAATTTTCTATAGAAACTTTTTCAATAAGAAAATTTTCTATAAAATTTTTTTTTAATAGAAAAATTTTCTGTAGAAATTTTTTATTAGAAAAATTTTTTATAGAAATTTTTTCAATAGAAAAATTTTCTATAGAAATTTTTAATATAAAAATTTTCTACAGAAATTTTTTTAATTCAAAAAGAAGTGTATTTGCATTTGATCCCATTCCTGTTACATTTATTTATTAATGTAACAGATCAATTTATTTTTAAAAAGCCAAAAAATGTTTGCGGAGAAACCAAATTCCTCGACGCGTTTCGATGGTTGGTTAAGCCATCTCTTCAGGAGGATTATCCCCAATTTAGACAGATCGAAAACCTCGCATTATTACTAAATTTACAAACATAACTATTAAGAATTATGTTCATAAACCAAAAGTAAAAGCGTAGATTATCGACTGAACAAAAACAAACATTTTTCAGTTTTCATCTACCTTCACTTCCCATATTTTTTTAATAGAAAAATTTTCTATAGAATAGAAAAATTTTCTATAGAATAGAAAAATTTTCTATAGAATAGAAAAATTTTCTAAAAAAATTTTTTCAAATGAAAAATTTTCTATAGAAATTTTTTCAATAGGAAAATTTTCTAAATAAATTTTGTTATTAGAAAATTTTGCATAAACATTTTCTTAATAGAAAAATTTTGTATAAAAATTTTTCAAAATAAAAATTTTTTGTAGAAATTTTCTAAAGAAATTTTTTTAATAGAAAAATTTTTAATAAATTAAAAAATAAAAAAAAATTCTATAGAAATTTTTAAATAGAGAATTTTCTATAGAAATTTTTAAATAGAGAAATTTTCTATAGAATTTTTTTTAATAGAAAAATTTTCTATAGAAATTTTTCATTAGAAAAATTTTCTATAAAATTTTTTTCAATAGAAAAATTTCTTATTAAAATTTTTTTCAATAGAAAAATTTCTTATTAAAATTTTTTCAAAAGAAATTGTTTTAATAGAAAAATTTTTGATAGAAATTTTTCTATATAAATAGAAAGTTAACGATAACTTTTCTATATAAATAGAAAGTTTTCGATAACATTTCTGCAGAAATAAAAAGTTATCGATAACTTTTCTATAAAAATAGGAAGTTATCGATAACTTTTTTATAGAAATAGAAAGTTATCGATAACTTTTCTATAGAAATAGAAAGTTATCAATAACGTTTCTATAGAAATAGAAAGTTGTCGATAAATTTTCTGTAGAAATAAAAAGTTATCGATAACTTTTCTATAGAAATAGAAATTTATCAAAAACTTTTCTATAGACATAGAAAGTTATCTATAACTTTTCTATAGAAATATAAAGTTTTTCATAACTTTTCTATAGAAATAGAAAGTTATCGAAAACTTTTCTATAGAAATAGAAAATTATCTATAACTTTTCTATAGAAATAAAAAATTATCCATAACTTTTCTATAGAAATAGAAAGTTATCGATAAATTTTCAATAGAAATTAAAAGTTATCGATAAATTTTCTATAGAAATAAAAAGTTATCGATAACTTTTCTATAGAAATAAAAAGTTATCGATAACTTTTCTATAGAAATAGAAAATTATCGATAACTTTTCTATAGAAATATAAAGTAATCGATAATTTTTCTTTAGAAATTTAAAGTTATCGATAACTTTTTTTTTATCAAAAGAAAGTTATCGATATTTTTTTATAGAAATATAAAGTAATCGATAGCTTTCCTATAGAAATAGAAAATTATCGATAACTTTTTGATAACTTTTCTATAGTAATATAAAGTTTTTGATAAATTTTCTAATAAAGTTGCAACTTTTCTATGAAAAAAATACAATTTTATTTTTTATGTTTCTTTAAAAATTTTTGATCGGAAGTACCTTTTCACTTCGTTGTGGCTGACTTTTCGATACATGCACTTTAGACATGCTTTGTCATGACTTGTTGTGTTTTCACATCACACTCTCAAGTTTCATTTAATTTTATTTTGCGCATGGTTTTGTATTGGATGACATCCATCCTTGAAATATTGGAAGAAAAAAACAGCAAAATATGAAACAATAACTGAATACTTTGATTATAACCCCCTCAAGCTCAAATTTATGTTTTTATAAAAACTTAAGAAAATAAAATATTTTTGAAATTTTGAAAGATTTCAAAGGAAAAGCTTTGAAACAGCAGCTGCGGTAAAAGGATGTCAAAAGTTCTTGAAATTTAAATCCTTTCGGTAATTGCTGGGATATAAAATGTTAAATTAATAATTCTAGTTTCAGAAATATTGTATTCTTTTCTTGACAATTTAAACTTGTTGCCAAAGAAAATTTAAATTTCCTCACTTAATTTTATACAGTTTCTTCATTTGTTAGAAATATTCGAAAAAAAAACCGAAAGTCTTTAACAAAAAAACGTTCTTTAAATAACAACTTAATTACAATTCATGTAAATACTCAGATACAACTAAAAGATACTCGAGAGTTTCGGAGCAAATTGTTAGGACAAAATCAACTTGAAACATTTTTCATGCCCCAGGTCATCATGTCAACGGTAGCTGTGACGACTAAAAATGGGCATCCGCATTTAAAGTGTATTAAGTTGTCTTTCTAGAGACGTTCGGGTTATAAGTGGTAGCCCTGCATAAGAAAAACATTTAAATACCATGAAAATATAAGCGAAACTAAAACCGAGTCAGCAAATGAATAAAATATGTTCTAAAAAATAGAAGAAAATGAAATAGAGAAAACTTTCCATTTTCCACCTAGAGAGTTAAAAGGAATTCGAATTACTTGCAGCGGAGGCAAACTAAAAAGCACTCCTTTATATTTTTTTTTTTAAATCAATCAAAATAAATTTCCTAAAAATTTTTCAAAAATGTCTTATTTGTATAGAAAATTTTTCAAAAATTTCTTATTTTTATAGCAAATTTTTTAAAAATTTTTTATTTTTATAGGAAATTTTTCAAAAATTTCTTATTTTTATAGGAAATTTTTTTAAAAATTTCTTATTTTTGTAGGAAATTTTTCAAAAATTTCTTATTTTTGTAGGAAATTTTTCAAAAATTTCTTACTTTTGTAGGAAATTTTTCAAAAATTTTTAATTTTTGTAGGAAATTTTTCAAAAATTTCTTATTTTTATAAGAAATTTTTCAAAAAATTTCTTGTTTTTATAGGAAATTTTTCAAAAATTTCTTATTCTTATAAGAAATTTTCCAAAAATTTCTTTATTTTTTATAGGAAATTTTTCGTATTTTTATAGAAAATTTTTCAAAAATTTCTTATTTTTTAGGAAATATTTCAAAACTTTCTTAGTTTTATAGGAAATTTTTCAAAAATTTCTTATTTTTATAAGAAATTTTTCAAAAAATTTCTTGTTTTTATAGGAAATTTTTCAAAAATTTCTAATTCTTATAAGAAATTTTCCAAAAATTTCTTGTTTTTATAGGAAATTTTTCGTATTTTTATAGAAAATTTTTCAAAAATTTCTTATTTTTTAGGAAATATTTCAAAACTTTCTTAGTTTTATAGGAAATTTTTCAAAAATTTCTTATTTTTATAGAAAATTATTCAAAAATTTCCTATTTTTATAGGAAATTTTTCAAAAATTTCTTATTTTTATAGAAAATTATTCAAAAATTTCCTATTTTTATAGGAAATTTTTCAAAAATTTCCTTTTTTATAGGAAATTTTTCAAAAATTTCCTTTTTTATAGGAAATTTTTCAAAAATTTCTTAGTTTTATAGAAAATTATTCAAAAATTTCCTATTTTTATAGGAAATTTTTCAAAAATTTTTTATTTTTATAGGAATTTTTTAAAAAATTTCTTATTTTTATAGGAAATTTTTCAAAAATTTCTTATTTTTTTTTAGGAAAATTTTCAAAGATTTCTTATTTTTATAGAAAATTTTTCAAAAATTTCTTATTTTTATAGGAAATTTTTCAAAAATTTTATATTTTTATAGGATATTTTTCAAAAATTTCTTATTTTTATAGGAAATTTTTCAAAAATTTCCTACTTTTATAGGAAATTTTTCAAAAATTTCCTACTTTTATAGGAAATTTTTCAAAAATTTCCTATTTTTATAGGAAATTTGTCAAAAATTTCCTATTTTTATAGGAAATTTTTCAAAAATTTGTTATTTTGATAGGAAAATTTTCAAAAATTTCTTATTTTTTTAGGAAATTTTTCAAAAATTTCTTATTTTTATAGGAAATTTTTCAAAAATTTCCTATTTTTTTAGGAAATTTTTCAAAAATTTCTTATTTTGAAAGGAAATTTTTCAAAAATTTCTTAATTTTTTTAGGAAATTTTTCAAAAATTTCTTATTTTAATAGCAAATTTTTTTTCAAAAATTTATTTTAATAGGAAATTTTTCAAAAATTTCCTATTTCTATAGGAAATTTTTCAAAAATTTCTAATTTTTATAGGAAATTTTACAATTATTTTTTTATTTTTATATGAAATTTTTTTAAAATCGCTGCTGTGCTATTTACTTTACCACAGCTGTAACTTACAACTAAAAACCCCAACTAAAAAACCACTTTAATACATTTAATTTTTAAACTCTATAAAAATGTGGGGAACCCAGAGGAATGTAAAGGAAAACACCGACTGAGACCAAAAATATAATGCGCTAAGTTCAACTATTTTTTTTTTCGTTTCTTTTTCTTTATATAAGAGAAAAAGTGTAGTAACAAAAATGAATATAAAAAAGTGCAATGAACTTGGCGGCTGCTTAAGAATTAGACTTTCGTACAACTACCGACACTTTTTTTTAGTAATTTTTCAACAATTTTTCTTTATTTTTTTGTTTTATTTTTATAAACTTTTCTTTTGTATGTAAATGGATTTAGAAACTACAATTAAATTGTGAAGTGCTAACAAAATACTAAAGAAAAATACGAAATTAAAACAAAAGAAATTAATACAATTTAAATAGAAAACTAGAACTTAATGAAAATTAGTTTTATATTTTTGGATTAAACATTAAATGACGTCAGAAAGTACTATTTTGGGAGTTTGCCAACCCGAAACTTAAGACTAAAAGTTCAAAAGAACAATTGAATTAATACTTGGAAATGAGTTTTAATGTTAAAATTTCTATTTTGAAGAAAAGTTACCGATAACTTTCTATTTCTATAGAAAAGTTATCGATTACTTTCTATTTTTTAAAGGAAAGTTATAAATAGCTTTATATTTTTCTAGAAAAGTTATCGGTAACTTTTTATTTGTATAGGAAAGTTCTCGATATCTTCTTACTTTGATAAAAAAAGTTATGGATAACTTTCTATTTCTATAGAAAAGTTAACGATAACTTTCTATTTTTAAAGAAAAGTTATCGATAGCTTTCTATTTTTATAGAAAAGTTATCGATAACTTTCTATTTTAATATAAAAGTTATCGATAACTTTATGTTTTTAGAGGAAAGTTATCGATAACTTTCTATTTTTAAAGGATGGTTATAGAAAATTTTTCAATAACTTATTACTCTAATAGAAAATTTATCGCTAACTTTATATTTTTATAGAAAAGTTATCGATAACTTTCTATTTTTATAGAAAAGTTATCGATAACTTTATATTTTTATTGAAAAGTTATCAATAACTTTCTTTTTTTTTTTGAAAAGTTATCGATAACATTTTATTTTTTTAGAAAAGTTATCGATAACTTTTACTTTTTATTGAAAAGTTATCTATAATTTTCTATTGTTATAGAAAAGTTATGGATAACTTTTTATTTTTACAGAAAAGTTATCGATAACTTTTACTTTTTATAGAGAAGTTATCGATAACTTTATATTTTTATAGAAAAGTCATCGATAACTTTCTATTTTTATAAAGTCACCGTTTACTTTCTATTTTTATATAAATGTTATCGATAACTTTCTTGTTTATAAAACAGTTATCGCTAACATTCTATTTTTATAGAAAATTTTTATATAAAATTTCTCTGTTAAAAAAATTGCTATAGAAAATTTTTCTATTCAAAAAACTTTTATAGAAAATTTTTCAATTAAAAAAATGTCTATAGAAAATTTTTTTTATTAAGGAAATTTCTATTGAAAATTTTTCTATCTAAAAATTTATGTAGAAAATTTTTCTATGGAAAAATTTATATAGAAAATGTTTCTATTAAAAAATAAAAAATTTTTTATAGAAACTTTTCTATTGAAAAAATTTTTCTGTTGAAAAAATTTCTATAGAAAATTTTTCTATTAAAAAATATCTAAAGAAAATTTGTCTATTGAAAAAATTTCTATAAAAGATTTTTCTGTTAAAAAATTTCCAGATAAAATTCTTTTATTCAAAAAATTTCTATAGATAATTTTTCTATTGAAAAAATTTTAATAGAAAATTTTTCTATATAAAAATTTTCTGTTGAAATAATTTCTATAGAAAATTTTTATATTAAAAAAATTTCTATAGAAAATTTTTCTTTTGAAAAAATTTATATAAAATTGTTTCTATTAAAAAAATTTCTATTGAAAGTTTTACTATTGAAAAATTTTCTATAGAAAATTTTTCTATGAAAAAATTTCTACAGAAAATTTTTCGACTAAAAAAATATTTATATAGAAATTTTTTCATAGAAAAATTTTCTATAAAAAATTTTTCAGTAGAAAAAATTTCTATTTTAAATTTTTCTATTGAAAAAGTTCAACACAAAATTTTTCTATTGAAAAAATTTCTACAGAAAAATATACAATTTTTCCTATAGACAATTTTTTATACATTTTTTTTTTAGAAAATTTTTCTATAAAAAAATTTTTATAGAAAATTTTTCTGTTGAAAAAATTTCTATAGAAAATTTTTATATTAAAAAAATTTCTATAGAAAATTTTTCTTTTGAAAAAATTTCTATAAAAATGTTTCTACTAAAAAAATTTCTATTGAAAATTTTACTATTAAAAAATTTTCTATAGAAAATTTTTCTATGAAAAAATTTCAATAGAAAAATTTTCTATTGAAAAAATTTCAATAGAGAATTTTCTATTGAAAAAATTTCAATAGAAAATTTTTCTATTGAAAAATTTTCTGTCTTAATTTTTTCAGTAGAAAAATTTTCTTTAGAGCTTTTTTTAATAGAAAAATTCTTATAAAAATTTTCCATAGAAAAAATTTTTAATAAAAAAAATTTCTGTAAAAAATTTTTCTATAAAAAATTTTTCTTTTGAAAAATTTCTATAAAAAATTTTCTATTGAAAAATTTCTATAGAAAAATTTTCTATGATAATACTTCTAAAGAAAATTTTTTTATAAAAAAAAATTTTATAGAAAATTTTTCAACTGAAAAAATTTCTATAGAAAATTTTTCTATTAAAAAAATTTCTGTAGAAAACTTTTCTATTAAAAAGATGTTTCTTTTGAAAAATTTCTATTAAAAATATAGAAAATTTTTCTATTCAAAAATTTTTCAAAAAAATTGTTCTACTGAAAAAATTTCTATAAAAAAATTTTATGTTGAAAAAATTTCAATAGAAAATTTTTCGATTAAAAAAATATTTATATAGAAATTTTTTTCATAGAAAAATTTTCTATAGAAATTTTTCAACAGACAAATTTTTATTAGAGATTTTTTTAATAGAAAAATTCTTATAAAATTTTCTGTAGAAAAATTTCAATAGAAAATTTTCTGTAGAAAAATTTCAATAGAAAATTTTCTATTCAAAAAATTTCTATAAAAAATTTTTTATTGAAAAAAATTCTATAGAAAATTTTTCTATTAAAAAAATTTCTATTGTAAAATTTTCTAAGGAAAATTTTTCTGTTAAAAAAAATTTCTAAAGAATGTTTCTAAGATTTTTCAGTTGAAGAGAAAATTTTTCTGAAAAATTTCTATAAAAAAATTTCTATTGAAAAGTTTCCATAAAATAAATCCTATAGAATATTTTTCTATGAAGAAATTCCTATAAAAGATTTTTCTAATAAAAAATTTTTCTATTAAAAAGTTTTCTATTGACAAAATTTTCAGAAAAATTGTTTCTATAAAAAATCTGTTAATAAATTTTCTATAGAAAATTTTTCTATTAAAAAAATTTTTATAGAAAATTTTTTTATTAAGAAAATTTTTATAAAGCATTTTTCTATTGAAAAAATTTTGATAAAAAATATTTCTATTGAAAAAATTTTTATAAAAATTTTTCTACTGAAAAAACTTCTATAGAAAATGTTTCTATTAAAAAAATTGTTATAGAAAATATTAAAAAAAATTCTATAGAAAATATTTATATTGAAGACAATTCTATAGAAAATTTTTCGATTAAAAAAATTTCTATAGAAAATTTTCTATTAAAAAAATTTTGTATTCAAAAAATTTTCTATAAAAAATGTCTATATTAAAAAAATTTCCATAGAAAATTTTTCTATTAAAAAAATTTCTATAGAAAATTTTTCTATTAAAAAAATTTTCTATAGAAAATGTATATGTTAAAAAAAATTTATAGAAAATGTTTCTTGGGCAAAAAATTTCTATTAAACATTTTCCGTTGAAAAAATTTCTATAGAAATTTTTTTTTTATTGATAAAATTTCTACAAAAAATTTTTCTGTTAAAAAAATTTCTATCGAAAATTTTTCTATTAGACAACTTTTTAAAGAATTGAAAAAATTCTATTAAAAAAATTTCTACAGAAAATTTTTCTATTAAAAAAAATTCTATAGAAAATTTGTATTTTTTTAAATTATGAGGAGACTACCTCCTTAATAGCCAGAATTTCGGCCTCAAACTACAATATTTATCTTTAAATTATCTGAAGCCACAAATTCTTTATCAAAGCCCCCAGCAAAAACAGCCGTATAGGCTGGTTTATACAATTTCCCCCTTTGATATTTACTTTCTTATTCAAATTTTGCAGATATTAATCAAAATATTATAATGCAAACATTCGTTTACGATTAACATGTGTCTCACTTTAAGCCAAAGCCTCAAGCTAATACCAAAAAGTCTTCAGTGTTTAAATAACACCTCAAAGTATCATCCTCAATGCCACCACAAAATGTGGAGATGGTGAACTACTCATCATCATTATCATCATCATCATCATCACACTCTTTACTCAAGTGTTCCTCGTGGTCTTCGTTGTCGTCGTCGAGTGCCTAAAAGTTATAAATGATACAAAAACAAAACGTGTTACTTTTTTTTGGGGAAAAGTACGTGAGGCCGTAGTCAGTTATAAAAGTACTTGTAATCATGTGTCATTATTTAGTAAGAGTCTGTTTGTACTCATATCTGGAGTATATACTCGATATGGCTGACTCCTGCTGCCACCTCCTACTTCTACTGATTTCTTGCCTATTGTTATCTTTAGAGCCAATGTACTCGTTTTATTTTTCCATTATCATTCGCATTATTCTTTTCATTTCATTTCATTTTACTCTATTCTTTAGGCAATTTACGTGCATTTTAAATGTTTGTACTCGTACATGAATGAATGAATACAAGTATGAGTTCGAGTATGAGTTGTGTTGTGTATGTTCATACATTTGTGTTACTTTTTGTGTATTTTTTTATTATTCATTAAATAATTTTGTAATAAATAAATAATAAGATACAGCAAATGTTTGTGATTGTTATTATCAGCGTTAATTGTTATTAAAATGCGTTTTTAAGATATTTCTATGAATTTTTTCTACATTTTTGTTTTCATTATTCAAAAAAATATAAAAAAATGAAATAAATGGCTGAGATTATTCAAATTGCAAAAAGATAATGCAGACAAAATACTCGTTAAGTGAAAAATAAAATTAAAGAAGAAATTTGTGAATACACGTTTCTATAACAAAACAGTCAGGACAAACATTTTGTGGTTTTAGGAATAAATTTGTTAAAAAAAGAAATTTTTTAAAAATTTCCTATAAAAATGAGAAATTTATGAAAAATTCTCTATAAGAATAAAAAAACTTTTGAAAAATTTCCTATAAAAATAAGAAATTTTTGAAAAAATTCCTATAAAAATAAGAAATTTTTGAAAAATTTTCGATAAAAATAAGAAATTTTTGAAAAATTTCCTATAAAAATAAAAAATTTTTGAAAAATTTCCTATAAAAATAAAAAATTTTTGAAAAATTTCCTATAAAAATAAAAAAATTTTGAAAAATAAGAAATTTTTGAAAAATTTCCTATAAAAATAAGAAATTTTTGAAAAATGTTCTATAAAAATAAGAAATTTTTTAAAAATTTCCTATAAAAATAAGAAATTTTTAAAAAATTTCCTATAAAAATAACAAATTTTTGAAAAATTTCCTTTAAAAATAAGAAATTTTTGAAAAATTTCCTATAAAAATAAGAAATTTTTGAAAAATTTCCTATAAATATAAGAAATTTTTGAAAATTTCCTATAAAAATAAGAAATGTTTGAAAAATTTCCTATAAAAATAAGAAATTTTTGAAAAATTTCCTATAAAAATAACAAATTTTTGAAAATTTTCCTATAACAATAGGACATTTTTGAAAATTTTCCTATAAAAATAGGAAATTTTTGAAAAATTTCCTATAAAGATAAGAAATTTTTGAAAAATTTCCTATAAAGATAAGAAATTTTTGAAAAATTTCCTATAAATATAAGAAATTTTTGAAAATTTCCTATAAAAATAAGAAATGTTTGAAAAATTTCCTATAAAAATAAGAAATTTTTGAAAAATTTCCTATGAAAATTACAAATTTTTGAAAATTTTCCTATATAAATAACAAATTTTTGAAAAATTTCCTTTAAAAAGAAGAAATTTTTTAAAAATTTGCTATAGAAACAAGAAATTTTTTTGAAATTTCCTATAAAAATAAGAATTTTTTGAAAATTTCCCTTAAAAATAGGAAATTTTTGAAAAATTTCCTATAAAAATAAGAAATTTTTGAAAAATTTCCTATAAAAATAAGAAATTTTTGAAAAATTTCCTATAAAAATAAGAAGTTTTTGATAAATTTCCTATAAAAATAAGAAATTTTTGAAAAATTTCCTAAATAAATAAGAAATTTTTGAAAAATTTCCTATAAAAATAAGAAATTTTTGAAAAATTTCATATTAAAATAAGAAATTTTTAAAAAAATTCTTCTTTTTTATAGAAAATTTTTCGGTAAAAAATTTTTATAGAAAATTTTTCGATAAAAAATTTTTTATAGAAAATTTTTCGGTCAAAAATTTTTTATAGAAAATTTTTCGGTCAAAAATTTTTTAAAGAAAATTTTTGGACAAAAAATTTTTTTAGAAAATTTTTCGATCAAAAATTTTTATAGAAAATTTTTGGTTCAAAATTTTTTATAGAAAATTTTTTGATTCAAAATTTTGTTAGAGAAAAATTTTCGGTCAAAAATTTTTTTATAGAAAAATGTTTGGTCAAAAATTTTTTATAGAAAAATTTTTAATCAAAATTTTTTTAAAAAAAAATTTTCGTTCGAAATTTTTTAGAGAAATATTTTGGGTCAAAATTTTTTATAAAAAAATTTTTAAGTCAAATTTTGTTTATAGAAAAATTTTTTGCTCAATATTTTCTTATAAAAAAATTTTTGGTCAAAATTTTTTTATATATTTTTTTGTATAGTTATTACCTCGACCCAGGCAGAATTTTAGATGTTATGCTTAACATCTAAAATTCTGCCTGGGTTCGAGCCCCAGTCTCGGCAACCACAATTTATGTAATTACTAATTTCAATTCCTCAAAGTATTAAACAATTTAATTAAAAATTAGTATTTTCCAACTATTTGTGGATCTATGCACAAATCTAATTGGCAACAGCAATAATTGCATTACATTTCGCTTTAACTCATTTAAAATTGAATAGAAATCCAAAGTGTACATGCAAATCTATTACAATTCCTATTTACAATTAAGGCATGAACGACTCAAACAAAATAAGAAAAGCCAGCAAAAATTTGCAAAATAAAAAAATCCCAAGTGATCTGATACTTATCAGTTAATTACTTAAAAATATGACAGTTTTTTATTATCACTTCAAGTGTAATTCCAAACAATTATTTAAATTAAACAAAAGTTAGAGGCGTTAGAAAAAATTGAGTCATTTGATTAATTCGTTCCTAGTATTTTTTTATTACTACTTTCTATTAAAATACTAAATACTCGTAAAGTAAACAAATGTGTAAAGAAAATTTTTAAATGGAAAAATCAATTAAAAGTAATGCAATCTAAATGCCCTGCAGTTCCAAAGCTAAATACCAGAAGAAAATACTCTCTAAGCTTACGAAATGTAAGTGGTCACCCTTCTTATATAAAAATTCTGCACAAAGTGACTGATCACTTCACTAGTTCTACGACGATAGGTTCCTTTTTGAATTACTGGGACTTTCATCAAAATTTATAATAGACAATCAACTTGAGTTTTATGATTTTCAAGATATCAATAATTGAAAATATAAATATTAAAAGTTGCACTATTTCAAGGAAATCAATTTATTTGAGTTTTTTAATATAATAAAAATATCTAAATTAATATTTACAAATCAATGATTCATAAGAATATTTTTCCAAAGAAATTTTTCTGTAATTAAAACTTTATTACACTTATTACAAATAAAGAAATTCTGAGAATTCTTCTGAAACATTATGGGCAGCAACTAGAATAGAATTAGAACCAAACTAGAAAGGGGCCAAATCGCCGCAAAATGTTAAATACTTGAGAAATATTTGTGTAGCATACTTTCAGGATGATTTAAATAATATAATACATATAAGGTTTACTACATTGCAACTTATGTATTTGTCAAAGGTTTCGTAATAACAGAACTAGAAGAGAACTAGAAGAGAACTAGAACAGAACTAGAACAGAACTAGAACAGAACTAGAACAGAACTAGAACAGAACTAGAACAGAACTAGAACAGAACTAGAACAGAACTAGAACAGAACTAGAACAGAACTAGAACAGAACTAGAACAGAACTAGAACAGAACTAGAACAGAACTAGAACAGAACTAGAACAGAACTAGAACAGAACTAGAACAGAACTAGAACAGAACTAGAACAGAACTAGAACAGAACTAGAACAGAACTAGAACAGAACTAGAACAGAACTAGAACAGAACTAGAACAGAACTAGAACAGAACTAGAACAGAACTAGAACAGAACTAGAACAGAACTAGAACAGAACTAGAACAGAACTAGAACAGAACTAGAACAGAACTAGAACAGAACTAGAACAGAACTAGAACAGAACTAGAACAGAACTAGAACAGAACTAGAACAGAACTAGAACAGAACTAGAACAGAACTAGAACAGAACTAGAACAGAACTAGAACAGAACTAGAACAGAACTAGAACAGAACTAGAACAGAACTAGAACAGAACTAGAACAGAACTAGAACAGAACTAGAACAGAACTAGAACAGAACTAGAACAGAACTAGAACAGAACTAGAACAGAACTAGAACAGAACTAGAACAGAACTAGAACAGAACTAGAACAGAACTAGAACAGAACTAGAACAGAACTAGAACAGAACTAGAACAGAACTAGAACAGAACTAGAACAGAACTAGAACAGAACTAGAACAGAACTAGAACAGAACTAGAACAGAACTAGAACAGAACTAGAACAGAACTAGAACAGAACTAGAACAGAACTAGAACAGAACTAGAACAGAACTAGAACAGAACTAGAACAGAACTAGAACAGAACTAGAACAGAACTAGAACAGAACTAGAACAGAACTAGAACAGAACTAGAACAGAACTAGAACAGAACTAGAACAGAACTAGAACAGAACTAGAACAGAACTAGAACAGAACTAGAACAGAACTAGAACAGAACTAGAACAGAACTAGAACAGAACTAGAACAGAACTAGAACAGAACTAGAACAGAACTAGAACAGAACTAGAACAGAACTAGAACAGAACTAGAACAGAACTAGAACAGAACTAGAACAGAACTAGAACAGAACTAGAACAGAACTAGAACAGAACTAGAACAGAACTAGAACAGAACTAGAACAGAACTAGAACAGAACTAGAACAGAACTAGAACAGACCTAGAACAGAACTAGAACAGAACTAGAACAGAACTAGAACAGAACTAGAACAGAACTAGAACAGAACTAGAACAGAACTAGAACAGAACTAGAACAGAACTAGAACAGAACTAGAACAGAACTAGAACAGAACTAGAACAGAACTAGAACAGAACTAGAACAGAACTAGAACAGAACTAGAACAGAACTAGAACAGAACTAGAACAGAACTAGAACAGAACTAGAACAGAACTAGAACAGAACTAGAACAGAACTAGAACAGAACTAGAACAGAAAACATTTGTGTAGCATACTTTTAGGACATTCTAAATAATATACATATAACGTACATATAAGCTTTGAAACTTATTTGTCAAAAGTTTAATCATAGCAAAAGATTTTCATTTAAACTAAATGTTTTGATAAGCAAACGGCGGATATGTTTAGATATCAAATTTTATTAAACTTTTAGCAAAATAAATTTTTTTGAAAATCCCTAAGGTATGCTACATAATTTTTGCTTAAAAGTCAGAGTTTGTGACCAATATCAAATGCGATGATTTGGCTCTAGAATTAGAACAGATCCAGAAAACAATTTAAACGGAAATAAAACTGAAAAAAATTTGTGTTATTATCAAAATTTTGATCCTCTCTAAAATTTAATAAATATATTTTTGTATAACTTGTGAAGTTTTCAAGATAAAGTTGTGATAAATTACTCATATGAAAGATAATGTTAGCATCTTTAGTATAACATTCAAATTATTTTCTGTTTGGAAAGTTCGAAGGTCAATTTTCGCATTCAAAAAAATGTATATTTGTTTTTTTTTATTCATTTTCATTTCTTTTTGTCCAATTAGTATTTGTCATTTCATTATTTCTCATTAGAAAAATTTGTCATATTTGTCTTAAATAGTCATCTATATTCATATCCCAATTTATATATTTCTCTATCTAAAAAATGTTATTAACTGTATTTTTTTTATGATTTTTCTGTTGCTGTGTCGCATATATTTTTTGCTGGTCTTTATTTTGATGACAGTTGTCATGTTAGTAGCATTTTCCTTTACTTTGTATAAATAAATATGTACATAAAAGATAAGGGTCAACCCCAATGTATTTGGCCTTCATTTGTGCAATTATATTCTCTTTTATGGCTTATAGCATTTCTGGGAATTCGTTTTCGCTTTGATTTTTCCTGGAAATTTAAGGTTTTCAACTTTCAAAGAGTAAAAATGATGTGTTGGCAACTGCATGAATGATTATGCATATTAGAATGCAATCAAGCTTGTCGGGGATTTGATCAAATGTAATAGTATTTTGTTGGAATGTCATTTGGTAGCAACCACCCTAATTTGATTTTTGAAGTTTCTTTTTTTTAAAACATCATCAAGTTGTATTTCTAGATGTTAAACCACAAAATCCCAAATGTTTTTTTCTAAAAAATATCATAAAATATTTATTTCCTTTTTTACTCTTCAAATTTTAAACCTCAGACATAAAAATGCCAACATGCTATAAAATTTAAATAAGAAAATAATATTTTTTAAATACATTTTAAGCAAATGTATAAATCCTTATAATTCCTTTTGACAAAGATTTTCTTATTTACGTTTCAAAGAATTTCTTATAAATCTTAAATGTCATATACATGATCTAATCACGGTTTCTGAGGAGGTCCCATAAATTTAAAAATATTAAAATACAAGTGAGAAAGTTTGACTGATGGAAGTCTATGCTAAAATGCTTTATAGTACAGAGTTAAATGAAATCAGGGCCCTAATTACAGCATACGACATCGATCGAAATCTTAGTTATTTTCAAAACATTTGTATAGCATACTTTAAGGATAATCAAAACTTTTTAAAATATGCAAAGTTTACTATAATTTTTTTGTTGTTATTTGCCAAAAAATTACCAATAGTAAAAGAGTTTTAATTGAACAATTTATAGTTTTAAAAGCGAATCAAAATGGATACCAAATTTCAATAAACTTTTTACATCGAAGTAACTTTGAACATCCCTAAAGTATTCTTTACAATATTTGCTTAAAAGTCTGGGGCCAAATTACCGCATTCGATATCGATCGAAAACTCAGACTTTTAAGCGAATATTGTGAAGTATACTTTAGGGATGTTCAAAGTTACTTCGATGCAAAAAGTTTATTGAAATTTGGTATCCATTTTAATTCGTTTTTAAAAATATATATTGTTCAATTAAAACTCTTTTACTATTGTTCATCTTTTGGTATATAACTTCAAAAAATATAGTAAACTGTGCATTTTTTTAAATAACTTTGATAATCCTTAAAGTATGCTATACAAATGTTTTGAAAATATCTAAGATTTCGATCGATATCGAATGCCGTAATTTGGCCTCTGAGTTTTCGATCGATATCGAATGCGGTAATTTGGCCCCAGAGTTAGAGTAACATACAGAAACAACTGAGAAAGTGATTTAGAATAAAAGTGTAGTATACTTTAAGGCGTTTGTAGTACTTGTGTGATCAAACCGTTCCAACATCAGCATTAAACAACTTTATCTCCAAAATATATAAATCTCTACTAGCAAAAGTCTGGTGTAGAAGATAGTAGAAAAGAAATAATCCTTCAAGAAACAATTCCACAGAAATAAAACAGATGCAGGATTTAACTTTGATGAAATCCACAAACATAAAAAATAATAAATTGAAGCCTGGTTATATTTTATCCTCTCAAGACTTTCTATCATTTATGAAAGACCTATAACAAAATTCCTACTGGTTTTGCTTTATTATTTTTTTTTTTATTACTTTTTCATTTATTCTTTATTCAACTCTAACGACAAATATTCTTTTGTAAATATAAGTATTTCTATGAATTTAAGTTGATTTCTTTGGAATTTTGAATAGACTACAGGTTTTTAAGCAAGACCAGCAGACAAAACCTCTTTAATACTCTTGCTCCTTTTAGCTTAAGTTTACACAAGGACATTAACATTCATGAGACGTTAGTTTTACATTGACTTGTATACGAAAATTTATATAAATGTAAATGTTTATTTGTATGCGTTAGTTAACATGTGTTTGCGGTTTTTGTTGTCAAGTGGATATTAATCCAAACAGGAAACACGTGCAAGGAAATACAAGATAGAAATGAAAATACAGAGAAAGAGATAAAAAAACACTAGGTACTAAATTCATTTAAATTCTAGTTTTATGAAAAAAATTTCTACAGAAAATTTTTCTATTGAAAAAATTGTATTTGAAAATTTTTCGATTAAAAAATTTTTATAAAAAAAAATTTTGTATGTTTTCTATAGAAAACATTTTGTAATTTTTCTATAAAATGAATTTTCTAATAAAATTTTTTTATTGAAAAAAATTCTGTAAAAAATTTTTCTATTAAAAAAATTTCCAAATAAAACCAATTTCCTAAAAAAATGTTTCTTTTAAAAAATTTTCTAAGGAAAACTATTCTTTTAAAAAAATTTCTATAGAAAATTTTTCTTTTAAAAAAATGTTTGTATTGAAAAAATTTAAGAAGAAAATTTTTGGTTAAAAAATTTCTATAAAAAAAAAATTTTATGTTTTCTATAGAAAACATTTTGTATTTTTTCTACAAAAAAATTTCCTAAGAAAATTTTTCTATTGAAAAAATTTCTGTAGATATTTTTTTATTAAAAAAATTCTAAAGAAAAGTTTAATATTGAAAAAATTAATTCCCAAATAAAGAAAAAATTTCTTATAAAATTTTTCTGTTGAAAAAATCCCTACAGAAAGTTATTTTTTCGATTAAAAAATTTCAATACTAAAATTTTGTATATTTTCTATAGAAAAAATTTCCTAAGAAAATTTTTCTATTAAAAAAATGTTAATAGAAAATTTTTCTTTTAAAAAAATTTTAATAGAAAATTTTTCGATTAAAAAACTTTCTATAAAAAAATTTAGTATGTTTTCTATAGAAACCATTTTGTATTTTTTCTATAGAAAACATTTTTATTTTTTCTATAAAAAAACCTTCCTATTAAAATTTTTCTATTGAAAAAAATTCTATAAAAAAAGAAAACATTTTGTATTTCTTCTACAAAAAAAATTCTTCTGAAAATTTTTCTATTGAAAAAATTCTGTAGAAAATTTTTTTATTAGAAAAATTTCCAAAGAAAACTTTTCTATTAAAAAAATTCCTATGAATTGTTTTTTTTTTTTTCGACTAAAAATTTTCAATAGAAAATTTTTGTATATTTTCTATAGATAAATTTCCTAAGAAAATGTTTCTTTTAAAAAAATTTCTAAACAAAACTTTTATATTCAATAACTTTTCGGTTGAAAAAAATTCTATAGAAAATTTTTCTATTGAAAAAATTTCTAGAACAGGGACCAGAACTAAAACTGTTATGGTTCTGTTCTAGTTCTGTTCCAGTTCTGTTCTAGTTCTGTTCTAGTTCTGTTCTAGTTCTGTTCTAGTTCTGTTCTAGTTCTGTTCTAGTTCTGTTCTAGTTCTGTTCTAGTTCTGTTCTAGTTCTGTTCTAGTTCTGTTCTAGTTCTGTTCTAGTTCTGTTCTAGTTCTGTTCTAGTTCTGTTCTAGTTCTGTTCTAGTTCTGTTCTAGTTCTGTTCTAGTTCTGTTCTAGTTCTGTTCTAGTTCTGTTCTAGTTCTGTTCTAGTTCTGTTCTAGTTCTGTTCTAGTTCTGTTCTAGTTCTGTTCTAGTTCTGTTCTAGTTCTGTTCTAGTTCTGTTCTAGTTCTGTTCTAGTTCTGTTCTAGTTCTGTTCTAGTTCTGTTCTAGTTCTGTTCTAGTTCTGTTCTAGTTCTGTTCTAGTTCTGTTCTAGTTCTGTTCTAGTTCTGTTCTAGTTCTGTTCTAGTTCTGTTCTAGTTCTGTTCTAGTTCTGTTCTAGTTCTGTTCTAGTTCTGTTCTAGTTCTGTTCTAGTTCTGTTCTAGTTCTGTTCTAGTTCTGTTCTAGTTCTGTTCTAGTTCTGTTCTAGTTCTGTTCTAGTTCTGTTCTAGTTCTGTTCTAGTTCTGTTCTAGTTCTGTTCTAGTTCTGTTCTAGTTCTGTTCTAGTTCTGTTCTAGTTCTGTTCTAGTTCTGTTCTAGTTCTGTTCTAGTTCTGTTCTAGTTCTGTTCTAGTTCTGTTCTAGTTCTGTTCTAGTTCTGTTCTAGTTCTGTTCTAGTTCTGTTCTAGTTCTGTTCTAGTTCTGTTCTAGTTCTGTTCTAGTTCTGTTCTAGTTCTGTTCTAGTTCTGTTCTAGTTCTGTTCTAGTTCTGTTCTAGTTCTGTTCTAGTTCTGTTCTAGTTCTGTTCTAGTTCTGTTCTAGTTCTGTTCTAGTTCTGTTCTAGTTCTGTTCTAGTTCTGTTCTAGTTCTGTTCTAGTTCTGTTCTAGTTCTGTTCTAGTTCTGTTCTAGTTCTGTTCTAGTTCTGTTCTAGTTCTGTTCTAGTTCTGTTCTAGTTCTGTTCTAGTTCTGTTCTAGTTCTGTTCTAGTTCTGTTCTAGTTCTGTTCTAGTTCTGTTCTAGTTCTGTTCTAGTTCTGTTCTAGTTCTGTTCTAGTTCTGTTCTAGTTCTGTTCTAGTTCTGTTCTAGTTCTGTTCTAGTTCTGTTCTAGTTCTGTTCTAGTTCTGTTCTAGTTCTGTTCTAGTTCTGTTCTAGTTCTGTTCTAGTTCTGTTCTAGTTCTGTTCTAGTTCTGTTCTAGTTCTGTTCTAGTTCTGTTCTAGTTCTGTTCTAGTTCTGTTCTAGTTCTGTTCTAGTTCTGTTCTAGTTCTGTTCTAGTTCTGTTCTAGTTCTGTTCTAGTTCTGTTCTAGTTCTGTTCTAGTTCTGTTCTAGTTCTGTTCTAGTTCTGTTCTAGTTCTGTTCTAGTTCTGTTCTAGTTCTGTTCTAGTTCTGTTCTAGTTCTGTTCTAGTTCTGTTCTAGTTCTGTTCTAGTTCTGTTCTAGTTCTGTTCTAGTTCTGTTCTAGTTCTGTTCTAGTTCTGTTCTAGTTCTGTTCTAGTTCTGTTCTAGTTCTGTTCTAGTTCTGTTCTAGTTCTGTTCTAGTTCTGTTCTAGTTCTGTTCTAGTTCTGTTCTAGTTCTGTTCTAGTTCTGTTCTAGTTCTGTTCTAGTTCTGTTCTAGTTCTGTTCTAGTTCTGTTCTAGTTCTGTTCTAGTTCTGTTCTAGTTCTGTTCTAGTTCTGTTCTAGTTCTGTTCTAGTTCTGTTCTAGTTCTGTTCTAGTTCTGTTCTAGTTCTGTTCTAGTTCTGTTCTAGTTCTGTTCTAGTTCTGTTCTAGTTCTGTTCTAGTTCTGTTCTAGTTCTGTTCTAGTTCTGTTCTAGTTCTGTTCTAGTTCTGTTCTAGTTCTGTTCTAGTTCTGTTCTAGTTCTGTTCTAGTTCTGTTCTAGTTCTGTTCTAGTTCTGTTCTAGTTCTGTTCTAGTTCTGTTCTAGTTCTGTTCTAGTTCTGTTCTAGTTCTGTTCTAGTTCTGTTCTAGTTCTGTTCTAGTTCTGTTCTAGTTCTGTTCTAGTTCTGTTCTAGTTCTGTTCTAGTTCTGTTCTAGTTCTGTTCTAGTTCTGTTCTAGTTCTGTTCTAGTTCTGTTCTAGTTCTGTTCTAGTTCTGTTCTAGTTCTGTTCTAGTTCTGTTCTAGTTCTGTTCTAGTTCTGTTCTAGTTCTGTTCTAGTTCTGTTCTAGTTCTGTTCTAGTTCTGTTCTAGTTCTGTTCTAGTTCTGTTCTAGTTCTGTTCTAGTTCTGTTCTAGTTCTGTTCTAGTTCTGTTCTAGTTCTGTTCTAGTTCTGTTCTAGTTCTGTTCTAGTTCTGTTCTAGTTCTGTTCTAGTTCTGTTCTAGTTCTGTTCTAGTTCTGTTCTAGTTCTGTTCTAGTTCTGTTCTAGTTCTGTTCTAGTTCTGTTCTAGTTCTGTTCTAGTTCTGTTCTAGTTCTGTTCTAGTTCTGTTCTAGTTCTGTTCTAGTTCTGTTCTAGTTCTGTTCTAGTTCTGTTCTAGTTCTGTTCTAGTTCTGTTCTAGTTCTGTTCTAGTTCTGTTCTAGTTCTGTTCTAGTTCTGTTCTAGTTCTGTTCTAGTTCTGTTCTAGTTCTGTTCTAGTTCTGTTCTAGTTCTGTTCTAGTTCTGTTCTAGTTCTGTTCTAGTTCTGTTCTAGTTCTGTTCTAGTTCTGTTCTAGTTCTGTTCTAGTTCTGTTCTAGTTCTGTTCTAGTTCTGTTCTAGTTCTGTTCTAGTTCTGTTCTAGTTCTGTTCTAGTTCTGTTCTAGTTCTGTTCTAGTTCTGTTCTAGTTCTGTTCTAGTTCTGTTCTAGTTCTGTTCTAGTTCTGTTCTAGTTCTGTTCTAGTTCTGTTCTAGTTCTGTTCTAGTTCTGTTCTAGTTCTGTTCTAGTTCTGTTCTAGTTCTGTTCTAGTTCTGTTCTAGTTCTGTTCTAGTTCTGTTCTAGTTCTGTTCTAGTTCTGTTCTAGTTCTGTTCTAGTTCTGTTCTAGTTCTGTTCTAGTTCTGTTCTAGTTCTGTTCTAGTTCTGTTCTAGTTCTGTTCTAGTTCTGTTCTAGTTCTGTTCTAGTTCTGTTCTAGTTCTGTTCTAGTTCTGTTCTAGTTCTGTTCTAGTTCTGTTCTAGTTCTGTTCTAGTTCTGTTCTAGTTCTGTTCTAGTTCTGTTCTAGTTCTGTTCTAGTTCTGTTCTAGTTCTGTTCTAGTTCTGTTCTAGTTCTGTTCTAGTTCTGTTCTAGTTCTGTTCTAGTTCTGTTCTAGTTCTGTTCTAGTTCTGTTCTAGTTCTGTTCTAGTTCTGTTCTAGTTCTGTTCTAGTTCTGTTCTAGTTCTGTTCTAGTTCTGTTCTAGTTCTGTTCTAGTTCTGTTCTAGTTCTGTTCTAGTTCTGTTCTAGTTCTGTTCTAGTTCTGTTCTAGTTCTGTTCTAGTTCTGTTCTAGTTCTGTTCTAGTTCTGTTCTAGTTCTGTTCTAGTTCTGTTCTAGTTCTGTTCTAGTTCTGTTCTAGTTCTGTTCTAGTTCTGTTCTAGTTCTGTTCTAGTTCTGTTCTAGTTCTGTTCTAGTTCTGTTCTAGTTCTGTTCTAGTTCTGTTCTAGTTCTGTTCTAGTTCTGTTCTAGTTCTGTTCTAGTTCTGTTCTAGTTCTGTTCTAGTTCTGTTCTAGTTCTGTTCTAGTTCTGTTCTAGTTCTGTTCTAGTTCTGTTCTAGTTCTGTTCTAGTTCTGTTCTAGTTCTGTTCTAGTTCTGTTCTAGTTCTGTTCTAGTTCTGTTCTAGTTCTGTTCTAGTTCTGTTCTAGTTCTGTTCTAGTTCTGTTCTAGTTCTGTTCTAGTTCTGTTCTAGTTCTGTTCTAGTTCTGTTCTAGTTCTGTTCTAGTTCTGTTCTAGTTCTGTTCTAGTTCTGTTCTAGTTCTGTTCTAGTTCTGTTCTAGTTCTGTTCTAGTTCTGTTCTAGTTCTGTTCTAGTTCTGTTCTAGTTCTGTTCTAGTTCTGTTCTAGTTCTGTTCTAGTTCTGTTCTAGTTCTGTTCTAGTTCTGTTCTAGTTCTGTTCTAGTTCTGTTCTAGTTCTGTTCTAGTTCTGTTCTAGTTCTGTTCTAGTTCTGTTCTAGTTCTGTTCTAGTTCTGTTCTAGTTCTGTTCTAGTTCTGTTCTAGTTCTGTTCTAGTTCTGTTCTAGTTCTGTTCTAGTTCTGTTCTAGTTCTGTTCTAGTTCTGTTCTAGTTCTGTTCTAGTTCTGTTCTAGTTCTGTTCTAGTTCTGTTCTAGTTCTGTTCTAGTTCTGTTCTAGTTCTGTTCTAGTTCTGTTCTAGTTCTGTTCTAGTTCTGTTCTAGTTCTGTTCTAGTTCTGTTCTAGTTCTGTTCTAGTTCTGTTCTAGTTCTGTTCTAGTTCTGTTCTAGTTCTGTTCTAGTTCTGTTCTAGTTCTGTTCTAGTTCTGTTCTAGTTCTGTTCTAGTTCTGTTCTAGTTCTGTTCTAGTTCTGTTCTAGTTCTGTTCTAGTTCTGTTCTAGTTCTGTTCTAGTTCTAGTTCTGTTCTAGTTCTGTTCTAGTTCTGTTCTAGTTCTGTTCTAGTTCTGTTCTAGTTCTGTTCTAGTTCTGTTCTAGTTCTGTTCTAGTTCTGTTCTAGTTCTGTTCTAGTTCTGTTCTAGTTCTGTTCTAGTTCTGTTCTAGTTCTGTTCTAGTTCTGTTCTAGTTCTGTTCTAGTTCTGTTCTAGTTCTGTTCTAGTTCTGTTCTAGTTCTGTTCTAGTTCTGTTCTAGTTCTGTTCTAGTTCTGTTCTAGTTCTGTTCTAGTTCTGTTCTAGTTCTGTTCTAGTTCTGTTCTAGTTCTGTTCTAGTTCTGTTCTAGTTCTGTTCTAGTTCTGTTCTAGTTCTGTTCTAGTTCTGTTCTAGTTCTGTTCTAGTTCTGTTCTAGTTCTGTTCTAGTTCTGTTCTAGTTCTGTTCTAGTTCTGTTCTAGTTCTGTTCTAGTTCTGTTCTAGTTCTGTTCTAGTTCTGTTCTAGTTCTGTTCTAGTTCTGTTCTAGTTCTGTTCTAGTTCTGTTCTAGTTCTGTTCTAGTTCTGTTCTAGTTCTGTTCTAGTTCTGTTCTAGTTCTGTTCTAGTTCTGTTCTAGTTCTGTTCTAGTTCTGTTCTAGTTCTGTTCTAGTTCTGTTCTAGTTCTGTTCTAGTTCTGTTCTAGTTCTGTTCTAGTTCTGTTCTAGTTCTGTTCTAGTTCTGTTCTAGTTCTGTTCTAGTTCTGTTCTAGTTCTGTTCTAGTTCTGTTCTAGTTCTGTTCTAGTTCTGTTCTAGTTCTGTTCTAGTTCTGTTCTAGTTCTGTTCTAGTTCTGTTCTAGTTCTGTTCTAGTTCTGTTCTAGTTCTGTTCTAGTTCTGTTCTAGTTCTGTTCTAGTTCTGTTCTAGTTCTGTTCTAGTTCTGTTCTAGTTCTGTTCTAGTTCTGTTCTAGTTCTGTTCTAGTTCTGTTCTAGTTCTGTTCTAGTTCTGTTCTAGTTCTGTTCTAGTTCTGTTCTAGTTCTGTTCTAGTTCTGTTCTAGTTCTGTTCTAGTTCTGTTCTAGTTCTGTTCTAGTTCTGTTCTAGTTCTGTTCTAGTTCTGTTCTAGTTCTGTTCTAGTTCTGTTCTAGTTCTGTTCTAGTTCTGTTCTAGTTCTGTTCTAGTTCTGTTCTAGTTCTGTTCTAGTTCTGTTCTAGTTCTGTTCTAGTTCTGTTCTAGTTCTGTTCTAGTTCTGTTCTAGTTCTGTTCTAGTTCTGTTCTAGTTCTGTTCTAGTTCTGTTCTAGTTCTGTTCTAGTTCTGTTCTAGTTCTGTTCTAGTTCTGTTCTAGTTCTGTTCTAGTTCTGTTCTAGTTCTGTTCTAGTTCTGTTCTAGTTCTGTTCTAGTTCTGTTCTAGTTCTGTTCTAGTTCTGTTCTAGTTCTGTTCTAGTTCTGTTCTAGTTCTGTTCTAGTTCTGTTCTAGTTCTGTTCTAGTTCTGTTCTAGTTCTGTTCTAGTTCTGTTCTAGTTCTGTTCTAGTTCTGTTCTAGTTCTGTTCTAGTTCTGTTCTAGTTCTGTTCTAGTTCTGTTCTAGTTCTGTTCTAGTTCTGTTCTAGTTCTGTTCTAGTTCTGTTCTAGTTCTGTTCTAGTTCTGTTCTAGTTCTGTTCTAGTTCTGTTCTAGTTCTGTTCTAGTTCTGTTCTAGTTCTGTTCTAGTTCTGTTCTAGTTCTGTTCTAGTTCTGTTCTAGTTCTGTTCTAGTTCTGTTCTAGTTCTGTTCTAGTTCTGTTCTAGTTCTGTTCTAGTTCTGTTCTAGTTCTGTTCTAGTTCTGTTCTAGTTCTGTTCTAGTTCTGTTCTAGTTCTGTTCTAGTTCTGTTCTAGTTCTGTTCTAGTTCTGTTCTAGTTCTGTTCTAGTTCTGTTCTAGTTCTGTTCTAGTTCTGTTCTAGTTCTGTTCTAGTTCTGTTCTAGTTCTGTTCTAGTTCTGTTCTAGTTCTGTTCTAGTTCTGTTCTAGTTCTGTTCTAGTTCTGTTCTAGTTCTGTTCTAGTTCTGTTCTAGTTCTGTTCTAGTTCTGTTCTAGTTCTGTTCTAGTTCTGTTCTAGTTCTGTTCTAGTTCTGTTCTAGTTCTGTTCTAGTTCTGTTCTAGTTCTGTTCTAGTTCTGTTCTAGTTCTGTTCTAGTTCTGTTCTAGTTCTGTTCTAGTTCTGTTCTAGTTCTGTTCTAGTTCTGTTCTAGTTCTGTTCTAGTTCTGTTCTAGTTCTGTTCTAGTTCTGTTCTAGTTCTGTTCTAGTTCTGTTCTAGTTCTGTTCTAGTTCTGTTCTAGTTCTGTTCTAGTTCTGTTCTAGTTCTGTTCTAGTTCTGTTCTAGTTCTGTTCTAGTTCTGTTCTAGTTCTGTTCTAGTTCTGTTCTAGTTCTGTTCTAGTTCTGTTCTGTTCTAGTTCTGTTCTAGTTCTGTTCTAGTTCTGTTCTAGTTCTGTTCTAGTTCTGTTCTAGTTCTGTTCTAGTTCTGTTCTAGTTCTGTTCTAGTTCTGTTCTAGTTCTGTTCTAGTTCTGTTCTAGTTCTGTTCTAGTTCTGTTCTAGTTCTGTTCTAGTTCTGTTCTAGTTCTGTTCTAGTTCTGTTCTAGTTCTGTTCTAGTTCTGTTCTAGTTCTGTTCTAGTTCTGTTCTAGTTCTGTTCTAGTTCTGTTCTAGTTCTGTTCTAGTTCTGTTCTAGTTCTGTTCTAGTTCTGTTCTAGTTCTGTGCTAGTTCTATTCTGTGTGTGTTCTAGTTCTGTTCAAAGCCTTTACTTTAGGCTTCTATGGTTGTGTAGGGTATAATAAAGTCATACAAACGAACTAATAGGGAAAGTCATCGTGAAACCAGTACGCCATTGCCTCAAACTGATATAGAGACATCACATTTTCGCCATTAATAAAGATGAATACAAAAAATTAATAAACCACAGCAAAAGTTCACGAAACGAAGTGACTGAAGAATGAAGAAAAATATGTAATAAATTTTGTGATTTTCAGATAAATTTTCCAAGAATTTAATAAAAGAACTTAATAAAATCAAATCAAAAGAAAAGAAAAACGAGAAATAAAATTTTAGCATGATAAACTTAAATAAAATAAATAAAAAGCTTAAATTAAGTGAACTGAAACAAAAAGAAATCAACAATTTATTAAGTTTAACAAAGTTAACAATAACAAAGCAATTTAATTATACCCCAAACACTAATTATTGGAAGTTGTTAAATAACGACAAAAGGACGTTAGTAGCAGCCTCAAAAGCAACAGAAGCAACATCATCATCATCATCATCAGTAGCTGAAACATCATTATCTTTATTGATTTCATTTAGATTTTCCCTAAAGCCTATACAATTTGTATTATCTACATCAGCTGCTTTAGCTATAACATTTTTGCTATTAATTTGGAGTAATTATCATTTTAAACAAACATTTAATCAAATTATTTATTGCATTGCCTTTTCGCTTAAATCCTCTATCGAAGGCTGCCGTATAATTATTGTCAAAGGTTTTTGCAATAAATTTTCAAAATTAAATTCATTAAAACGGAGGGTTTAACATTTGCTTTGTTAGCGGGCCCAATGGGCCAGGCTGCCAGTATGTGTCGATTTCGTGGTTGTCGTTATAAAAAGAATAAAAACCAAAAGAATCAACAACAACAGCAAAATGATATACAACAATTGCAGCAGCAACAGCAGCAGTATCAGCAACAACAGCAGCAGCATCATCATCAATACAATTCATCGTCTTCATCTTTACTAACACCAGCAGCTACCTCGCCCGTAGTCCCAATACCAGCTGCTGGTGGTTGTGCCAGTACAACCTTAACGCCACCAGATTCACCAGCAGGTGAGCATTTTTTGTTAGGTTTTAAGATTAATTGAATTGAAAGAAATCAATTAAATAAATGATTAATACTTTGGGCCAGAAAATTTTCATATTTTTTTTTGGATAGAATAAACTTCTATAGTAACAAGTAAGAAAGTGGTATAGTCGGTCAAGACCGACGATACCCTTCATTACTAAGGTCAAAGGTTTTCTTTTTCCTGTATAAAGACAAATTTTTGCAAAATTTTGCCATAATGCAAATATTTTCTCAAAACTTATATATTTAAGTTTTTTTCTTCATTTGGACTTATATGAGGGCTAGGGTCAAATATGGACCGATTATCTCGAAATTTAGCAAATTGATTTCAGTTGCTCCAAAAATTATGTATGCAAAAAATAAACTTAAATTTCGCCTTATCTTCAGATTTACGAGCGTTTTATTGATTTTTGTCTTATTTAGTGAGTTTTGACAGAAGAGTTTGTATGGGAGCTATGGTCAAATGTGGACTGATTTTAATGAAATTTGGTATTTTAGTTTACAGTACCTGGTTGACCGAGCCTTGCTCGGTGCTTTGTGATAAGCATTTTGAGGCAAATTTTAAAGTTTTTATATATTTTATTTTATAAAGTACTAAAACAAATTTTGGGGGAAAGACATTGTACAAATATTCAGTTAATTTTGAATTATTTTATTTATTTTGTCCGATCAACACATAGTTTGTGTAGTTTACAGTTTAACTCATTTTGAATAATTTTGGAAATTGGTCATACCAACAGAAACCTCCGTCGACTTATGCGCAACAACTTTGCTAAAGATTATAGTCTGATCAAATGCACAGTTTACTATTTAATTCATTTTAAGTAGTTTTCAGGGGCGCCACCTGAAGTTGTTCATACTAACTAAGAAACCTTCATCTGCTTATGCGGAACAACTTTGCTTATGATTACAACATGATCAAATGCACATTTAACGATTTAATTCACTTTATGTAATTTTCAGTGGCGCCACCTGTCGGACTTTGGTCATTCTAATTAATAAACCTTCGTCGGCTTATCCGCAACAACTTTGCTAAAGATTATGGCATAATTAAATGTACAGCTTATGATTAAATTGACTTTGAGTAAATTTCAGTGGCGCCACCTGTCGAAATTTCTTTATACCAACTAGGAAACCTTCGTCGGCTCATGTGCAACAACTTTGCTAAGGATTATAGCATGATTGAATGTACAGCTTACGATTAAATTGACTTTGAATAATTTCCAGTAGCGCCACCTGTCGGAAATCATTCATACCAATTAAAAAGCCCTCGCCGGCTCATGCGCTACAGCTTTGCTAAAGATCATAGTATGATCAAATGTACAGTTTACGATTTAATTAATTTTTAGTAATTTTAAGTGGCGCCACCTGTCGGAAATTAGTCTTACCTTATTAAAAGCCTTCGTTGGCTTATCCACAACATCTTCGCTAAGGAGCATAACATGATCAAATTCTTTGTTTACTATTCTACAAAGAACATACATACATACAGAAAAACATTAATTTGCTTAAAATATATTTTATTACTATTTTTTCCCTTTTTATCCCCTAATTTTAAAAAGTTCCATATGCATATTTGGTACTTCTTTAGTACCAACTGAATTATTAAAACATAATGTTCCTATTCATATTACTTTTTGAGATGTTAAGTTATCATTTTATCCCTTTTTTACCCATTTTGGCCCCGAAATCAAAAAAGTACCAAATACGTGTTCAATATTTCTTTCACGTCTATTGATTGTAAAACAAAGTTCCTATCTATATTCTTTAGTTTAAAAAATAAGAGTGGGTTAAAAAAGTACCCCCTATCGGACATAGTTTCAAAAATGTACCAAACACCTGTCCGCTTATTTTCATAGCTGTTTAAAACGTAATTTTAGTTTTGTTTCTATACCTATTACTTTAGAAGATATAACGTTTTCGATTTTTCCCCTTTTAACCCTCTTAGAGGCAAAGGTTCCAAAAGTCCCTTCTTTTTCGGCCTATACATCAAAAATGGTACCCACTGTTTAAATTTTATCAAAAATCGTTAGAGCCTTTTTCGAGATACCATTCTATATATATAAATATGTATATTTGTGGCCAATATACCAATTCCCACTTCCCGGAATTCAACTAGGGAGGTACCATAAATAATGGACCGATTTTGACGAATTTCAATAGCCATGGTCCCTTTGTCAAAAAATGATCTACGCCAGCCAGACGGACGGACATCGCTAAATGGACTCAGAAAGTGATTCTAAGTCTATTCGTATGCTAAAAGGTGGGTCTAAGACAAATATTTCTATGCGTTACGTACATTAGAACAAACTTATAATACCCCAGCAAAACTTTGGTAATGGCAAGTACTCTGATAACTGGTTACCTTATACCGACTACAACATACCATCCGAATAAATAATAAGTTATTACAGAAGTACTTATTTGTAATTAAGATGGTAATTTAAACTGAATGGCCCCGGTTCAAATCCCACCAAGGGCAACAATTTTTTTTAGTTTTTTTTTTTTATTAAAAGAGTCTTTTTAAATGATTTTTGGATTTTAAGAACTTAAATATTATCTTCTGTAAAAAAAAAAATGTAAAACTAACTCACGTCAATGAAAAAATACCACCATGAGTCAATTTTGATTATGTAGGGGATGTTGAATACCAAACACGATTCTAATTGGTCTTAACTTGGTAAGCCCAACTTATCTGGGTCATCCTTCATCTCAACTGTGGACACACACCTCCTCATGGTATCACCCGGGGAGCTAGTTTAACACCCATTAATATTGTGAGTTAACATGTTCCGAGAGTTGTCCCATAAGATCGATAAAAATGGGTTAGGATTACGGGCTAGTAACCCTCTCTTGAAAAAAAAATACAATGAAGAGGATAAAATTAGAATTGAAATGTCCCACTACCTAATGTTAGAGGAGGATGTCCGAAACTTCGATAGAAAGACCAAGTAGAGGAACATTTTTCAAAGCTTGGCCTATAAAATTGGAGAATATTCGCACAAGATCGAAATCCATGGAATTCTAAAATATGCTCGGACTTTGACCTTAACAGGTTGTAACATTTAAGTAAGTAAGAGTCAATCTTATGTAAAAACTTATACAAAAAAGAAGATTTAAATTGTTTAATTAAAAAGTTTTACTGTAGTGTATTGTACTAAGAATCCCAATTTATTACAATTATTTATTATTGTAATAAATAGTTTTTTGATAAAACCAAAAAATGTTGGTGGGGAAACCTTTCCTCGACGCGTTTCGATGGTTGGTTAGACCATCTCATCAGGAGGATTATCCCTAATTCTAGACAGAGCGAAAACCTCACATTATGTATAATTTGAGGGACTGAATAAATACGAATTATTATTATTGTGTCCAACAAATATCAACATAAAGCGCAGATTATCATCCGAACAGAAACACACAAACATTTTTCAGTTTTATCATTTCTTTATTTCCCACACTTTTGTTGTTGCTTTGTTGGCGACTAAGACAAAAGTGCTATAAAGGGGGTTCAAAGAAAGATTTAAATAAACAAAAGTTTATTTTAAAGCTTGGCACATGTGCAGCCGTATATTTATTAAAAAGGTTTATCAAAATTTGGGACCATCGAAACGCGTCGAGGAAAGGTTTCCCCACCAACATTTTTTGGTTTTATCAAAAAACTATTTATTACAATAATAAATAATTGTAATAAATTCGGATTCTTAGTGCAATACACTACAGTAAAACTTTTTAATTAAATGTTTGATGTCCCAAATTTTGATAAACCTTTTTATTAAATTGTTTAAGTTTTAAAATAATTTTAAAAAAGTTTTAAAATAATTACAAAAAATCGTATAAAAATAATTTTCCAAAGATTACAACAAATCAAAAAAAAAAAAAAAGCAGGGAAAAACAAAGTTATTTTCACATGATTTTGGATCTAAAAATAAAAATTGTTTATATTAATTATAAGCTGCTAAGTTTTCAACATATGAAGTAGCTCAGTGGAAGAGTCTCTGCCTAGCAGTCGGAGGGTCTGGGTTCGAGCCCCATGGGATCATAAAAAAAATTTTGTATTTCGTTTAAAAATATATGTTTTTAATGAAACAACAACAAAAAAGTTGTTGCTGTTGTTGTTGTTGCTTTCAAATTGCTTACCCAAGTCATTACTTTTCTGCAATTGGTAAGTACTTGCCTCCAATGACATCCCCATGTTAATGTAATGACTTAAACAGCGAATGAGTAAGTAGTTCGTGTTCAATAGTTTAACTGTTTAACTCATTATTTGGTAATGAAAAGTTTTACTGGGACCCTTTCCAACTATGTTGGTAAAGGGTATAAAAAGGTATTGCATAGTTTTAATTTTAATATATGATTGCGTATGATTGATATTATTCTGTTATTAATAACTTTTATTACTCATACGTATTGCTTTAGTACAGTTTAATTTGCCATAAACAAATTCGTATGATTGATATTATTTTAGTACTAATAGGTTTTATTATTCATACGCAGGGAATTTAATTGCAATTTTATAAGAAACTTTACTTTTTCGCGAAATTTTACGATTTCAAATTGTAGGTATGGCGAAATTATATGAGATATCAAAACTGAACTTTTTTGGATGTTATTACCACATCTGTCTATTTTAACATGCCGATCAAAATTTAACATGCCAATCAATAATTTTGAAATTTTGAATATTTTTTTAACAAAATTTTCTAAAACTTTAAAAGTGAGTTTTAAAAATGTCCTTAAAAGAAGTACCATTTTCCAGTATTAAATAAACTATGTAAATTTAATGATATTTCAATAAATTTCAACTATTTAGTACTTATAAGTCTTTAGATGGTAAGGAATGACTTTAATACGTAAACTTTAATAAGTATCGATGCACAGTAGCTTTATCAAAAGAAAACTTAAATAAAATTTGCTATGCATCTACATAAATAATGTCCAAAAATTTACTTTTTCGCGAAATTTTACGATTTTAAATTGCAGGTATTGCGAAACCATATGAGATATCAAATTGGGATTTTTGGGTGTTATTACCACATCTGTCTATTTTAACATGCCGATCAAAAATTTTGAAATTTTGAATATTTTTTTTAACAAAATTTTCTAAAACTGAAAAAGTGAGTTTTGAAACGGTACTTTAAAAAAGTACCATTTTCCAGCATAAAATAAACTATGTAAATTTATTTATATTTTAATAAATTTCAACTATTTAGTACTTATAAGTGTTAAAATGATAAGGAATGTCGTACTTTGTAATTTCTGTACTCTAAAGTTAATTTTTTGCTGCATATCCTTAGGCGTGTTGAAAATGACACGAATTGTCTAGGGAAAATTGCAATAACTTAAAAACTACTGCATAGATATTTAGTTTTTATGACTCTAATGAAAGCTAATTTAGTTGTCTTCTGCATTCAATCATTGGTTTTGCCAAAAACATATTATTATTGGTAAAAATGTACCAAAAACCGAAAAAACACCCATTTTTCCCCATAAAAATAAATGGGTTCAAGAAATAAATGTCATCTGCGCCACCTCAGGACATTGAGGTAGGAAGACAAATTTTATTTTCTGAGGACCTTATAATGTAGAGCATCGATTTTAAACCCTGACATATCGAATTTCAATAAAAGTCCACCCTAATGCACAGTGGTTTAACACCAAAAAAAAGTGGTAATAATAATCTGTATCTTCTAAACTGTAAATCTGATCGCATCAGTATGTATAAGAAAACTATTTAGGTGGACCCAAGCTTTCTAAATTTTAGATTTATGGTTACCCTGTAATTATACAGGGTGAATCATTGGGCGTCAAAGTAGACCACCTCAGAATGGAAAAAAGCTTTTGAACCGCGTAGCTCTTATCTAATATGGTTGATTTTTTACATTTTAAAATGAGCTTGAAGAAACGAAGAAAAGACGTGCTTACTTTACTTTAAAAATTGAACAATTTTTTTTAGAAATTCTTAACAAAAAAAAAAAAAAAAAAAATAATAATAATAATAATACTTTTGATTTACAAATATATCAAGAATGATTTGCTTTTTTAAAACGCAATTTGTTTTCTTTTACAAACTGGCTGATCTATAGAATCTATAGTATAGATAGATAAGTTGACGAACCTCGTTATAATCTTTTTTTGCGTATAACTCTTAAACCTGAACGTATTTCTGAAATTTTAAGTTATTTCATTTCAAAAATGAAAAAAAAATTCTTTTCGACTTTTTTTAGTTTTTGACCCATTGTGCATTCGATATTAAACCCATAACTTTATAAAAAATACTGGCATACAGTCAACAGTTCAGGAAACAAAACACTGAAAACAATTTTTAAAAATCTTGAACCGTTTAATGCTAAAAAATTTCCAAAGTCAAAAATTTTTCGCTGATCGGAAAAAGGGCATTTTTTCCCCAAAAATATCAATTTTTTACTTTTTACGAAAAAGTTTTCTATTGAAAGTTAATTTTTTATTATATATTCGTAGAGAATGGGGTTCTAGGATGATTTTAAACCAACATTTAAGTCGATGTAACTTTCCCTTTTAAGTGCAACATTGACCTAAATTTGTCTAATTTTTAGTAAAATTTTTGTGTTTTCGAACATATAACAAAAAACTCCAGCCGATTTTGCAACTTCCTGATATGCAGTTATAAAGTCCTATAGATTTTCTTTAGATTGCAAAAATAATAAGTAGCGCAAATTAATAAATAAATCCAGAAAATCGAATTTTTCAAAAATATGCATATTTCTATATACCAAAATTTTTATTTCAAACAAAGGTCAATTGGGTTTCCTTTTTTTAAATTTTTTAAATTGTTTTACATAAACAATAAAATAGGTTTTATAACTGCAAAAAATTATTTATGTATCTTGTACAGTTTTGCAGAAATTTTAGGTCAAAGTTCAAGTCAAATTTTTCCAAAAAAAAAAAAAATAAAATACACATAAGATACAGATTTATTACCACTTTTTTTTTATTTCAAACCACTGTGCGATGGCTCAATATAAAAAAGGCCTAACTCGATTTTTGGTTACTTGACAGTAAAAGGAAAAAACCCCTTCTATTATAATGCAAACATGATCTTTGTTCTTTTTATCATTACTTAAAATTCAAAGTATCTTAAATTTTCCCTAAAAATATGCCATAAATTTGAATAAAAATGCCTTTTCCTTCTAAATGATCTACTATATATCAGATACTTACATATAAATGGGAAAACATTTAAAAACATTCTTCATTTCATCTGGGAAATAAATTGTATCAAAAAAAAAACTTTACTAAACTTTGTCACAAATGAAAGAGAAAATCAGAAAATATGGAAAATGCAAATGTATTCTACTGATAATAATTGCTATTAGGGTTATGGCACTTGTAAGAAAATACAAATCGAAAGTTATTTTCGAAATTTTTTGTAAAAAGGTTTCAAATTTTCTTTATTATTTTCAAGTTTAAATATCGTTAGAAACCTTTTTAGATAATTTCTTTGATACAAAAGATTCTACAAAATTTGTACCACTCTAATATATGCAAATATTTTTGCTAATGCAATATTTTAGAATGTAATTTATGAGCTTTTTTCAAAGCTTAAATACTTACATATGTGGTTGACAAGTTGGATATTGACAGCCAATATTCAAATCAGTAAAACCGAAAATTAAAAAAATGTATTACATACTTTTAGGAGGAAAATTATTTTTTGATTTGAAAATCTTTTTTCAGAATATTTTTCTATAATATTCTCAAAAGAACAATTTTTTGCATAAAAAATTTTTGTTGGAAAAATTTTATATAGAAAATCGTTATAAAAAATTTTTCTATAGACAATTTTTCCTTAAAAACATTTTTCTATAGAAAATTTTTCGTTACCAAAATTTTTTTCGTTATTTAAAAATTTTCTATAGAGAATTTTTCGTTATTTCAAAAATTTCCTATAGAAAATTTTTCGTTATTTTAAAAATTTTCTATACACAATTTTTCGTTATTTCAAAAATTTTTTATAGAAAATTTTTCGTTATTTCAAAAATTTTCTATAGAAAATTTTTCGTTATTTCAAAAATTTTCTATAGAAAATTTTTCGTTATTTCAAAAATTTTCTATAGAAAATTATTCGTTATTTCAAAAATTTTCTATAGAAAATTTTTCGTTATTTCAAAAATTTTCTATAGAAAATTTTTCGTTATTTCAAAAATTTTCAATAGAAAATTTTTCGTTATTTCAAAAATTTCCTATAGAAAATTTTTCGTTATTTCAAAAATTTTCTATAGAAAATTATTCGTTATTTCAAAAATTTTCTATAGAAAATTTTTCGTTATTTCAAAAATTTTCTATAGAAAATTTTTCGTTATTTCAAAAATTTTCTATAGAAAATTTTTCGTTATTTCCAAAATTTTATATAGAAAATTTTTCGTTATTTCAAAAATTTTCTATAGAAAATTTTTCGTTATTTCAAAAATTTTCTATAGAAAATTTTTCATTATTTCAAAAATTTTCTATAGAAAATTTTTCGTTATTTCAAAAATTTTCTATAGAAAATTTTTCGTTATTTCAAAAATTTTCTATAGAAAATTTTTCGTTATTTCAAAAATTTTCTATAGAAAATTTTTCGTTATTTCAAAAATTTTCTATAGAAAATTTTTTGTTATTTCAAAAATTTTCTATAGAAAATTTTTCGTTATTTCAAAAATTTTCTATAGAAAATTTTTCGTTATTTCAAAAATTTTCTATAGAAAATTTTTCGTTATTTCAAAAATTTTCCATAGAAAATTTTTCGTTATTTCAAAAATATTCTATAGAAAATTTTTCGTTATTTCAAAAATTTTCTATAGAAAATTTTTCGTTGTTTCAAAAATTTTTATAGAAAATTTTTTTGTTATTTAAAAATTTTCTATAGAAAATTTTTCGTTATTTCAAAAATTTTCTATAGAAAAATTTTCGTTATTTCAAAAATTTTCTATAGAAAATTTTTCGTTATTTCAAAAATTTTCTATAGAAAATTTTTCGTTATTTCAAAAATTTTCTATAGAAAATTTTTCGTTATTTCAAAAATTTTCTATAGAAAATTTTTCGTTATTTCAAAAATTTTCTATAGAAAATTTTTCGTTATTTCAAAAATTTTCTATAGAAAATTTTTCGTTATTTCAAAAATTTTCTATAGAAAATTATTCGTTATTAAAAAAATTTTCTATAGAAAATTATTCGTTATTAAAAAAACTTTCTATAGAAAATTTTTTGTTATTTCAAAAATTTTCTATAGAAAATTTTTCGTTATTTCAAAAATTTTCTATAGAAAATTTTTCGTTATTTCAAAAATTTTCTATAGAAAATTATTCGTTATTAAAAAAATTTTCTATAGAAAATTATTCGTTATTAAAAAAATTTTATATAGAAAATTTTTTGTTATTTTAAAAATTTACTATAGAAAATTTTTCGTTATTTCAAACATTTTCTATAGAAAATTATTCGTTATTTCAAAAACTTTCTATAGAAATTTTTTCGCTATTTCAAAAATTTTCTGAAAAAAAATTTTCGTTATAAAAAAATTTTTGAAATAACGAAAAATTTTCTATAGAAAATTTTTCGTTATTTCAAAAATTTTCTATAGAAAATTTTTCGTTATTTCAAAAATTTTCTGTAGAAAATTTTTCGTTATTTCAAAAATTTTCTGAAAAAAAATTTTCGTTATAAAAAAATTTTCTTAAAAAAATTTTTTCGTTGTTAAAAAATTTTATTTAGAAAATTTTTCGCTAATCAAAAATTTTCTTTAGAAAATTTTTCGTTATTTCAAAAATTTTCTATAGAAAATTTTTCGTTATATTAAAAATTTTCTATAGAAAATTTTTCGTTTCATCATAAATTTTCTAAAAAAAAAAAATTTCGTTGTTAAAAAAATTTTCTTAAAAAAATTTTTCGTTATTTCAAAAATTTTCTAAAAAAAATTGAAAAATTTGTTGTTATTCAAAATTTTTCGTTATTCAAAAAATTTTCGTTATTAAAAATTTTTCTTTTGAAAAATGTTACTATATAAAATTTTTCTTTAATATTTCTATAGAAATTTTCAATTAAAACAATTTAACTATAGAAAATTTTTCATTAAAAAATTTTCTTTAGAATTTTTTTAAATAAAAAATTTTTCTATAGAAAACTTTTCATTAAAAAAATTTTCGATTGATAATTTTCCATAAAAAAAATTTTTTTACCGAAAATTTTTCCATAGAAAATTTTTCATTATACAATTTTCTTTTAAAAAAATTTCTATCAAAAATTTTACGTTAGAAAATCGTTTCTATAGTAACTTTTAAGTTGTAAAACGGATTCTATATAATATTTTTGGTTATACAAATTTTTTAATAGATTTTTTTTTATTTTAATTTTTCTATAGAAAATTTTTCGTTATGAAAATATTTTTATAAAAAAATTTTCCTTATAAAAATTTTTCAATATTAAAAATTTGCTATAAAATTGTTTCATTTTCTATTTTTTTCTATAAAAAAAATTTCTATACAAATTTCCAAAAGTTTTCTTTTTTTGTAAAATTTTTGTTACAATTTTTTTTTCTAAAAATGTTTTGTTATAAATTTTTGTTTTGCTATAGAAAATTTTTCATTATAAAAATTTTTCTATAGAAAAATTTTTGCTATATTAATTTTGCTATAGAAAATTTTTCGTTATAAAATTTTTTGTTCTTTTTAGTTATAAAAATGTTTATATAAAAAACTTTTCATTTTAAAATGTTTTACCTTTTAATCTATGAACATCTTTCGATTTCTTCAGAAGTCGTCGTTTAATGTCAACAATTTATTTTTTCTTTTTCCAGTTTTATTACAATTTTGATGTTTATTTGTTTGCTCAAATATTGTAGAATTTTGTTACAATATTTTCAAACCAAATAGTTCCTTTTCATTTTGAATTGTTAAATATTGACAAAATATCTTCAAGTATTTGCAAAAGGTATTCAAGAGGATAAAAGTACAAGAGGAAAAATTTCCATTTGACAAATTTGTACATGAATGAATGAATATTCATGTGATGAAAGCCAAAAATACATACATTCATATGTGGGTATATTACATTTGTTAATAATTTAGAAATATTTTCCCTAAATGAAAAATGAAACCATATTTTCCTGGTAATGTTTTTTTTCGCATTTCCTAGCATTGCACAGTGATAGCAGGAAAACAAAATGTTAATATCTTGTGAGGCGATGAAAGTATATTTATGAAAATTCACTGGTTCTGAGCTGAAATGTGTCGGCATTGAATTGCGATATTGCAACTCTCTATAGACTTAGATGGCCATTTGATGAACTAAACTGTAATTATTAAAATTCTATTACACTTTCGTTTCCTCTCAACCCCACTGTGCCTGATGTTATTTGAATTTCATCTTTGAGTTGTCTCTTTATGGTTATGCAAATAAAAAAAGGTATATTTTTTTATTACATTTTAAGAATTCGGAAAATTACTTAAGATTATATTTGTAAAATACTTGTTAAAAGCTTTCAAAAAGCCAAGGTTGAGCTATACATCAGCTTTTTACATTTTCTATTTAATTAAGTATATTATCCTCAATTTTTACTTAGTAAATAATTCCAAATAAACCAAGTAAAGAACGAAAAAATTTTTATAGACAAATGTTAAAGAACAAAAAATTGTCTATACAAAAATTTTTTTTTTTAACGAAAAACCTTCTATAAACAATTTTTTTAATAACGAACAATTTTCTATAGAAAATTTTTTTAATAACGAAAAATTTTCTATAGAAAATTTTTTTAATAACGAAAAATTTTCTATAGAAAATTTTTTTAATAACGAAATATTTTCTATAGAAAATTTTTTTAATAACGAAAAATTTTCTATAGAAAATTTTTTTAATAACGAAAAATTTTCTATAGAAAGTTTTTTTAATAACGAAAAATTTTCTATAGTAAAATTTTTTTAATAACGAAAAATTTTCTATAGAAAATTTTTTTAATAACGAAAAATTTTCTATAGAAAATTTTTTTAATAACGAAAAATTTTCTATAGAAAATTTTTTTAATAACGAAAAATTTTCTATAGAAAATTTTTTTAATAACGAAAAATTTTCTATAGAAAATTTTTTTAATAACGAAAAATTTTCTATAGAAAATTTTTTTATAACGAAATACTTTCTATAGAAAATTTTTTTAATAACGAAAAATTTTCTACAGAAATTTTTTTTAATAACGAAAAATTTTCTTCAGAAAAATTATTTAATAACGAAAAATTTTCTATAGAAAAATTTTTTAATAACGAAAAATTTTCTATAGAAAAATTTTTTAATAACGAAAAATTTTCTATAGAAAAATTTTTTAATAACGAAAAATTTTCTATAGAAAAATTTTCTAATAACGAAAAATTTTCTATAGAAAATTTTTTTAATAACAAAAAATTTTCTATAGAAAATTTTTTAATAACAAAAAATTTTCTATAGAAATTCTTTTTAATAACGAAAAATTTTCTATAGAAAATTTTTTTAATAACGAAAAATTTTCTATAGAAAATTTTTTTAATAACGAAAAATTTTCTATAGAAAATTTTTTTAATAACGAAATATTTTCTATAGAAAATTTTTTTAATAACGAAAAATTTTCTATAGAATATTTTTTATAAAATTTCTCTATAGACAATTTTTTGTTATCAAAAATGTTTCTATAAAAAATTTTTTGTTATAGAAAATTTTTTTTAAAACGAAAAATTTTCTATAGACAATTTTTTTATAACGAAAAAATATCTACAGAAAATTTTTTTATGACGAGAAATTTTCTTTAGAAAATTTTTTTAAAACGAAAAATTTTCATTAGAAAATTTTGTTATAACGATATATTTTGTATAGAAAAATTTGCGTTATAATAAATTTCTACAGAGAATTTTTTTATAACTAAAGTATTTCTATAGAAAATTTGTTTCTCTAGAAAATTGTTGTTTAAGAATGAAAAATTTTCTATAGAAAATTTTTTAAGAACTAACGAAAAAATTTCTCTAAAAATTTTTTTTAAGAACGAGACAATTTTTTAAGAACTAAAAATTTTCTCTAGAAAATTTTTTAAGAATGAAAAATTTTCTATAGAACATTTTTAAGAATGAAAATAAATTCTCTACAAAATTTTTTTAGAATGAAAAATTTTCTCTAGAAAGTTTTTTAAGAACGAAATAATTTCTCTAGAAAATTTTTTAAGAACGAAAAATTCTTTCTAGAACATTTTTTAATAACGAAAAATTTTCTCTAGAAATTTTTTATAACGAAAAATTTTTGTAATTCTATAGAAAATTTATTTAAAACCAAAAATTTTCTATAGAAAATTTTCTTCTAGAAAATTTTTGAATAACGAAAAATTTTCTCTAGAAAATTTTTGAATAACGAAAAATTTTCTATAAAAAATATTTTGTAACGAATAATTGTCTATAGAATATTTCTTATAAAATTTCTCTATAGAAATTTTTTTGTTATAAAAAATTTTTCTATAGAAAATTTTTTGTGATGGAAAATTTTTTTATAACGAAAAATTTTCTTTAGAAAATTTGATTATAACGAAATATTTTTGTTATAAAAAAATGTCTATAGAGCATTTTTTATAACTAAAATATTTCTTTAGAAAATTTTTTTCTCAAGAAAATTGTTCAAGAACGAAAAAATTCCTTAAGAAAATTGTTTAAAAATTAAAAATTTTCTCTAGAAAATTTTTCATAACGAAAGATTCTAGAAAATTTTCTAAGAACGAAAAGTTTTCTCTCAAAAATTTTTTAAGAACGAAAATTTTTTAATAAAAAACAATTTTTCTATAGAAAATTTTCTAGAACAAAATTTTTGATAAAAAAATATATTCTATAGAAAAGTTTTTAATACAAAAAAAATTTTCTGTAGAAAAATTTTTGATACATAAAAGTTTTCTATAGAAAAATCTTTGAAAAAAAATCTATAGAATAATTTTTGATACAAAAAAATTTTCCTTAGAAAAATTTCTGATAACAAAAATTTTCTATAGAAAATTTTTAAAAAATTTTCTGTAGAAAATTATAGAAAAACCTTACTTTTGAAACGTGTTTTATAGTTGGTCATTATTTACTATTCTATTTTGTCTTCATTCAATTGAATATTTTTTTTTTATTTTTCCATCTTTAACCTAAACTTTAGAATTTTATGAAAGAAAATTCGTTTGTAATTGAATCGAAAACAAAAAGAATTTTTGTTACTGTAAACATTCGTTAGTCTTTGAACTGAATAGGAGTTTATTGAAATTCCTGAAACTGACTTAACATTGAATTCAATTTGGAAAATCTCAGAATATGTAAATAAAAATTTACATATGAATACCCAAGCAACGAGAAGTAAAGATTTTCTGAAAATAAACCAAGTCTTTGTTGTAACAAAAGGACTTAAACGAACATGCAACTCAAACTGAAACCAACGTCAAACGATGGCTGTTGTATTAAAAATAAACCAAATTCCTAGAGATAATTTGAAACTATTGTATAGAAGAAAACTTGAAACTATTTCCAATTACAGAAATATAAGATGGAATTTTATGAACTTTTATTAAAGAATTTTCTTTTTTTCTCCAATATCTTTACAGGTTTACAGTTGCGCAGCATTGAAGAACCCACAGCTCAATTGTTCACACAAATTACCGGAAATAGTTTGTACAATAACAGTAATAGCAGTAATAATAGCATAAGTCATAATAGTTATAATTCAAGCAGTAAAATGCCAGCGGAGCTGGGGGGCACAGGTTATGGTTCCGAACAAAATTCCTTGTTAAGCAGTCGTACCGGTGTCCCCCTGGCCATATATCAAAATCATCATCACCAGCAGCTGCAGCAACAGCAGCATCAGCATCAGCAACAACAGCAACAGTATCCTTTACCACATTTTAATTATTATCATCAACAAAATTCCAATTCCTCAACAACGTCTCCCAACCCGCTCTCCTCCTCGCCACAGCGTAAATATGATCCAGAATATGCACGAATGGAATCGTGGATGGATGAAAATCAAGAATTTGTACAGGACTATTTTATAAGGTATGAGACGCAAAAATTTATTCTTTTCTTACGCATTTAATAAAATTTATTCATGGTTTTATGAAAAGGCTTTTCAAAACTTTTTTCTGTTACAAATTGTTTGGCTTTTCATCTAAAATTTTCTGGTTTTGAAAATATTTACTCGCCTTTTCCCTATATTTTATTCATGTCTCGTGTATTAATTAATTGGTTTATGCATTTGATTTAATTAAATATTAATTAAGCTTAATTATGTAGATATTGTTATAATTACAAAGTATTTAACACAGAGCATGCTTTGGCATGCCAAATAGGAATTCTGAGATAAAAGCACAAAAAATGTGAAAAAAAATTTTCAGATACTAATTTTCTTTAAGGCAAAATAACTTTTTCTTAGAAAAATAACGTGATACGTCTTTATTTTATTATAATATACTAGCCAAGCCCGACTTGCGTAACTAAACCAACTTTAATTTCGTTTTTATACCCTTCACCACCATAGATGGAAAGGGTATTATAAGTTTGTGCTGATGTATGTAACGCATAGATATATTTGTCTTAGATCCACCCTTTAGTATACCAATAGGCTTAGAATCACTTTCTGAGTCGATTTAGCGTCTGGATGGCTGGACCCCCATGTAAACCTTGTAATCAAACTACAGGTCGCAATTCTAAAGATAATTTAATGAAATTTGGCACAGATCATCTTTTTGATAGTGGGACCATAGCTATTGAAATTCGTTAAAATCGGTTCATTATTTATGGTACCTCCCATAAGTCCCACTTCCCGGAATTGATATATTGGCCACAAATTTAAATATTTTTTCATGAAATTTAAAACAAATACTCCTTATATAAACTTAAATGACTGTACCAAATTTCGTTAAAATCGGTCCACATTTGGCCATAGCTCCCATACAAACTCTTCTATCAAAACGCATTAAATGAGACGAAAACCAATAAAAAAAAAGCTCATAAGTCTGAAGATAATGAGAATTTTGAGTTTATTTTTTGCATATGTAATTTTTGTATAAACTGTAATAAATTTGCTAAATTTCAAGATAATCGGTCCACATTTGATCCTAGCCCCCATATAAGTCAAAATGACAAAAACAGCTTAAATTTATAAGTTTTAAGAAAATGTTTGTATGATGGCAAAATTTAGCAAATATTTGTCTTTATAAAGAAAAAGAACACCTTTTACCATAGTGGTGAAGGGTATCGTATAGTCGAGCTTGGCCGACTATAGCACTTTTTTACTTGTTAAATCTACATATATAAAAAAATGTCCGCGCCTGTTTGTATGTTGTTTGTTGGGAAGTATCTCCGAAACTAGCGGACCGATTTTTCTGAAATTTTGACAGTGTAGTTTGGTGTGGCCGGTGGTGACTATAGGCAAAATTTTTCGAAATCTCAAGTGGGCGGGACCCCTCCCATATAACTCATATATTAAAAATGACAAAGGCCCGATTTTTCTAAAATTTTTACAGTATGTTAAAGTGTGACCCATGGATAAAATAGGCCAGATTTTATTTCAAATCTCAAGTGGGCGTGAAACAGCCTACGGTTTTTTCTAAAATCTCAAGTGGGCGTGACCCTTCCCATATAACTCATATATTAAAAATGACAAGCGGCCCGATTTTTCTAAAATGTTGACAGTATGGTAAGGTGTTCGGTGATCGGTGATTAAAATAGGCTAGTTTTTTTTTAAATCTCAAGTGGGCGTGACCCCTCCCATATAACTCATACATTAAAATTGACAAATATAGCTGATAATGAATCCCGATTTTTCTGAAATTTATGTTAAGGTGTGATTGGTGGGTAAAATAGTCCAGATTTTTTTTCAAAATCTCAAGTGGGCGTGACCTCTCCCATATAAGTCAGACTTTAAAAATTACAAATATGGATGATCAAACCGATCGATTTTTCTGAAATTTAGACAGTGTGGTAAGGTGTGACCAGTGGTTAAAATAGGCAAGGTTTTTTGTTGAAATCTCAAGTGGGCGGTGCCCCTCCCATATAACTCATATATTAAAAATGACAAATATAGATAACCGAGCGGACCGATTTTTCTAAGATTTTGACAGTATATTAAGGTTTTACAATAGGCTACATTTTTTTAAAATCTTAAGTGGGCGTGACCCCTCCCATATAAGTCAAATATAAAAAATGACAAACATGGAAGACCCTGAGAACCGATTTTTCTGAAATTTTGACAGTATGAGGTGTGACTGGCGGGTAAAATAGTGCAGTTTTTTTTTAAAACTCATGTGGGCGTGACCGCTCCCATATAAGTAAAATATTAAAAATAACAAATATGGATGACCGAGCCGACCGATTTTTCTTTAATTTTTACAGTATATATTGAGTTACCGGTGGGTAAAGTAGGCTACATTTTTTTGGAAATCTCAAATGGGCGTGACCCCTCCCATATAAGTCATATATTAAAAATGACAAATATGGATGACCGATTTTTTAAAAATTTTGATTGTATGTGTGACCGGTGGCTAAAATAGGATCGGTTTTTTCATATAAGTCAAATATTAAAAATGTCAAATATGGATGATAAGAAGAAAACGATTTAACCCAATTAATTAAAGTTTTAAATGTGGTTATTTTCACAACATAGAATAGTTTTTCGCTTTTTGAATTTTTTGAAAATGGACCAACGGGGACCTGTAAATAGGAAAATGGGTATACAATTCCCCTTTTCTTTAAAATTGTATATCTTGAGAACGGCTGGACCAATGAACACATTTTTACCAAATATGCAAATACGTTAATAAAGGATTGAATTAAAAAATTAATAAAAATATTTTATAATTCTTAAAAGTGTTAACAGAGTAATAAGTTATGAACTTTAACTACCAACCCGGACAACGCCGGGTAAAATCAGCTAGTTTTTTTTTTAAATCAATATGAGTTAAAATATTAAAGTTTTTATACCCTTCACCACCATAGGTGGAAAGGGTATTATAAGTTTGTGCTGATGTATGTAACGCTTAGAAATATTTGTCTTAGAACCACCTTTTAGTATACTAATAGGCTTAGAATCACTTTATGAGTCGATATAGCGATGTCCGTCCGTCTGGCTGGCTGGCTGGCTGGACGAACCCCCACGAAAACCTTGTAATCAAACTACAGGTCACAATTCTAAAGATAATTTGATGAAATTTGGGACAGATCAATTTTTTTATAATGGGACCATGGCTATTGAAACTCGTCGAAATCGGTCCATTATTTGTGGTATCTCCCATAGGTCCCACTTCCCGGAATTGATATATTGGTCACAAATATCAATAGTTTTTCATGAAATTGAAAGAAAATACTCCTTATGTAAACTAAAATCACTGTACCAAATTTTGTTGAAATCGGTCCACATTTGACAACAGCTATTGGAAATTGGTCCTAATTTTAAACTAGCCAAATTAACGCCAAAGCCGAATATCCATGACGCCAAGGTAATGCTTTCTATTTGATAGGATCAGAGGGGTGTTTAGTATTATGAGCTATGGATCAAACGAGACCTGCACCGCTTTAGAATGCTTTTAAATACTTTACGAGTATATTCGCCGATTAAAGCGTTATACTTAATACATTATAATATAATACTTTATAATAGCATTAGAGTTGCACTACAATCGTTTACTTATTATAATGCGTTGAAATACATTATAATCGCATTATAATTCATAATGTTACATTACAATGACATTATAATGAGTAATAATACACTTTTATATATTTATAATGCTTTATAATAGTTTATAAATGCATTATAATGCGTTGTGGTACTTTATAATCGCATTAGAATACGTAGAAATACACTGTAGTCACATTATAATTCGATAATAAAATATGATAACGCATTATTATGTTTTATGATACTTTAGAATGACATTATAAAGCGTTATAAAACATTATAATTTTATTATAATACATTATTATACTCTGTGATTGCATTATAATGAGTTATAATACATTATAATCTTATTGTAATACATCATAATACTTTAAAATCGCATTATAATGCGTTATAACATATTATAATCTTCTTATAATGCGTTATAACACTTTTTATTTACTTCTTAATATATTATTATACATTAATAATATATTAATTGCATTATGATGCGTTACAATACATTTTTATCTAATTATAATGCGTTATGATACTTTATAATCGCATTATAATGCGTTAAAATAAATTATAATCTTATTATATTGTGTTATTATACTTTATGATTGCAATATAATGAGTTATGATACTTTATAATCGCATTATAATTCGTTATAATAAATTATAATCTTATTATAATGCGTTTTTATACTTTATGATCTTATTATATAGCTTTATAATACTATATTGTCGAATTATAATGCATTATAATACTTTATAGTTGCATTATAATGCGTTATAATACATTATAATCTTATTATAATGCGTTATAATACTCTATAATCGCATTATAATCTTATTGTACTGCATTATAATACTTTATAATCGCATAATAATGCGTTATAATAAATTATAATCTTATTATAATGCGTTATAATACTTTTTAATTGCTTTACAATGTGTTATAATTGCCATATAATGCATTATAATACATTATAATCTTATTATAATGCGTTATAATACTCATTAATCACATAATAATACATTATAATCTTATTAAAATGCGTTATAATGCTTTAAAATTGCATTATAATGCGTTATAATACATAATAATCTTATTTTAATGCTTTATAATACTATATTATCGCATTATATTGCGTTATAATACATTATAATCTTATTATAATGCGTTATAATACTCTATAATCGCATTATAATCTTATTATACTGCGTTATAATACTTTATAATCGCATAATAATGCGTTATAATACTTTATAATTGCTTTACAATGTGTTATAATTGCCATATAATGCGTTATAATACATTATAATCTTATTATAAGGCGTTATAATACTCATTAATCACATAATAATACATTACAATACTTTATAATCTTATTAAAATGCGTTATAATGCTTTAAAATTGCATTATAATGCGTTATAATGCATAATAATCTTATTTTAATGCTTTAAAATACTATATAATCGCATTATAATGCGTTATAATAAATTATAATCTTATTATGGTGCGTTATAATACTCTATAATCGCATTATAATCTTATTATACTGCGGTATAATACTTTATAATCGCATAATAATGCGTTATAATAAATTATAATCTTATTATAATGCGTTATAATACTTTATAATTGCTTTACAATGTGTTATAATTGCCATATAATGCGTTATAATACATTATAATCTTATTAAAAGCCGTTATAATGCTTTAAAATTGCATTATAATGCGTTACAATACATAATAATCTTATTTTAATGCTTTAAAATACTATATAATCGCATTATAATGCGTTATAATAAATTATAATCTTATTATGGTCCGTTATAATACATTATAATTCCATTATAATGCTTCACAATTGTAATACAATGCGTTATAATACTCTATAATCGCAACATAATGCGTTATAACGCTTTATAATTACATTATAATGCGTTATAATACTTTATAATCGTATTATTATACATTATAATAAATTATAATTTCATTAAAATGCATTGTAATACTTTATAATCTCATTATAATGCGTTATAATAAATTATAATGTTATTATAATGCATTTTAATCTCATTATAATGCGTTATAATCTTATTATAATGCATTATAACACATTAATTATTATAATGCGTTATAATGCGTTACAATCATTTATAATCTTATTATAATATAATAATAATTTATAAAACATTTTAGTCGCGATTGAATGTATTAAAATACGTTATAATCACATTATAAATCGTCATAAACGATTATAATCGCATTATTATGAGTTATAATACTTTATAATCAGATTATAATGTCATAATGAGTTATAAACTTATTAAAATTAGTTATAACACATTATTATCTTAGTATAATGCTTTATAATACTTTATAATCTTATAATAATTCATTAATATAACATTATAATAGCATTATAAAGAGTTATAATACTTAAAAATCTGTTAATTATGCGTTATAATGTGTTGTAATACATTTTAATCGAGTTATAATTCATAATAAAGTATTATAACCACATTATAACGCGTTATAACACAGCATTACTATCTCTTTATGCTTAACTAAAATCCAATTTTAATGAGTTAATATCTGTGACTTGGTGCTAAAAGGGCCAATGTCAGTTTTTTGCTATTTTGAGTTAATCATTGCATTACATTCCCTTCTTTACCCTCTTTTATTTAGCTCCAACAGCTAATCTCTAACTTAACTCGGAAAAATTTTTAGGATTTTCCCTGGGCAATGTCATCATGAATTTATATGGAAAATAAAAACTTTTAATGTAGTTTTCTCAAAACTATTTTTTCCGACATTGGCCCTTTTAGCACCAAGCCACAGATATATACTATTATTTCATTATAATACTAATATATTATAATCCGATTATGCTATAGTTTTAACTTACATCTTAGTAATATCTCTAAATCCTGCCCACATAAATCCGCAATTCTATATTGATTAAACATCCAACAAACATTCAAACCTTTTTATTGACATTTGGCATTAAATCAAATGTTGTTAGACACATAAAGAAAAAGTAAAACTAAAATGAGAAAATCCTTATCATATTTCATAACTGGAAAGATAAAATATTATTTGCTTTTTTTGTTATACTTTTTGTAATCTTTTATCTCTTTTATTCTTTTACTTAACTTGCAGAAAGGCCACACGTCAAGTGGTGGATGCCTGGTTAGTATCGCATGCGACTACAGCCGGCAACGACACATCCAATACATCGCCCACACATCCGAATGGACAAAATTGCTCATCACGTGGTGGTTCTGGAGCCACAACACCCGTAAGGTAAGCCAAATAGTTACATATTTTGTCTTTCTATTAATTAAATCTATAAATATTAAAGCATAAACTAACAGTAAGACCTGGTTCAATAATTTCTATAATTAGTTCCATTGAATGTGTCCTATTTCATGGCTTATCCCTCTTAAGTTAATATTAGTCACTGAAGGTTGTTGCAGTTGTGCTGTTTCTAATGTGAGGTCATATTTATTATTATGGATTATCTGCTTTTATTGGTTATATTTTTCTTTATTAGCTTCCGCTTTGTTCCTCTGTATTAGCTAAAGAAATTGTTGATGTCAGTCCATATTTTATTGTTCATCATTATCAGCATTTTTGCCTTAAATTCTTTTAATTGTCAGCGTATCAGGTCTTAGAGCACACAACGTTCTTTGCACTGTTTATGGGGGAAGCTGTCATTTTTTTGATATTTTATTTACAGACATAAAAGTTTCTCCTTAAATGCCATCAACGTAGATGGAAAGTGAATTACGAAATAGTGAAGAATCAGTTTCAGTAAAAGCGAAAAAAAGATAAACAATTTTAGGCTTTAACTACTTGATAGATACGTGTTAGTATGTTGAAGGTACATACACACATACACATATATTAGGGCCACATGTGGGAGGATTATTAGACAATTATTTTTATAATAGTTTGCACTCGCCAATCTGTCGTAAAAAATATTTTACTGTAGCAGCTTTAAATGGAGCCAAAAGCCTCAATGCAATTAAAGTAATAAAAGAAGTTAAAGTAGAACTAGAACAGAACTAGAAAAGAACTAGAACAGAACTAGAACAGAACAGAACTAGAACAGAACTAGAACAGAACTAGAACAGAACTAGAACAGAACTAGAACAGAACTAGAACAGAACTAGAACAGAACTAGAACAGAACTAGAACAGAACTAGAACAGAACTAGAACAGAACTAGAACAGAACTAGAACAGAACTAGAACAGAACTAGAACAGAACTAGAACAGAACTAGAACAGAACTAGAACAGAACTAGAACAGAACTAGAACAGACCTAGAACAGAACTAGAACAGACCTAGAACAGAACTAGAACAGAACTAGAACAGAACTAGAACAGAACTAGAACAGAACTAGAACAGAACTAGAACAGAACTAGAACAGAACTAGAACAGAACTAGAACAGAACTAGAACAGAACTAGAACAGAACTAGAACAGAACTAGAACAGAACTAGAACAGAACTAGAACAGAACTAGAACAGAACTAGAACAGAACTAGAACAGAACTAGAACAGAACTAGAACAGAACTAGAACAGAACTAGAACAGAACAGAACTAGAACAGAACTAGAACAGAACAGAACTAGAACAGAACTAGAACAGAACTAGAACAGAACTAGAACAGAACTAGAACAGAACTAGAACAGAACTAGAACAGAACTAGAACAGAACTAGAACAGAACTAGAACAGAACTAGAACAGAACTAGAACAGAACTAGAACAGAACTAGAACAGAACTAGAACAGAACTAGAACAGAACTAGAACAGAACTAGAACAGAACTAGAACAGAACTAGAACAGAACTAGAACAGAACTAGAACAGAACTAGAACAGAACTAGAACAGAACTAGAACAGAACTAGAACAGAACTAGAACAGAACTAGAACAGAACTAGAACAGAACTAGAACAGAACTAGAACAGAACTAGAACCGAACTAGAACAGAACTAGAACAGAACTAGAACAGAACTAGAACAGAACTAGAACAGAATTAGAACAGAACTAGAACAGAACTAGAACAGAACTAGAACAGAACTAGAACAGAACTAGAACAGAACTAGAACAGAACTAGAACAGAACTAGAACAGAACTAGAACAGAACTAGAACAGAACTAGAACAGAACTAGAACAGAACTAGAACAGAACTAGAACAGAACTAGAACAGAACTAGAACAGAACTAGAACAGAACTAGAACAGAACTAGAACAGAACTAGAACAGAACTAGAACAGAACTAGAACAGAACTAGAACAGAACTAGAACAGAACTAGAACAGAACTAGAACAGAACTAGAACAGAACTAGAACAGAACTAGAACAGAACTAGAACAGAACTAGAACAGAACTAGAACAGAACTAGAACAGAACTAGAACAGAACTAGAACAGAACTAGAACAGAACTAGAACAGAACTAGAACAGAACTAGAACAGAACTAGAACAGAACTAGAACAGAACTAGAACAGAACTAGAACAGAACTAGAACAGAACTAGAACAGAACTAGAACAGAACTAGAACAGAACTAGAACAGAACTAGAACAGAACTAGAACAGAACTAGAACAGAACTAGAACAGAACTAGAACAGAACTAGAACAGAACTAGAACAGAACTAGAACAGAACTAGAACAGAACTAGAACAGAACTAGAACAGAACTAGAACAGAACTAGAACAGAACTAGAACAGAACTAGAACAGAACTAGAACAGAACTAGAACAGAACTAGAACAGAACTAGAACAGAACTAGAACAGAACTAGAACAGAACTAGAACAGAACTAGAACAGAACTAGAACAGAACTAGAACAGAACTAGAACAGAACTAGAACAGAACTAAAACAGAACTAGAACAGAACTAGAACAGAACTAGAACAGAACTAGAACAGAACTAGAACAGAACTAGAACAGAACTAGAACAGAACTAGAACAGAACTAGAACAGAACTAGAACAGAACTAGAACAGAACTAGAACAGAACTAGAACAGAACTAGAACAGACCTAGAACAGAACTAGAACAGACCTAGAACAGAACTAGAACAGAACTAGAACAGAACTAGAACAGAACTAGAACAGAACTAGAACAGAACTAGAACAGAACTAGAACAGAACTAGAACAGAACTAGAACAGAACTAGAACAGAACTAGAACAGAACTAGAACAGAACTAGAACAGAACTAGAACAGAACTAGAACAGAACTAGAACAGAACTAGAACAGAACTAGAACAGAACTAGAACAGAACAGAACTAGAACAGAACTAGAACAGAACTAGAACAGAACTAGAACAGAACTAGAACAGAACTAGAACAGAACTAGAACAGAACTAGAACAGAACTAGAACAGAACTAGAACAGAACTAGAACAGAACTAGAACAGAACTAGAACAGAACTAGAACAGAACTAGAACAGAACTAGAACAGAACTAGAACAGAACTAGAACAGAACTAGAACAGAACTAGAACAGAACTAGAACAGAACTAGAACAGAACTAGAACAGAACTAGAACAGAACTAGAACAGAACTAGAACAGAACTAGAACAGAACTAGAACAGAACTAGAACAGAACTAGAACAGAACTAGAACAGAACTAGAACAGAACTAGAACAGAACTAGAACAGAACTAGAACAGAACTAGAACAGAACTAGAACAGAACTAGAACAGAACTAGAACAGAACTAGAACAGAACTAGAACAGAACTAGAACAGAACTAGAACAGAACTAGAACAGAACTAGAACAGAACTAGAACAGAACTAGAACAGAACTAGAACAGAACTAGAACAGAACTAGAACAGAACTAGAACAGAACTAGAACAGAACTAGAACAGAACTAGAACAGAACTAGAACAGAACTAGAACAGACCTAGAACAGACCTAGAACAGAACTAGAACAGAACTAGAACAGAACTAGAACAGAACTAGAACAGAACTAGAACAGAACTAGAACAGAACTAGAACAGAACTAGAACAGAACTAGAACAGAACTAGAACAGAACTAGAACAGAACTAGAACAGAACTAGAACAGAACTAGAACAGAACTAGAACAGAACTAGAACAGAACTAGAACAGAACTAGAACAGAACTAGAACAGAACTAGAACAGAACTAGAACAGAACTAGAACAGAACAGAACTAGAACAGAACTAGAACAGAACAGAACTAGAACAGAACTAGAACAGAACTAGAACAGAACTAGAACAGAACTAGAACAGAACTAGAACAGAACTAGAACAGAACTAGAACAGAACTAGAACAGAACTAGAACAGAACTAGAACAGAACTAGAACAGAACTAGAACAGAACTAGAACAGAACTAGAACAGAACTAGAACAGAACTAGAACAGAACTGGATCAGAACTAGAACAGAACTAGAACAGAACTAGAACAGAACTAGAACAGAACTAGAACAGAACTAGAACAGAACTAGAACAGAACTAGAACAGAACTAGAACAGAACTAGAACAGAACTAGAACAGAACTAGAACAGAACTAGAACAGAACTAGAACAGAACTAGAACAGAACTAGAACAGAACTAGAACAGAACTAGAACAGAACTAGAACAGAACTAGAACAGAACTAGAACAGAACTAGAACAGAACTAGAACAGAACTAGAACAGAACAGAACTAGAACAGATCTAGAACAGAACTAGAACAGAACTAGAACAGAACTAGAACAGAACTAGAACAGAACTAGAACAGAACTAGAACAGAACTAGAACAGAACTAGAACAGAACTAGAACAGAACTAGAACAGAACTAGAACAGAACTAGAACAGAACTAGAACAGAACAGAACTAGAACAGATCTAGAACAGAACTAGAACAGAACTAGAACAGAACTAGAACAGAACTAGAACAGAACTAGAACAGAACTAGAACAGAACTAGAACAGAACTAGAACAGAACTAGAACAGGGGCCAAATTTCCGGTTTCGATATCGATCAAAATGTAAGACATTAAAAAAAAAATGTGTAGCATATTTTTAGGATAGTATTGTATGGTTCACTACATTGTAACTTGTATTTGTCAAAAGTTCCCTGATAGTAAAAGATATTAATATAAACTAAATGTTTTGACAAACAAATGGATATGTTTAGATATCAACTTTTATTAAACTTTTTGCCGAATAAATTATTTTGAAACTCCCTTAAGTATGTTACACAATATTTGCTTAAAAGTCTGAGCTCTCGATCGATACCAAATGCTGCGATTTGGCTACAGAATTAAAACGAGACAGAACTGGAACTCTTAAAAAACTACTCATTCATTTTTGGCTAAGATAAACCTTTAGTTAAGAATTTTATGGCTTGTGAGCTCAAAACTGTCAGTCTTTATATCCGGAATAATTAAATACTCAAAAATCTTTAGAAATTTAAATTGGTTTCTGTTCTGTGAATCGTTTTATGTTGAGTTTTCTAACAAAACGACCACATGAACTAACCACTTAGAGGTATTTGTTCATGGCTTTGCAAAATATTGTAGGAAATATCCAAAATCTAAGAGAAAATATGTCAAAACATTTTAATATTAAAAGCTCATCCTTCTGTGCTTTGCACAAAGTTATAAGTGCCATTAAATCCTATGAACATGTTGCTCACGGTGTGTTGGAATGGTGATAAAATTGCAAATTAAATAATTTTTTAAACTTCTATATTGCGGTTACTCGAACTCATGTAAAACCTATACAACCACGTTTTTTAGCATTTCACTTTTAGGAGTATACTTTTAAAAATAACGGAATTCCAGCTGCTTTAAATTGCGCGAATTCTGTTATTAAATGATTTTTTAATACCAACAAAAAGTCATGTTTATACTGAGTTTTTTTTTTAAGAAATTAAACAAATATCCCTAAATTTTATTTTACCCATTATTATGCAAAATCAAGACACTGTGCTTGAATTGAGTGCAGCATGTAAAGGTGTATAAGTATTTGTTACTGCTATCCCAGTAAGAACAGTGTCAAACGTTTGAAATATGATGACTTTTACATTTGATATCAAACGTTTTTTTCAAACCTGAACAGATGTTTGAGATTCACATTCATTTTCAAATGAGGGTTCATTTGAGAATAAACGTTTGAAAAATGATAGTTTCTCAAATTGAGAATAAAGGTTATTCTCAAATCATCATCAAACCCTAAGATGATTTGAGAATAATTTGAAAAATGGTGTTATATAAATTTGATATCAAACCTTATTTCAAATTTTTTCAAACATTAAAAAAAATAATTTTATGTTAAAAAAATAATGTTTAAGATATTTTAATGGAATGGCATTGCATTTCAAAGAAATTCGTTATTTCTTTCGGATTTTTTTAAAATTGATCCATATTTGAATATAAAACCTTGCTTAAAAAATGTCAACATTAAAAATTCAATAATATTCATATGCATAAGTAAATTTTCTTTGTTTCTTGATTTTTTTTTACCTAACAATAAAAAAATATATTTTAAGCAAAAGAATTCAAATATGATGCACCGTTTTCAAAAACAAAATAAACAAACTCAAAAATACAACGCCATTTTATTTACGTTCCACATGTAGATGATATCCACATTTGAAAAACCTTTGAGAATGAGGTTTGATAATGATTTGAGAATAAAGGCATTTCTCAATTTGAGAATAAAGTCCCCTTTTTGTTGAGAACGCTATTATTCTCAAATCAGTATCAAATCAGTATCAAACGTTTGACCTTTGAAAAAAGATTTATTTTCAAATCATCCTCAATTTGAGAATAAACCTTTTTTCTTACTGGGATTATATTTTGAGTGGTAGTAGTAGTAGTAGTTCTATTCAGTTTTTGTTTTTTGTTGTTGATGCCAGTTGACATTTTCTTTGATGGCTTGCTAAAGATTTTTCCATTAACCTTTTCTGTTTTTCTAAAACAGCAGTTGGTAGTTTTTGTAATAACAATTCTATGAATCCAAGTTAGTAGTTGTTCTTAAATATCCTGAGGGCGTGTTTATTTTTGGTTCGTAGAATTTTCGTTTTACAAAATTTTCTTTAGGGAAAACTGTATATGAAAATTGTGCTAAAAATAGAACAATGATGTCACAAAAACTATTAATAGCTTTTAAAATTAAATAGCTTAAAATTTATTTTTTAAATTATAAGTTTAAGGTACCTACTAAACGTTTTAAACTCAAATAGTAACGAAAATATTTCCTTTTTTTTCACAATTCCAGAAAAATATCTGCCCATGAATTTGAACGTGGCGGTCTGCTGAAACCCATTGTCAATACCATTGATGGTACACCCACGTTCCTGAGTATAGGACCACACAATGAGTGCTCCAACAGCTCGAGTACAAATACAAATAATGGTAGTGTTAATACGAGTGGCAGTTTTGGAACTTGCACTGGTGTAACAACTACCACTGGAAGTGGTGTTGGTAGCGGAAATTATAGCGGCGGATCATTTGGTTCTGCAACGTTTAGTGGCACTGGGGCACCGTATCATCATAATAATCATCATCCTTATTACAATAATCAGTCGTCGGGAACGCATCATTATCATCATAATCACTATCGACCGCAGCGGCTGTCGCGCAATGAACTGAAGCAATTGGATGAAAAGGAACTAATATTTGAATTGGTAAGGTATTGTCTAAGATGAAATAGACTAAGACATACCCTAAGACATGGGCTTATACGTAGCCTAAGACATAGACTAAGATATAGACTAAGACATAGACTAAGACATAGACTAAGACATAGACTAAGACATAGACTAAGACATAGACTAAGACATAGACTAAGTCATAGACTAAGACATAGACTAAGACATGGACTAAGACATAGACTAAGACATAGACTAAGACATAGACTAAGACATAGACTAAGACATAGACTAAGACATAGACTAAGACATAGACTAAGACATAGACTAAGACATAGACTAAGACATAGACTAAGAAATAGACTAAAAAATAGACTAAGACATAGACTAAGACATAGACTAAGACATAGACTAAGACATAGACTAAGACATAGACTAAGACATAGACTAAGACATAGACTAAGACATAGACTAAGACATAGACTAAGACATAGACTAAGACATAGACTAAGACATAGACTAAGACATAGACTAAGACATAGACTAAGACATAGACTAAGACATAGACTAAGACATAGACTAAGACATAGACTAAGACATAGACTAAGACATAGACTAAGACATAGACTAAGACATAGACTAAGACATAGACTAAGACATAGACTAAGACATAGACTAAGACATAGACTAAGACATAGACTAAGACATAGACTAAGACATAGACTAAGACATAGACTAAAACATAGACTAAGACATAGACTAAGACATAGACTAAGACATAGACTAAGACATAGACTAAGACATAGACTAAGACATAGACTAAGACATAGACTAAGACATAGACTAAGACATAGACTAAGACATATACTAAGACATAGACTAAGACATAGACTAAGACATAGACTAAGACATAGACTAAGACATAGACTAAGACATAGACTAAGACATAGACTAAGACATAGACTAAGACATAGACTAAGACATAGACTAAGACATATACTAAGACATAGACTAAGACATAGACTAAGACATAGACTAAGACATAGACTAAGACATAGACTAAGACATAGACTAAGACATAGACTAAGACATAGACTAAGACATAGACTAAAGCATAGACTAAGACATAGACTAAGACATAGACTAAGACATAGACTAAGACATAGACTAAGACATAGACTAAGACATAGACTAAGACATAGACTAAGACATAGACTAAGACATAGACTAAGACATAGACTAAGACATAGACTAAGACATAGACTAAGACATAGACTAAGACATAGACTAAGACATAGACTAAGACATAGACTAAGACATAGACTAAGACATAGACTAAGACATAGACTAAGACATAGACTAAGACATAGACTAAGACATAGACTAAGACATAGACTAAGACATAGACTAAGACATAGACTAAGACATAGACTAAGACATAGACTAAGACATAGACTAAGACATAGACTAAGACATAGACTAAGACATAGACTAAGACATAGACTAAGACATAGACTAAGACATAGACTAAGACATAGACTAAGACATAGACTAAGACATAGACTAAAGCATAGACTAAGACATAGACTAAGACATAGACTAAGACATAGAATAAGACATAGACTAAAACATAGACTAAGACATAGACTAAAACATAGACTAAGACATAGACTAAGACATAGACTAAGATATAGACTAAGACATAGACTAAGACATAGACTAAGACATAGATTAAGACATAGACTAAGACATAGACTAAGACATAGACTAAGACATAGACTAAGACATAGACTAAGATATAGACTAAGACATAGACTAAGACATAGACTAAAACATAGACTAAGACATAGACTAAGACATAGACTAAGACATAGACTAAGATATAGACTAAGACATAGACTAAGACATAGACTAAAACATAGACTAAGACATAGACTAAGACATAGACTAAGGCATAGACTAAGACATAGACTAAAACATAGACTAAGACATAGACTAAGACATAGACTAAGACATAGACTAAGACATATACTAAGACATAGACTAAGACATAGACTAAGATATACACTAAGACTAAGTCTAAAACAGAATATTCAGGATAATTATTTGTTCTGTTGAACAACTCCGCGTATACTTAATATTTAACAACTTTTACCAATTAATTATCACTCATACGTCCCCAAGTCATGCAACGAACAATTGCAATGAAAGTTTTTCTTAAACACTTTTAGATTAAATTCTTTAAATGTTTATTTCATTGCAATAACTATTAATTAAGAAACCAAAACTTGTAAACTTTTAACGATAAGAATAATTGAAACGAGAAAACTCAAATAACAACAATTTAACTAATTTTAGTTTTTATACATTTCTTTTTTTTTTTTCTTTTCATACATATTTTTTCCTTGACTTTAACAACTTCATTACAACAATACGTTTTGTAACTTTTCCGACAACTGCAATTGCTGCTACTTCTGATGTTGCTACTTCTGCTGTTCTTGATAATGTTCATTAAAATGGTGTCACCATGTTATTGCCACTTTAACTTTGGATGGGTGCTGCTCCTGTCATTGTTATTGTCACCATAAACCCTTTTCATTATAATGTTGGAACGTCTTCAACACTTTATGGTGAACGTTTAAAACACGGTTGGTTGACTGTTGGAATGACTGACTGGTTGCTGGTTCTTCTGTGTATTTGTTTTCGGTTTTGGCTGTTCTTGTATTGCACTTGGATGTCGTCGTTGTTGCTGGATTTAGGTAAAGGACATATGCAATGAATTGGAAGTTCGTACTTTGTGTCATAAAATTCTTCAAAATGTTTCAATTTTACTAAATGCTGATCGTGGTTCATTGTTTTTGGTCCAAGGTCGCTGTGGAGGCGGTAGCAATGAGGGACAAAAGAAGTAAGTAAATCTTTTAAGAATTTAAATAAATATTTATTCTTGTGTTGTGGTATTTGCAACTTAATTGAAATATCTAGTATTAAAATTTATTTTGGTTAAATAAGTTTACCATTGAAAGTTCAGAAAACAAGTTTGACATTTGAAGAACTTAAGATGAACTTATCGAGGCTTCTGATTGATTTATTAGAAACTATAGACTAAGACTGAGAAACACACAAACACCTAGACTAGAACGCATGTATATTAAGCCATAGGCAAAGACTAAGACGTAGACTAAGATATTGACCAAGATATAGACTAAGTCATAGACTAAGACATAAACTAAAACATAGACTAAGACATATACTAAGACATAGACTAAGACATAGACTAAAACATAGACTAAGACATAGACTTAGACATAGACTGAGACATAGACTAACCATAGACTAAGACATAGACTAAGACATAGACTAAAACATAGACTAAAACATAGACTAAGACATAGACTAAGACATAGACTAAGACATAGACTAAGACTTAGACTAAGACATAGACTAAGACATAGACTAAGACATAGACTAAGACATAGACTAAGACATAGACTAAGACATAGACTAAGACATAGACTAAGACATAGACTAAGACATAGGCTAAGACATAGACTAAGACATAGACTAAGACATAGACTAAGACATAGACTAAGACTTAGACTAAGATATAGACTAAGACATAGACTAAGACATAGACTAAGACATAGACTAAGACATAGACTAAGACTTAGACTAAGATATAGACTAAGACATAGACTAAGACATAGACTAAGACATAGACTAAGACATAGACTAAGACATAGACTAAGACATAGACTAAGACATAGACTAAGACATAGACTAAGACATAGACTAAGACATAGACTAAGACATAGACTACGACATAGACTAAGACATAGACTAAGACATAGACTAAGACATAGACTAAGACATAGACTAAGACATAGACTAAGACATAGACTAAGACATAGACTAAGACATAGACTAAGACATAGACTAAGACATAGACTAAGACATAGACTAAGACATAGACTAAGACATAGACTAAGACATAGACTAAGACATAGACTAAGACATAGACTAAGACATAGACTAAGACATAGACTAAGACATAGACTAAGACATAGACTAAGACATAGACTAAGACATAGACTAAGACATAGACTAAGACATAGACTAAGACATAGACTAAGACATAGACTAAGACATAGACTAAGACATAGACTAAGACATAGACTAAGACATAGACTAAGACATAGACTAAGACATAGACTAAGACATAGACTAAGACATAGACTAAGACATAGACTAAGACATAGACTAAGACATAGACTAAGACATAGACTTAGACATAGACTAAGACATAGACTAAGACATAGACTAAGACATAGACTAAGACATAGACTAAGACATAGACTAAGACATAGACTAAGACATAGACTAAGACATAGACTAAGACATAGACTAAGACATAGACTAAGACATAGACTAAGACATAGACTAAGACATAGACTAAGACATAGACTAAGACATAGACTAAGACATAGACTAAGACATAGACTAAGACATAGACTAAGACATAGACTAAGACATAGACTAAGACATAGACTAAGACATAGACTAAGACATAGACTAAGACATAGACTAAGACATAGACTAAGACATAGACTAAGACATAGACTAAGACATAGACTAAGACATAGACTTAGAAATAGACTAAGACATAGACTAAGACATAGACTAAGACATAGACTAAGACATAGACTAAGACATAGACTAAGACATAGACTAAGACATAGACTAAGACATAGACTAAGAAATAGACTAAGACATAGACTAAGACATAGACTAAGACATAGACTAAGACATAGACTAAGACATAGACTAAGACATAGACTAAGACATAGACTAAGACATAGACCAAGACATAGACTAAGACATAGACTAAGACATAGACTAAGACATAGACTAAGACATAGACTAAGACATAGACTAAGACATAGACTAAGACATAGACTAAGACATAGACTAAGACATAGACTAAGACATAGACTAAGACATAGACTAAGACATAGACTAAGACATAGACTAAGACATAGACTAAGACGTAGACTAAGACATAGACTAAGACATAGACTAAGACATAGACTAAGACATAGACTAAGACATAGACTAAGACATAGACTAAGACATAGACTAAGACATAGACTAAGACATAGACTAAGACATAGACTAAGACATAGACTAAGACATAGACTAAGACATAGACTAAGACATAGACTAAGACATAGACTAAGACATAGACTAAGACATAGACTAAGACATAGACTAAGACATAGACTAAGACATAGACTAAGACATAGACTAAGACATAGACTAAGACATAGACTAAGACATAGACTAAGACATAGACTAAGACATAGACTAAGACATAGACTAAGACATAGACTAAGACATAGACTAAGACATAGACTAAGACATAGACTAAGACATAGACTAAGACATAGACTAAGACATAGACTAAGACATAGACTAAGACATAGACTAAGACATAGACTAAGACATAGACTAAGACATAGACTAAGACATAGACTAAGACATAGACTAAGACATAGACTAAGACATAGACTAAGACATAGACTAAGACATAGACTAAGACATAGACTAAGACATAGACTAAGACATAGACTAAGACATAGACTAAGACATAGACTAAGACATAGACTAAGACATAGACTAAGACATAGACTAAGACATAGACTAAGACATAGACTAAGACATAGACTAAGACATAGACTAAGACATAGACTAAGACATAGACTAAGACATAGACTAAGACATAGACTAAGACATAGACTAAGACATAGACTAAGACATAGACTAAGACATAGACTAAGACATAGACTAATACATAGACTAAGACATAGACTAAGACAAAGACTAACACATAGACTAAAATATAGACTAGGATATAGACTAAGATATAGACTAAGCCATAGACTAAGACATAGACTAAGACATAGACTAAGATATAGACTAAGACATAGACTAAGACATAGACTAAGACACAGACTAATACATAGATTAAAACATTGACTAAAACATAGATTAAGACATAGACTAAGACATAGGCTAAGACATAGACTAAGACATAGACTAAGACATAAACTTAGACATAGACTAAGACATAGAATAAGACATAGATTGAGACTAAGACATAGACTAAGACAGATACTAAGACATAGACTAAGTCACAAACTAAGAAAAAATTTACATTACTGTTCGAAGTTGTTTACATATGCATTAAAATGTAAAAGTTTTTCCGTATACAGACTTTGTGTCTCTCTTAAATTAAATTTTAATATATAACCATGTTTTTTTATTCATTCTCAACTTTAAGTCCCTTCAAACTTTTTACAAGTTCATCAATATTCCAAAGTTTTTTTTACTCCTCCAAACTTTTCAACCAAACTAAAATCAAAACTTATTTTTCTTATTTAGTTTCATACAAATGCTAAAAATCAAGCACTATGGGGTTGAAAAGGAAGAATTCTTGAAACATTGGTGGTAGAATACAAAGAAACATAAAATATTTATAGAATATAATAGAAAATTTAGTAAATTTTTGGTTTTGATTCCAAAGAAACTGAAATTTTTAAGATTCTAAATATTTAAAGCAAAAAACAATCTTTCTGAAGTACTTTCTGAAATATATTAATTATGTATTGTAAGGCCCTTTTATGCATAGTGGTTGTTTTATTAAAGTATTTAAAATTTATCTTTATACTATTCTTTTTTAACCAAGTTAAATAATAATATAAAATAGAAATAAAAAATTCTTTCGATATGTTCACCAGAGCGTATAAGTGATATTGATTTTATTTTCTTTCAAGTACAACTTGACGTATGATTTATATTAATACTAAATCTTAAGTTATCTGCCCTTAGCAGTTAAAATGTGCAATAAAATTTATTAGAAAAATTATTTAAATAATAGTCACTTAAATATTTAAACATTTTATGGCTTACAAATTGCTCTTTTGATTTTTTAAGTAGCAAAAGGGGGTTATAGTTACATATAATGCGCCTAAAAGAATTCATAGCAAAATTTACGTTGCTAATCTGTGTTTAAGTTTTAGATTATTTAAAAATTTATAATATTCTTGCCAAATAATGCCTCTTTTCGAGACGCTAGTCGTTTTATTCAACTATTGCCTTATTCTTTGGCTATGGTTTAATAATTCTTGTAACTGATGGATGCCTGTGTGGTGGACTTGCATTGTTAGCAGTGGAAGTTTGTACATTAGATCGTGGAGCCGAATAGAAATAAAAAATTACTTTTAAGTCACCCATTAATAATAAACTTTGATCGACTTTGATCCAATATTTCGAAAAGTTCAATTTTAAAACCTCTCCTTGGATACGAAACTTCTCCCAAAACAAAACATAGACTAAGACATAGAATAATACATAGACTAAAACATAGACTAAGACATAGACTAAGACGTAGACTAAGACATAGACTAAGACATAGACTAAGACATAGACTATAACATAGACTATGACATAGGCTAAGACATAGACTGAGACATAGACTAAGACATAGACCAAGACATAGACTGAGACATAGACTTAGACATAGACTAAGACATAGACTAAGGCATTGACTAGGACATAGACTAAGACATAGACTAAGACATAGACTAAGACATAGACTAAGGCATAGACTAAGGCATAGACTAAGACATAGACTAAGACATAGACTAAGACATAGACTAAGACATAGACTAAGACATAGACTAAGACATAGACTAAGACATAGACTAAAACATAAACTAAGACATAGACTATGACATATACTAAGACACAGACTAAGACATACTCTAAGACATAAAGTAATAATAAGACATATACTAAGACATAGACTAAAACATATACTAAGACATAGACTAAAACATAGACTAAGACATAGACTAAGACATAGACTAAAACATAGACTAAGACATAGACTAAGACATAGACTAAGACATAGACTAAGACATAGACTAAGACATAGACTAAGACATAGACTAAGACATAGACTAAGACATAGACTAAGACATAGACTAAGACATAGACTAAGACATAGACTAAGACATAGACTAAGACATAGACTAAGACATAGACTAAGACATAGACTAAGACATAGACTAAGACATAGACTAAGACATAGACTAAGACATAGACTAAGACATAGACTAAGACATAGACTAAGACATAGACTAAGACATAGACTAAGACATAGACTAAGACATAGACTAAGACATAGACTAAGACATAGACTAAGACATAGACTAAGACATAGACTAAGACATAGACTAAGACATAGACTAAGACATAGACTAAGACATAGACTAAGACATAGACTAAGACATAGACTAAGACATAGACTAAGACATAGACTAAGACATAGACTAAGACATAGACAAAGACTAAGACATAGACTAAGACATAGACTTAGACATAGACTAAGACATAGACTAAGACATAGACTAAGACATAGACTAAGACATAGACTATGACATACTCTAAGACACAGACTAAGACATACTCTAAGACATAAAGTAAGAATAAGACATATACTAAGACATAGACTAAAACATATACTAAGACATAGACTAAAACATAGACTAAGACATAGACTAAGACATAGACTAAGACATAGACTAAGACATAGACTAAGACATAGACTAAGACATAGACTAAGACATAGACTAAGACATAGACTAAGACATAGACTAAGACATAGACTAAGACATAGACTAAGACATAGACTAAGACATAGACTAAGACATAGACTAAGACATAGACTAAGACATAGATTAAGACATAGACTAAGACATAGACTAAGACATAGACTAAGACATAGACTAAGACATAGACTAAGACATAGACTAAGACATAGACTAAGACATAGACTAAGACATAGACTAAGACATAGACTAAGACATAGACTAAGACATAGACTAAGACATAGACTAAGACATAGACTAAGACATAGACTAAGACATAGACTAAGACATAGACTAAGACATAGACTAAGACATAGACTCAGACATAGACTAAGACATAGACTAAGACATAGACTAAGACATAGACTAAGACATAGACTAAGACATAGACTAAGACATAGACTAAGACATAGACTAAGACATAGACTAAGACATAGACTAAGACATAGACTAAGACATAGACTAAGACATAGACTAAGACATAGACTAAGACATAGACTAAGACATAGACTAAGACATAGACTAAGACTTAGACTAAGACATAGACTAAGACATAGACTAAGACATAGACTAAGACATAGACTAAGACATAGACTAAGACATAGACTAAGACATAGACTAAGACATAGACTAAGACATAGACTAAGACATAGACTAAGACATAGACTAAGACATAGACTAAGACATAGACTAAGACATAGACTAAGACATAGACTAAGACATAGACTAAGACATAGACTAAGACATAGACTAAGACATAGACTAAGACATAGACTAAGACATAGACTAAGACATAGACTAAGACATAGACTAAGACATAGACTAAGACATAGACTAAGACATATACTAAGACATAGACTCAGACATAGACTAAGACATAGACTAAGACATAGACTAAGACATAGACTAAGACATAGACTAAGACATAGACTAAGACATAGACTAAGACATAGACTAAGACATAGACTAAGACATAGACTAAGACATAGACTAAGACATAGACTAAGACATAGACTAAGACATAGACTAAGACATAGACTAAGACATAGACTAAGACTTAGACTAAGACATAGACTAAGACATAGACTAAGACATAGACTAAGACATAGACTAAGACATAGACTAAGACATAGACTAAGACATAGACTAAGGCATAGACTAAGACATAGACTAAGACATAGACTAAGACATAGACTAAGACATAGACTAAGACATAGACTAAGACATAGACTAAGACATAGACTAAGACATAGACTAAGACATAGACTAAGACATAGACTAAGACATAGACTAAGACATAGACTAAGACATAGGCTAAGACATAGACTAAGACGTAGACTAAGGCATAGACTAAAACATAGACTAAGACATAGACTAAGACATAGACTAAGACATAGACTAAGACTTAGACTAAGACATAGACTAAGACATAGACTAAAACATAGAATAAGATAGAGACTAAGACATAGACTCTGATACAGACTAGACATTTTTTAATTTTATAGATTTGTTCAAAATAAAAAATTCTCTAAAATTTTTAAAAATGCATTTGATAGAAGTTTTTAAATCGCCTCAATTTTAATTTCAATTCGTTATTTAAAACCATTTCTTTGCTATGATATTCAACTAACCAACCAAATAAAAATGAATGTGGTAGTAAATAATAAAAACCAACTCAGCAAAAAATTTTTCTGCGCTATTTTAATTAAGGTGGGTTAGATTTTAGAAATTCCAATAAATCAAAACCATTTTCAAAGCTTGGTTTTGGAAAAAATGTTAATTTCTGAATGGCTATGAATGGATTTTTTTTTTTCTAACCATTTTCCTCGTTATAATTTCGACCTTTACTGAGAAAATTTACATGTTCCATTAATTTTGTTCATGTTTCCAGTGGTTCATTTACAGCCATTACTTTAATAACAGCAGCATCATCATGAAGAACTATATTCTAGTATTGGTTTGTTCATTTTTTTTTTTTTTGTATAAACTTGTATGTACAAAGCCATGATTTTGTATGTAATCATATATTCAGGCAAATTTATCCCAGCAGTCCGAAATTAGTGAAGAATCGGAACAAAAATTTAACTTTTTGTTGTATTGATCACTTCTAATGATTAACATATGGAGTAATTTTTTAGGTGTTGAGGATATTCAACTTTAAACTGCTAGGATTTTAACAAACTCACACACTAACATACATACATATGTAGAACATCCAGGAAAAGCCAAACCCTTTTAAAATGAAACGCACATATTAGATTTTACTCGAACACCCAAAAGTATGCAAGCATTTGTGTGTTCTCTATATCTTTTTCCTTCTACACTCTTTTTTCAAACATTTAACATCTTGTTCGTATTATTGAGACTGTGTGTAAGTTCACATATGCATGTGGATATGAAAGGAGTGGAATATTGCTAACTTCCGTTGCAGTTTCTACTAATTAATCACGTGAATGACCTTGACACTTTAATATAAAACTTAAATAGAATTATAAATAAATGTTGAGAGATATGTATGTATGTGTTCAATTTAAAAAAAAGTTCCGTACCAAAATGAAGTTATTAACATGAGTTTGCAAAAATTAAAATTTATTTTACTTTGTGGTGAAAGTTAAAAAGTTAAATGGGGGATAGCATTAAGGAAAAAGTTAAAACGATTTTCAATTTTGATATAATTAATTAAGAGGAAGTTTTCAAAAGGAAATCATTAATTTTAGGAACATGTTTTGTATTTTTTGTTAACAATTTAGAAAAACTCTTTATACCCTACCTCTAAAAGTTTTCATTAAGTTCGCTACATTATATTATTAAATAGTTGAAAGGGTGTAATTAGTTTATATTTATATGCGAATGTGTGACTTCCTAAATCTCATTATCAAAAATATTATTCACAATTTAAAGTGCCCATTTCACTTTCATTTGGAAAATTTCCTATAAAAATAGGAAATTTTTGAAAAATTTCCTATAAAAATAGGAAATTTTTGAAAAATTTCCTATAAAAATAGGAAATTTTTGAAAAATTTCCTATAAAAATAGGAAATTTTTGAAAAATTTCCTATAAAAATAGGAAATTTTTGAAAAATTTCCTATAAAAATAGGAAATTTTTGAAAAATTTCCTATAAAAATAGGAAATTTTTGAAAAATTTCCTATAAAAATAGGAAATTTTTGAAAAATTTCCTATAAAAATAGGAAATTTTTGAAAAATTTCCTATAAAAATAGGAAATTTTTGAAAAATTTCCTATAAAAATAGGAAATTTTTGAAAAATTTCCTATAAAAATAGGAAATTTTTGAAAAATTTCCTATAAAAATAGGAAATTTTTGAAAAATTTCCTATAAAAATAGGAAATTTTTGAAAAATTTCCTATAAAAATAGGAAATTTTTGAAAAATTTCCTATAAAAATAGGAAATTTTTGAAAAATTTCCTATAAAAATAGGAAATTTTTGAAAAATTTCCTATAAAAATAGGAAATTTTTGAAAAATTTCCTATAAAAATAGGAAATTTTTGAAAAATTTCCTATAAAAATAGGAAATTTTTGAAAAATTTCCTATAAAAATAGGAAATTTTTGAAAAATTTCCTATAAAAATAGGAAATTTTTGAAAAATTTCCTATAAAAATAGGAAATTTTTGAAAAATTTCCTATAAAAATAGGAAATTTTTGAAAAATTTCCTATAAAAATAGGAAATTTTTGAAAAATTTCCTATAAAAATAGGAAATTTTTGAAAAATTTCCTATAAAAATAGGAAATTTTTGAAAAATTTCCTATAAAAATAGGAAATTTTTGAAAAATTTCCTATAAAAATAGGAAATTTTTGAAAAATTTCCTATAAAAATAGGAAATTTTTGAAAAATTTCCTATAAAAATGGGAAATTTTTGAAAAATTTCCTATAAAAATAGGAAATTTTTGAAAAATTTCCTATAAAAATAGGAAATTTTTGAAAAATTTCCTATAAAAATAGGAAATTTTTGAAAAATTTCCTATAAAAATAGGAAATTTTTGAAAAATTTCCTATAAAAATAGGAAATTTTTGAAAAATTTCCTATAAAAATAGGAAATTTTTGAAAAATTTCCTATAAAAATAGGAAATTTTTGAAAAATTTCCTATAAAAATAGGAAATTTTTGAAAAATTTCCTATAAAAATAGGAAATTTTTGAAAAATTTCCTATAAAAATAGGAAATTTTTGAAAAATTTCCTATAAAAATAGGAAATTTTTGAAAAATTTCCTATAAAAATAGGAAATTTTTGAAAAATTTCCTATAAAAATAGGAAATTTTTGAAAAATTTCCTATAAAAATAGGAAATTTTTGAAAAATTTCCTATAAAAATAGGAAATTTTTGAAAAATTTCCTATAAAAATAGGAAATTTTTGAAAAATTTCCTATAAAAATAGGAAATTTTTGAAAAATTTCCTATAAAAATAGGAAATTTTTGAAAAATTTCCTATAAAAATAGGAAATTTTTGAAAAATTTCCTATAAAAATTTCCTATAAAAATAGGAAATTTTTGAAAAATTTCCTATAAAAATAGGAAATTTTTTAAAAATTTCCTATAAAAATAGAAAATTTTTGAAAAATTTCCTATAAAAATAGGAAATTTTTGAAAAATTTCCTATAAAAATAGGAAATTTTTGAAAAATTTCCTATAAAAATAGGAAATTTTTGAAAAATTTCCTATAAAAATAGGAAATTTTTGAAAAATTTCCTATAAAAATAGGAAATTTTTGAAAAATTTCCTATAAAAATAGAAAATTTTTTAAAAATTTCCTATAAAAATAGGAAATTTTTGAAAAATTTCCTATAAAAATAGGAAATTTTTGAAAAATTTCCTATAAAAATAGGAAATTTTTGAAAAATTTCCTATAAAAATAAGAAATTTTTGAAAAATTTCCTATAAAAATAGGAAATTTTTGAAAAATTTCCTATAAAAATAGGAAATTTTTGAGAAATTTCCTATAAAAATAGGAAATTTTTGAAAAATTTCCTATAAAAATAGGAAATTTTTGAAAAATTTCCTATAAAAATAGGAAATTTTTGAAAAATTTCCTATAAAAATAGGAAATTTTTGAAAAATTTCCTATAAAAATAGGAAATTTTTGAAAAATTTCCTATAAAAATAGGAAATTTTTGAAAAATTTCCTATAAAAATAGGAAATTTTTGAAAAATTTCCTATAAAAATAGGAAATTTTTGAAAAATTTCCTATAAAAATAGGAAATTTTTGAAAAATTTCCTATAAAAATAGGAAATTTTTGAAAAATTTCCTATAAAAATAGGAAATTTTTGAAAAATTTCCTATAAAAATAGGAAATTTTTGAAAAATTTCCTATAAAAATAGGAAATTTTTGAAAAATTTCCTATAAAAATAGGAAATTTTTGAAAAATTTCCTATAAAAATAGGAAATTTTTGAAAAATTTCCTATAAAAATAGGAAATTTTTGAAAAATTTCCTATAAAAATAGGAAATTTTTGAAAAATTTCCTATAAAAATAGGAAATTTTTGAAAAATTTCCTATAAAAATAGGAAATTTTTGAAAAATTTCCTATAAAAATAGGAAATTTTTGAAAAATTTCCTATAAAAATAGGAAATTTTTGAAAAATTTCCTATAAAAATAGGAAATTTTTGAAAAATTTCCTATAAAAATAGGAAATTTTTGAAAAATTTCCTATAAAAATAGGAAATTTTTGAAAAATTTCCTATAAAAATAGGAAATTTTTGAAAAATTTCCTATAAAAATAGGAAATTTTTGAAAAATTTCCTATAAAAATAGGAAATTTTTGAAAAATTTCCTATAAAAATAGGAAATTTTTGAAAAATTTCCTATAAAAATAGGAAATTTTTGAAAAATTTCCTATAAAAATAGGAAATTTTTGAAAAATTTCCTATAAAAATAGGAAATTTTTGAAAAATTTCCTATAAAAATAGGAAATTTTTGAAAAATTTCCTATAAAAATAGGAAATTTTTGAAAAATTTCCTATAAAAATAGGAAATTTTTGAAAAATTTCCTATAAAAATAGGAAATTTTTGAAAAATTTCCTATAAAAATAGGAAATTTTTGAAAAATTTCCTATAAAAATAGGAAATTTTTGAAAAATTTCCTATAAAAATAGGAAATTTTTGAAAAATTTCCTATAAAAATAGGAAATTTTTGAAAAATTTCCTATAAAAATAGGAAATTTTTGAAAAATTTCCTATAAAAATAGGAAATTTTTGAAAAATTTCCTATAAAAATAGGAAATTTTTGAAAAATTTCCTATAAAAATAGGAAATTTTTGAAAAATTTCCTATAAAAATAGGAAATTTTTGAAAAATTTCCTATAAAAATAGGAAATTTTTGAAAAATTTCCTATAAAAATAGGAAATTTTTGAAAAATTTCCTATAAAAATAGGAAATTTTTGAAAAATTTCCTATAAAAATAGGAAATTTTTGAAAAATTTCCTATAAAAATAGGAAATTTTTGAAAAATTTCCTATAAAAATAGGAAATTTTTGAAAAATTTCCTATAAAAATAGGAAATTTTTGAAAAATTTCCTATAAAAATAGGAAATTTTTGAAAAATTTCCTATAAAAATAGGAAATTTTTGAAAAATTTCCTATAAAAATAGGAAATTTTTGAAAAATTTCCTATAAAAATAGGAAATTTTTGAAAAATTTCCTATAAAAATAGGAAATTTTTGAAAAATTTCCTATAAAAATAGGAAATTTTTGAAAAATTTCCTATAAAAATAGGAAATTTTTGAAAAATTTCCTATAAAAATAGGAAATTTTTGAAAAATTTCCTATAAAAATAGGAAATTTTTGAAAAATTTCCTATAAAAATAGGAAATTTTTGAAAAATTTCCTATAAAAATAGGAAATTTTTGAAAAATTTCCTATAAAAATAGGAAATTTTTGAAAAATTTCCTATAAAAATAAAAAATTTTTGAAAAATTTCCTATAAAAATAGGAAATTTTTGAAAAATTTCTTATAAAAATATAAATAATGATGATAATGTAAAACCAAGGTACGTTACCACATGAACATTACGTTTAATCCCTTGACAATTGAAATCAATCTTTGCAAACATTTCTAGCTCCCTTTGTTCTTATTTTCCTAATTTATTATATTCAAACAAATAATGAAGAAAAACCTGCTAAAATGTTAATAAATTAACATACCAACAACTTTTAGTTAACAATACAAAATAATTAATATTAATCATACGCCACAATGGACTTAAATTAAAAACTTTTAATGACTTTTGGTGCGTTCGTTAAAAGAAAAATGCTTTAGTCTCTGCAAAAAAAATCTAAATGATTTATTATAGTTTTTATATTCTTTAATTTTTTTAACATGCGTATAAAAACTTTAGAATTTGTTCTGATAATTTCCTGTATTAATCCTCCAGCTGTATTTCCAATGTGAATTTATATTTATATAACTGTTTTTTTTTCTTTTGTCCTGAGTCATAATGACGCCTGTTTTTTGTTCGATGTAGAATGTTTTTTTTATCTATTTTTTAAATAAAATAGTTAACAATAGTTTTAAACAAATGTTGGCTCGAGGTGTTATTTCTTTTTTGTGCTAGTTTTTCAGTTTTTTTCCTCCTGGTTTAGTTTTTATAATAAAAGCTTTTTTTCTATTGTTGGATTTTCTTTTAGCCAAAAAAATGCATTTACGAGTCTAAAGCAGCATTAGGGGAAATTTTAAGAATTTTGCATAATGCAACTTTTAGTTTTTTTCTATTTTTTTTTTTTTTTTTTGTTAAAGAAACCATTTGCCTGACATTTGTTTTGTTGGCAGTTTTTGTCTGCCTTAATTTTTATCTTGGCAAATGATGATTGTATATTTTATATTCATTGTGGATATTCAAAATTTTAATTTCCGTTTTCTCCTTAATTTTTTTCTTTTCCTTTTTTATCCAAAGTAATTTGATATGTTCCAATTGTAATATCAGCTTAATTTTGAAAACAAATTAAAAAAGTTCAATAGTTTTTAAGGAATTGGCAGACTTGAGATCTTTTTAAATTGATATTAATGTTTGAATGGGTGAGCCAGTTTAGAAAAATTTTGGTAAACATTTTTCTTTAGAAAATTTTTGGTAAAATTTTTCTTTAGAAAATTTTTGGTAAAATTTTTCTTTAGAAAAATTTTGGTAAAAATTTTTCTTTAGAAAAATTTTGGTAAAAATTTTTCTTTAGAAAAATTTTGGTAAAAATTTTTCTTTAGAAAAATTTTGGTAAAAATTTTTCTTTGGAAAAATTTTGGTAAAAATTTTTCTTTGGAAAAATTTTGGTAAAAATTTTTCTTTGGAAAAATTTTGGTAAAAATTTTTCTTTAGAAAAATTTTGGTAAAAATTTTTCTTTAGAAAAATTTTGGTAAAAATTTTTCTTTAGAAAAATTTTGGTAAAAATTTTTCTTTAGAAAAATTTTGGTAAAAATTTTTCTTTAGAAAAATTTTAGTAAAAATTAAATAAATAAATAAAAGCATTTTTTCTTTATAAAAATTTTGATGAAAAATTTTTTCTTTATAAAAATTTTGATGAAAAAATTTTGGTAAACAAATGCTTTCTCTAGAAAAATGATGGTAAAAATTTTAGTTTATAAAAACTTTTTCTTTAGAAAAATTATGATAAAAATTTTTCTTCAGAAAAAATAAAAATTTTTCTTTGGAAAAATTTTGGTAAACATTTTTCGTTGGAAAAATTTTGGTAAACATTTGTTTTTAGAAAAATTTTGGCAAAAACATTTTTTCTTTATAAAAATTTTGATGAAAAAATTTTTTCTTTATAAAAATTTTGATGAAAAAAGTTTTTCTTTATAAAAATTTTGATGAAAAAATTTTTTCTTTATAAAAATTTTGATGAAAAAATTTTTTCTTTATAAAAATTTTGATGAAAAAATTTTTTCTTTATAAAAATTTTGATGAAAAAATTTTTTCTTTTTAAAAATTTTGACCAAAAAATTTTTTATTTAGAAAATTTTGGTAAAAATTTTTCTTTAAAAAATTTTTGGTAAAAATTTTTCTTTAGAAAAATTTTTGTAATTTTGTTTTATGTTTCTTTAGAAAAATTTTGATAAAAATGTTTCTTTAGAAAAATTTTGTAAAAATTTTTCTTTACAAAATTTTGCTAAAAATTTTTCTTTAGAAAAATTTTGATGAAAAATTTTTGTCTTAAGAAAAATATTTTTGAGTATTTTTTTTTTTCTTTAAAAAATAGTTTTGACAATTTTTTTTCTTTAGAAAAATTTTAGTGATTTTCTTTTTTTTAGAAAAATTTTGATGAAAAATTTTTTTTTAGAAATATTTTATTTAGAAAAATTTTGGCAAAACATTTTTTCTTTAGAAAAAAATTTTTCTTTAGAAAAAATTTTTTCTTTAGAAAAATTTTGGTAAAAAATTTTTTTCTTTAAAAAAAATTTGATAAAAAAAATTGGTTTAGAAAAATTTTGGTAAAAAAATTTTTTCCTTAGAAAATTTTTGTAAAAAAATTTTGGCAAAAAAAATCTGTCTGTCCATCTGTCTGTCTGTCTGTCTATCTGTCTGTCCATCCGTCTGTCTGTCCATCCGTCTGTCTGTCTGTCCATCCGTCTGTCTGTCTGTCCATCCGTCTGTCCGTCCATCCGTCTGTCCATCTGTCTGTATGTCCGTCCATCTGTCTGTCTGTTTGATTTTTTTTTAGTGATCGCAGACCTTTGCCCCAATGCCTCTATCTCCTTCAGTTTTCAAGAAAATCAAAGTTTTTCAATAAATTGGGCTTAAAAACGAATTTAAAAGTTTTTTTTTAGTGATCACAGATTTTTGCCCAAATGGATTTATCTCCTTTAGTTTCTAGGAAATATAAAGTTTTATGTTTTCATATATAAACTTCAAAAAAATTGGATTTTAGTACTAATTATGAAATTTTTTTAGTCATCACAGATTTTTGCCCAAATGTCTCTATTTTCTTTAGTTTCCAAGAAAATCAAAGTTTTTTGTTTTCATATAAAAATTTAAAAAAATTGGGTTTTAGTACGAATTTTTAACTCTTTTTTAGCGATCACAGATTTTTGCCCAAATGGCTCCATCTCCTTTAGTTTCCAAGAAAATCGAAGTTTTGTGTTTTCATATAAAGATTTTAAAAAAATTTGGTTTTAGTACGAACTTTAATTTTTTTTTAGTGATCACAGATTTTTGCCCAAATTGCTCTTTCTCCCTTAGTTTCCAAGAAAATCATAGTTTTTTTGTTTTCATATAAAAATTTTCAAAATATTGAAAATTGACTATAAATTTTTTCGTAAACCAAAATTGACTATAAATTTTCTAAATACAATATCAAAAATTTACTATTCATTTTGGAAATATCATAAATTGATTTTAAATTCTCTAAATGTCGAAAATTTGCTAAAAAATTGTCTGAATATCGAAAATAAATTTTCTATATCGAAACTTTACTAGAAATTTTCTTCTTCACAATTTTCTTTATATATGACCCGGTCTATGAAATTAGCTAATTTTGTTTTTAAGTCATAAGCGACCTTTTCCCTTTTCATAGACCATATATTAAATTTTCTATAAAGGTTCTATGGATCAAAAATTTACTATAATTTTTCTATATAATTAAAACTAACTATAAATTTACTCTATATTGAAAATCTACTACAAATTTTCTCTACATCGAAAATAAAATTTTGTCTATATTGATAATTCACTAAAAATATAAAAAAATAAAATTGACTATAAATTTGTTAATATCGATTAATTACTATAAAGCTTTGTTATATCAAAAATTTACTATAAATTTTAATCCAACATTTTGTCAAACTAAGCAAAACAAGACTACACTTAACTCTTAGGCGTAGAGTAACTTTGGTCGACCTTGGCCGATATTTCTTTTAAACTTAAAATGTATATTAAACATTTTATAAATTCCCATTATCTCGGTGTTTATTTAACTGAAAAATTTCTTTTCCAGATGCCTGGTATCCAAACTATTCGATGTCTGTCCACGCAGCACAGTCGAAGAGATGGAACGGCAGAATGAGGTACAAATTGCCTGGGGTACTGGTATAGCGGGTCATGTGGCCGAAAGTGGTGAACCGGTTAATATACCAGATGCATATCAGGTGAGAATTTTTAAAACATAATTTCCATAATTTTCACATTCGACTAGTATTTACTAAAATGAAAAATTTTCATTCAAAATTTATGAAATAAAATTATTTCAATTTCTACCACATAAACTTTTTAAATAACACAAAATTTGTCTGTATTTTTTGAAATTATTTTCAAAACGTAATTTTTCTGCTTAATCATCATTAACATCATCATCATCATCGATTTTACTAAACAAATAAAAACTTAAACAAAAGCCGCAGACAATTTATAAATATTTTGTTTAATTTACTACCGAAAAATGTTAAATACAAAGAAAAAATTATTTATTATAAAATTGTTAAACAAACAATTTATGCCGCAAATGTATTAAATGTCTTTGGCTATTGAATTTAATATTGAATCGCGACTGCTCATGTTTATTTTCGATATCGAAGGCAGTGGCAGAGCGATAATTTGGTCATGTTAAAGCCAAATTTCCTTTACATCGAAAATTCAATATAGAATTCTCTATGGCATAAATTTGCTATAAATTTTGTTTATAACAAAAATTTACTATGAAATTTCTCTATATCTAAAAATTTACTATAAATTTTGTCTATAAAAAAAATTTGCTATAAATTTTCTCTATATCGAAAATTTCCTATAAATTTTCTGTGTATTGAAAACTTACTATAAATTTTCTCTATATCGAAAATTTGCTATAAATTTTCTGTATATTGAAAATTTACCAAAAATTATCTCAATATCGAAAATTTACCATAAATTTTCTCTATATCGAAAGTTTACTATAAATTTTCTATGTAACGAAAATTTATTAAAAATTTTGCCTAAATCAAAAATTTACTATAAACATTCTCTATATCAAAAATTTACTATAAATTTTCTCTGTATCGAAAATTTACTATAAATTTTCTCTATATCGAAAATTTACTATAAATTTTTTATATATCAAAAATTTACTATAAATTTTGTCTATATCGAAAATTTACTATAAATTTCCCTTCATCAAAAATTTACTATAAATTTTCTCTATATCGAAAATTGACTAAATTTTCTGTATATCAAAAACTTACTATAAATTTTTTCTATATCGAAAATTTACTATAAATTTTCTCTATGTCGAATATTTACTATAAATTTTCTCTATATCGAAAATTTACTATAAATTTTCTCTATATCAAAAATTTACTATAAATTTTCTCTATATCGAAAATTTACTAAAAATCTTCTCTAAAACAAAAATTTACTATAAATTTTCTCTATAACAAAAATTTACTATAAATTTTCTCTATATCGAAAATTTACTATTAATTTTCTCTATATCGAAAATTTACTATAAATTTTCGCTATATCGAAAATTTGCTATAAATTTTCTCTATATCGAAAATTTACTATAAATTTTCTTTGTATCGAAAATTTACTATAAATTTTCTCTATATCGTAAATTTACTATAAATTTTCTCTATATCGAAAATTTACTATAAATTTTCTCTATATCGAAAATTTACTATAAATTTTTTCTATATCGAAAATTTACATAAATTTTCTCTATATCGAAAATTTACTATAAATTTTCTCTACATCGTAAATTTACTATAAATTTTCTCTATATCGAAAATTTACTATAAATTTTTTCTATATCGAAAATTTACCATAAATTTTTTCTATATCGAAAATTTACATAAATTTTCTCTATATCGAAAATTTACTATAAATTGTCTCTATATCGAAAATTCAGTATAAATTTTCTTTATATCGAAAATTTACTATAAATTGTCTCTATATCGAAAATTTACTATAAATTTTCTCTATATCAAAAATTTACTATAAATTGTCTCTATATCGAAAATTCAGTATAAATTTTCTTTATATCGAAAATTTACTATAAATTTTCTCTATATCGAAAATTTACTATAAATTGTCTCTATATCGAAAATTTATTATAAATTTTCTCTATATCGAAAACTTACTATAAATTTTGTCTATATCGAAAATTTGCTATAATATTTCTCTATATCGAAAATTTACTATAAATTGTCTCTATACCGAAAATTTATAGTAAATTTTCTCTATATCGAAAATTTACTATAAATTGTCTCTATGTCGAAAATTTACTATAAATTTTCTCTATATCGAAAATTTACTATAATTTTCTCTGTATCGAAAATTTACTATAAATTTTCTCTATATCGAAAATTTACTATAAATTTTCTCTATATCGAAAATTTACTATAAATTTTCTTTATATCGAAAATTTGCTATACATTTTTTCTATATAGAAAATTTACTATAAATTTTCTTTATATCGAAAATTTACTATAAATTTTCTCTATATCGAAAATTTACTATAAACTTTTTCTATATCGAAAATTTACTATAAATTTTCTCTATATCGAAAACTTACTATAAATTTTCTCTACATCGAAAATTTACTATAAATCTTCTCTAAAACAAAAATTTACTATAAATTTTCTCTGCAACAAAAATTTACTATAAATTTTCTCTGCAACAAAAATTTACTATAAATTTTCTCTATATCGAAAATTTACTATAAATTTTCTCTATATCGAAAATTTACTATAAATTTTCTCTATATCGAAAATTTACTATAAATTTTCTCTATATCGAAAATTTACTATAAATTTTCTCTATATCGAAAATTCACTATAAATTTTTTTTATATTGAAAATTTACTATAAATTTTCTCTATATCGAAAATTTGCTATACATTTTTTCTATATTAAAAATTTACCATAAATTTTTTCTATATCGAAAGTTTCCTATACATTTTCTATGTAGCAAAAATTTGCTGAAAAAATTTTTTCCTTAGAAAAATTTTACTAAAAAAATTTTTTTCTTTAAAAAAAATTTTGCTTAAAAAAGTTTCTCTTTAAAAAAAATTTATAAAAAAAATTTTCTCTTTAAAAAAATTTTTATAAAAAAATTTTTTCTTTAGAAAAATTTTGGTAAACAATTTTTTCTTTAGTAAAATTTTGGTAAAAAATTTTTTCTTTAGAAAAATTTTGGTAAAAAATTTTTTTCTTTAGAAAAATTTTGGTAAAAAAAAATAGTTTAAGAAATTTTTTCTACAGAAAAATTTTCTTTTAAGAAATTTTTTCTATGGAAAAATTTTCCTTTACGAGATTGTTTCTTTTGGAAAATTTTCTTTTAGGAAATTTTTTCCATAGAAAAATTTTCGTTAAAAAAGTTTTTCTATAGAAAAATTTTAGTTAAAAAAGTTTTTCTAAAGAAAAACTTTCGATCAAAAAGTTTTCTGAAGAAAAATTTTCGTTAAAAAAGTTTTTCTAAAGAAAAATTTTAGTTAAAAAAATTTTTTTATAGACAAATTTTCGTTTAAGATTTTTTTTTTTTAAAATGTTTTCTAAATTTTCATTAAAAAAATTTTCTAAAGCTAAATTTTCGTTAAAAAAATTGTTCTAAACAAACATTTTCGTTTAGCAAATTTTTCTAAAGAAAAATGATCGTTAAAACAATTTTTCTAAAAAAAAATTTTCGTTAAAAAAAATTTTCTAAAGAAAAATTTTCGTTAAAAAAATTTTTGTAAAGAAAAATTTTCGTTAAAAAAATTTTTGTAAAGAAAAATTTTCGTTAAAAAAATTTTTCTAAAGAAAAATTTTCTTTAAAAAATTTTTCTAATGAAAAATTTTCGTTAAAAAAAATTTTTCTAAAGAAAAATTTTCGTTAAAAAAATTTTTTCTAAAGAAAAATTTTCGTTAAAAAAATTTTGTAAAGAAAAATTTTTGTTTAAAAAAATTTTGTAAAGAAAAATTTTTGTTTAAAAAAAAATTGTAAAAAACAATTCTCTTTTTTCTTTTTTCTAAAGAAAACATTTTGTTAAAAAATTGTTTCCAAAGAAAACATTTTGTTAAAAAATTTTTTCTCTACAAAAATTTTCATTAAAAATTTTTTTTCATTTAAAAATTTTTGTTTAGGAAATTTTTTCTTTAGAAAAAATTTTGCCTAAGTTTGCCGGGTTAAGCTTTTTTGAATATAAATTCAATATGATACTAAATATAAATACTTTATTTTCATTCGTCTTTTTTATAAATAAATTTATATAATGGAGAAAAATGTCCTTGAATTATTATGGCAAATATTTCAATATCCTTTTGCTGTGCAAAATATTCATTGAATTATTTATTGATGGAATTAATTAAATAAATTAAAGGCTTTTTGAAACTTTTGTTAAGCAATTAAATTGTTTAAATAAATTGAATTATTAATTATTTGTCAAAGGAGTATTTGTCATGGAGTAGCTGTCAATTAGGCCTATTCATCATTTTATGACATAGTTTGTTGATTTTTTTTTTTCTTAGATTTGCCTAGTATTTTCTTGAGCTATTTTTATACGCTAATTGTTGTTTTATCTATTTTCTTTTTCTTCCCACAGGATGACCGTTTTAATTGTGAAATCGATACATTGACCGGCTATCGCACCAAGGCTCTGCTGTGCATGCCAATTAAGGATTCGTCGGGTGATGTCATTGGTGTGGCCCAAGTCATTAATAAACTAAACGGTGAACATTTCTCAGAAACTGATGAAAAGGTAAAGGAACTTAATTTGTATATAATTTAAGTAACACACATATCTATGGCTTGGTGCTAAAAGGGCCAATGTCAAAAAAGAAGAGTTTTGAGAAAATTTTAATTTAAGTTTTTTTTAGAAAAAACCCTTTAAAATCTCTTCTAAATTAAGTTAGAGATTAGCTGCTAGAGCCAAATAAAGAAGTTTAAAGCAGGGAATCTAATGCAATGATTAACTCAAAACATCTAAAAATTCACATTGGCCCTTTTACCACCAAGCCACAGATATAATATCTACATTTAGCAAATTTTTCAAATTGTAAGGATATTTTAAAAATCAAAACTTTGTAATCCTTATTAAACTTATTCTAGCTTATGATTCCAATGACATTTTAAATAAACCATAAACTTGTTTCTTAGAATGAGAACTTAAGTCCTTAATCTTATTGAGTATTTTAACAGAGTTTCGTTTCCATTTTTTTCTGTTTGTTACAAAAATAACCTTAAACTTTTAGGGATATTATTTTGTATTCCTTGTTCCGAACTTGTAAAAGTGTGCTTTGTCCTGCTGCTGTAGCTGCTATCACTTGAAACATTACTCATGCCAAGAGCTTCTTTAATACTTTTGAAAACTTTCTTTTTCGAAAAAAAAAATACTTAAAGTTTTTGCTTCTAGCGAATTGTTTAATTTTAAAAATTTTGTTCAAAAATAGTTTAGACAAGGGAGAAAAAACAAAATGGTTTTGTATTATTGGAGAAAAATGTCTAAAATAATTGGCTGAAAGGAAGTGGAATAAGTTATTGAGGATGGGTCTCTAAGGGATTGAAAGGAAACTACTATTTAAAACAAGAAGAAGGAAATTTTTCGAAAATTGACTATTTATAGGAAATTTTTCGAAAATTTACTATTTATAGAAAATTTTTCGAAAACTGACTATTTAAAGAAAATTTTTTCGAAAATTGATTATTTAAAGGAAATTTTTCGAAAATTGATTACTTAAAGAAATTTTTCGAAAATTGATTATTTAACGGAAATTTTTCGAAAATTGATTATTTAAAGGAAATTTTTCAAAAATTGACTATTTATAGGAAATTTTTCAAAAATTGACTATTTTTAAGAAAATTTTCGAAAATTTACTAATTATAGGAAATTTTTTCGAAAATTGACTATTTATAGGAAATATTTCGAAAATTGACTATTTATAGGAAATTTTTCGAAAATTTACTATTTATAGGAAATTTTTCGAAAATTGACTATTTATAGGAAATTTTTCGAAAATTGACTATTTATAGGAAATTTTTCGAAAATTGACTATTTATAGGAAATTTTTCGAAAATTGACTATTTATAGGAAATTTTTCGAAAATTGACTATTTATAGGAAAATTTTCGAAAACTGACTATTTATAGGAAATTTTTCGAAAACTGACTAGTTATAGAAAATTTTTCGAAAACTGACTCTAGGAAATTTTTCGAAAATTTACTATTATAGGAAAATTTTTCGAACATTGACTATTCATAGAAAATTTTTCGAAAATTGACTATTTATAGGAAATTTTTCAAAAATTGACTATTTTTAAGAAAATTTTCGAAAATTTACTAATTATAGGAAATTTTTTTGAAAATTGACTATTTAAAGGGAATTTTTCGAAAATTGACTATTTATAGGAAATTTTTCGAAAATTAAGTTTTTATAGGAAATGTTTCGAAAATTGACTATTTATAGGAAATTTTTCGAAAATTAATTATTTATAGGAAATTTTTCGAAAACTTACTAATTATAGGAAAATTTTCTAAAAATGACTATTTATAGGAAATTTTTCGAAAATTAAGTATTATAGGAAATTTTTCGAAAATTGACTATTTATAGGAAATTTTTTGAAAATTGACTATTTATAGGAAATTTTTCGAAAATTGACTATTTATAGGAAATTTTTCGAAAATTGATTATTTATAGGAAATTTTTCGAAAAATGACTATTTATAGGAAATTTTTCGAAAATTGACTATTCATAGGAAATTTTTCGAAAATTGACTATTTATAGGAAATTTTTCGAAAATTGACTATTCATAGGAAATTTTTCGTAAATTGACTATTTATAGGAAAATTTTCGAAAACTGACTATTTATAGGAAATTTTTCGAAAACTGACTCTAGGAAATTTTTCGAAAATTTACTATTATAGGAAAATTTTTCGAACATTGACTATTCATAGGAAATTTTTCGAAAATTGACTATTTAAAGGAAATTTTTCGAAAATTGACTATTTTAGGAAATTTTTGGATAATTGAATATTTTTTAAGAAATTTTTCGAAAATTGGCTATTTATAGGAAATTTTTCAAAAATTGTCTATTTATAGGAAATTTTTCGAAAACTGACTATTTCTATGAAATTTTTCAAAAACTGACTATTTATAGGAAATTTTTCGAATTTGACTATTTATAGGAAATTTTTCGAAAATTGACTATAGGCAATTTTTCGAAAATTATAAATAGTGAATTTTCGAAAAATTTCCTATAAATAGTCAATATTCGAAAAATTTCCTATAGTCAATTTTCGAAAAATTTCTTATAAAAAGTCAATTTTCGAAAAATTTCCTATAAATAGTCAATTTTCGAAAAATTTCCTTTAAATCGACAATTTTCGAAAAATTTCCTCTAAATCGACAATTTTCGAAAAATTTCCTAAAACTAGTCAATTTTCGAAAAATTTTCTATAAATAGTCAATTTTCGAAAAATTTACTATAAATAGTCAATTTTCGAAAAATTTCCTATTAATAGTCAATTTTTGAAAAATTTCCTATAAATAGTCAATTTTCGAAAAATTTCCTATAAATGTCAATTTTCGAAAAGTTTCCTTTAAATCGACAATTTTCGAAAAACTTACTCTAAATCGACAATTTTCGAAAAAGTTCCTATAAATAGTAAATTTTTGAAAAATTTCCTATAAATAGTCAATTTGCGAAAAATTTCCTATAAATAGTCAATTTGCGAAAAATTTCCTATGAATAGTCAATTTTTGAAAAATTTCCTATAAAAAGTCAAAAAGGAAAAGGAATTTTTATCAATTGTATCATTTTATCTTCTTTTTTCTTCAAGGTTTTTGCTTCCTATTTACAATTTTGTGGTATTGGTCTACGTAACGCTCAACTCTACGAGAAATCACAGTTGGAAATCAAACGTAATCAGGTGTTGCTCGATTTGGCACGCATGATCTTCGAGGAGCAGAGTACCATCGAACACATGGTCTTTCGTATTCTAACCCATATGCAGAGTCTAATACAATGCCAAAGAGTACAAATACTGTTGGTGCATGAAGCTTCCAAGGGTAGCTTTTCAAGAGTATTTGATTTTGAAGCTAATGATTTGAGTGAGGAGGAGTCGACAAATCGTACAAGTCCCTTTGAATCAAGATTTCCCATTAATGTGGGCATCACGGGACATGTGGCTACTACAGGAGAGGTGAGTGGTACTTAGTCAAAATGGTTTAAGTCTATTTTCTCAATTTTTTTTCCTTTGCCGTTTAGACTGTTAACATACCAAATGCTTATGCCGATGATCGTTTTGATCCCAGTGTTGATGAGAACATCAATTTCCAGCATAAATCTATTTTATGTATGGCCATTAAAAATTCATTGGGTCAAATTATTGGTGTCATACAATTGATTAACAAATTTGATAATTTGGTAAGTTTTGTTTTCTAAAAACTTTTTTTGTTTTTTTGGTTTCAATTATATTAATTTATCTCTATCCTTTCAGACTTTTACCAAAAATGATGAAAATTTTGTTGAAGCTTTTGCCATATTCTGTGGCATGGGCATACACAATACCCACATGTACGAGAAGGCCATTGTTGCCATGGCCAAACAAAGTGTCACATTGGAAGTTTTAAGTTATCATGCTTCGGCTACCATAGATGAGGCTCATCGTTTAAGGGTAAGTTGATGTTTGGGAGACATAATTGTCATCTTGTCCCTAAAATCATAAATTTTCATTATAATTTTATATTTTCTTTAATTTACCTTCGTTGGTATTTTTGCCTTGAATTTAGACAAAGAGATTAACTTCTTTTTTAGCAAATCCTCTAATTAACTAATTTTTTTTTATCTGGTACATGTTAGAAAACCTGCCACAAATTTCCTTGATTGGGGAAAACCCCATTTGTATTTATATTTAATAATTAAAAGCATTTGTAACAGATGTCAGTTATAATTGCGGGATTAAAGTTTTTGTTTTTTATGTTTTTGGTCATATTGTTTGTGGCAAAAGGCTTTATCTATTTTAATCCTACAAAAAATTAAATTTTAGCTGTTATTACGCACAATAGACTAAATTTATGTTAATTTGTAAAATAGGTTGAATGACCTTGTTTTGGTACGTGCTGTATTTAGAGGGATTTTGTGATAAGTTTTGCCAGGATGTTTAAAACAAATGGTAAATTTTTCAAAATTTCTAATGGAAAAAAAAAATTTTAAATTTCCTACTTTTTACAGAAAATTTTTCCAAAATTTTCTATTTTTGAAAGGAAATTTTTCAAAAATTGTCTATTTTTTAAAGGAAATTTTTCTAAAATTCCTTTTTTTTTAAAGTAAATTTTTCAAAAATTTCCTATTTTTTTAAGAAAATTTTTTAAAAATTTCCTTTTTTTTATTGGAAATTTTTAAAAAATTTTTCATTTTTATATTTTTTTTTTTAATATCCTATTCATACCCAATTTTCGAAAAATATTTTACAATAATCAATTTTCGAAAAATTTTCTTATAAATAATCAATTTTTGAAAATTTTTCTATAATAGTCAATCTTCGGAAAATTTCTTATAAATAGTCAATGTTCGAAAAATTTCCTATAAATAGTCAATTTTCGAAAAATTTCCTATAACTAGTCAATTTTCGAAAAATTTCCTATAAATAGTCAATTTTCGAAAAATTTCCTATAACTAGTCAATTTTCGAAAAATTTCCTATAAATAGTCAATTTTCGAAAAATTTCCTATAAATAGTCAATTTTCGAAAAATTTCCTATAACTAGTCAATTTTCGAAAAATTTCCTCTAACTAGTCAATTTTCGAAAAATTTCCTGTAACTAGTCAATTTTCGAAAAATTTCCTATAACTAGTCAATTTTCGAAAAATTTCCTATAACTAGTCAATTTTCGAAAAATTTCCTATAACTAGTCAATTTTCGAAAAATTTCCTATAACTAGTCAATTTTCGAAAAATTTCCTGTAACTAGTCAATTTTCGAAAAATTTCCTATAACTAGTCAATTTTCGAAAAATTTCCTATAACTAGTCAATTTTCGAAAAATTTCCTATAACTAGTCAATTTTCGAAAAATTTCCTATAACTAGTCAATTTTCGAAAAATTTCCTATAACTAGTGAATTTTCGAAAAATTTCCTATAACTAGTCAATTTTCGAAAAATTTGCTATATATTTTCGAAAAATTTCCTATAACTAGTCAATTTTCGAAAAATTTCCTATAACTAGTCAATTTTCGAAAAATTTCCTATAACTAGTCAATTTTCGAAAATTTTCCTATAAATAGTCAATTTTCGAAAAATTTCCTATAAATAGTCAATTTTCAAAAAATTTCCTATAAATATTCAATTTTCGAAAAATTTCCTATAAATAGTCAATTTTTGAAAAATTTCCTATAAATAGTCAATTTTCGAAAAATATCCTATAAATAGTTAATTTTCGAAAAATTTCCTATAACTAGTCAATTTTTGAAAAATATCCTGTAAATGGCAAATTTTCGAAAAATTTCCTATAACTAGTCAATTTTCGAAAAATTTCCTATAACTAGTCAATTTTCGAAAAATTTCCTATAACTAGTCAATTTTCGAAAAATTTCCTGTAACTAGTCAATTTTCGAAAAATTTCCTATAAATAGTCAATTTTCAAAAAATTTCCTATAAATAGTCAATTTTCGAAAAATTTCCTATAAATAGTAAATTTTCGAAAAATATCCTATAAATAGTTAATTTTTCGAAAAATTTCCTATAAATAGTCAATTTTCGAAAAATTTCCTATAAATAGTCAATTTTCGAAAAATTTCCTATAAATAGTCAATTTTCAAAAAATTTCTTATAAATATTCAATTTTCGAAAAATTTCCTATAAATAGTCAATTTTTGAAAAATTTCCTATAAATAGTCAATTTTTGAAAAATTTCCTATAAATAGTCAATTTTTGAAAAATTTCCTATAAATAGTCAATTTTTGAAAAATTTCCTATAAATAGTCAATTTTTTAAAAATTTCCTATAAATAGTCAATTTTTTAAAAATTTCCTATAAATAGTCAATTTTTGAAAAATTTCCTATAAATAGTCAATTTTTGAAAAATTTCCTATAAATAGTCAATTTTTGAAAAATTTCCTATAAATAGTCAATTTTTGAAAAATTTCCTATAAATAGTCAATTTTTCAAAAATTTTCTATAAATAGTTAATTTTTGACAAATTTCCTATAAATAGTCAATTTGAAAAACTTTCTAAACATAGGAAATTTTTCAAAAATTTCCTATTTTTATAGGAAATTTTTGAAAAATTTCCTACAAATAGTCAATTTCTTAAAAATTTTCTATAAATAGTAAATTTTCGAAAAATTTCCTATAGTCAGTTTTCGAAAAATTTCCTATAAATAGTAAATTTTCGAAAAATTTCCTATAAATAGTCAGTTTTCGAAAAATTTCCTATAAATAGTCAATTTTTTAAAATTTTTTTATAAATAGTCAATTTTCGAAAAAATTTCCTAAAAATAGTCAATTTTTAAATCGACAATTTTCGAAAAACTTACTCTAAATCGACAATTTTCGAAAAAGTTCCTATAAATAGTAAATTTTTGAAAAATTTCCTATAAATAGTCAATTTGCGAAAAATTTCCTATAAATAGTCAATTTGCGAAAAATTTCCTATGAATAGTCAATTTTTGAAAAATTTCCTAATTTTTGAAAAATTTCCTATAAATAGTCAATTTTTGAAAAATTTCCTATAAATAGTCAATTTTTCAAAAATTTTCTATAAATAGTTAATTTTTGACAAATTTCCTATAAATAGTCAATTTGAAAAACTTTCTAAACATAGGAAATTTTTCAAAAATTTCCTATTTTTATAGGAAATTTTTGAAAAATTTCCTACAAATAGTCAATTTCTTAAAAATTTTCTATAAATAGTAAATTTTCGAAAAATTTCCTATAGTCAGTTTTCGAAAAATTTCCTATAAATAGTAAATTTTCGAAAAATTTCCTATAAATAGTCAGTTTTCGAAAAATTTCCTATAAATAGTCAATTTTTTAAAATTTTTTTATAAATAGTCAATTTTCGAAAAAATTTCCTAAAAATAGTCAATTTTTGAAAAATTTCCTATAAATAGTCAATATTCGAAATTTTTTCTTAAAATAGTCAATTTTCGAAAAATTTCCTATAAATATTCAATTTTCCAAAAGTTTCCTATAAATGTTCAATTTTCAAAAATTTCGTATTAATAGTAAATTTTTGAAAAATTTCCTATAAATAGTAAATTTCTGAAAAATTTCCTATAAATAGTCAATATTCGAAATTTTTCCTTAAAATAGTAAATTTTCGAAAAATTCCTATAAATAGTCAATTTACGAAAAATTTTCTATAACTAGTCAATTTTCGAAAATTTTCTTATAAATAGTCAATTTACGAAAAGTTTTCTATAACTAGTCAATTTTCGAAATTTTTCCTTAAAATGTCAATTTTCGAAAAATTTCCTATAAATAGTCAATTTTCGAAAAATTTCCTATAAATAGTCAATTTTCGAAAAATTTCGAAAAATTTAATATAAATAGTTAATTTTCGAAAATTTTCCTATAACTAGTCAATTTTCGAAAAATATCCTATAAATAGTCAATTTACGAAAAATTTTCTATAACTAGTCAATTTTCGAAAATTTTCCTATAAATAGTCAATTTTCCAAAAAAAATTTTCCTATAAATAGTCAATTTTCGAAAAATTTCCTATAAATTGTCAATTTTCGAAAAATTTCCTATTTGTGGTCAATTTTCACAAAATATCCTATAAATAGTCAATTCGAAAAATTTTCTAAAAATAGGAATTTTTTCAAAAATGTAATATTTTTGTAGGAAATTTTTCAAAAATTTAATATTTTTATAGGAAATTTTTCAAAAATTTCCTATTTATATGGGAAATTTTTCTAAAATTTCCTATTTTTATAGGAATTTTTTCAAAAATTTTCTATTTTTATAGGAAATTTTTGAAAAATTTCTTACATTTTCATGTCATTTCCACACTCAAACAAAAGTATCTGAACATTAATCTTATAAATGCAATATCAAAAACATAAAAAGAAATGACTGAAATGAAAAACAAAGGCATCGAACGAACATCATTCATTGACATAAATCAAAATGTCTCCATTACTTGTCCCAAAAGCTTTTTACAATTTAAATTGGTTCACATGTTTTAGTTGTAGTTTTAACATTTTATTATATTTCGATACGTCTTTACTATTTCATACAAATTGAAGCTGAATGTCAGAAGCCAAAATGAAATATGGGTTAAGAAGACATGATTGCTGGTGCTGGTTGGTTGGTTCCTTAGTTGGTCTTACTTAAATAGCAGAGAATTATAGTCTCTGGTCATGACCATGAACATTATTCTATTTCTATGTTAAAAAGGGAAAATTGAAAGAACTAGAAGAAGGAAATTTCTAATATAATAATTGAAATTTTCTTAAGCTAAAACAAAATAGAAAACTGATTTATGGGATTTAAGGAGAAAAAAACACTTTTAGACTTAAGTATAAACTCAGTTAGCAGAAAATTTTGGGTAAAAATTGAAAAACTTTTTAAACCTAATTGTTTTAACTAAAAGGGTCTGAAGTAGTGACAGATTTGTTGAAAGTAGAGGAGGGAAAAAACGAATAATATGGGTGAATATTTATCAAAATGTCAATTATCAGTGTTAATCCTAAAAGGACGCTGTTTCACAATAACCACAAAATAAAAAACAACAAAATGCTCGATATAAATAATTCCTTGTAAATAAAGAAAACGAAAAGAAAATATTATAATTTATTGAACCTTTCCCACTTAATGATATTTATTTATCTATTTCCTGTTGGGTTTACTTACCACAGATTTAAACTGCGGTTCTTTTTTATTTCCTTTTTTTTCCTTAAACCTCTAAGTGTTTGCCTTGAGTATTTAGGGAGTTCGAGTAGGGAAAATTTCGTTTAAATTTTATTTATTGCTTTTCTAATGTCTTGCTAAAAAGCAAACCTTCATCAAATTATTGGGCATATTTTAATATGGTTTTAATTTACCAAATACATTTAAGAATTTGTGTGGCTTTGTTGGTTTTACCACAGATTTTAATTTATATTTTTCTTTGAGATTTCTTTGGCAACTTTAAGTCGAGTTTAATGTCACTGGAGATTTGTTCATAACAATAGCATTTTGGTGGTTGTGGATTTTTTTTTTTCAAACTTTTGGATTATTTAAAGAAATAAGAAATGATTTCAAGGCTTTGGAAACAGAAATATTTTCAAAGGTCTTGGCAAAATCCTGGTAACAGGCTTGAGTTAATATCAATATTTTTATACCCTTCACCACCATAGGTGGAAAGGGCATTATAAGTTTGTGCTGATGTATGTAACGCATAGAAATATTTGTCTTAGACCCACCTTTTAGTATACCAATAGGCTTAGAATCACTTTCTGAGTCGATTTAGCGATGTCCGTCCGTCCGTCCGTCCGTCTGGCTGGCTGGCTGGACCCCCATGTAAACCTTGTAATCAAACTACAGGTCGTAATTCTAAAGATAATTTGATGAAATTTGGTACAGATCATTTTTTTGATAATGGGACCATGGCTATTGAAATTGGTCGAAATCGGTCCATTATTTATGGTACCTCCAATAGGTCCCACTTCCCGGAATTGACATATTGGCCACAAATATCAATATTTTTTCATGAAATTTAAAACATATAATTCTTATGTAAACCTAAATCACTGTACCAAATCGGTCCACATTTGACCATAGCTCCCATACAAACTTTTCTTTAAAAATGCACTAAATGAGACAAAAAAATCACTAAAACGCTCGTAAATCCAAAGATATTGAAAATTTTGAGTTTATTTTTTGCGTACATAATTTTTTAAACAACTGTAATCAATTTGCTAAATTTCGAGATAATCGGTCCACATTTGACCCTAGCTCTCATATAAGCCCAAATGATGGAAACAGCTTAAATATATAAGTTTTGAGAAAATGTTTGTATGATGGCAAAATTTAGCAAATATTTGTCTTTATACAGGAAAAATAACACCTTTGACCTTAGTGGTGAAGGGTATCGTATGGTCGGGCTTGACCGACTATAGCGCTTTCTTACTTGTTTTAAACAAATTTGAAACAAACACTGCGTATGTAAATCAAAATCACTGTACCAAATTTCGTTGAAATCGGTCCACATTTGACCATAGCACCCATACAAACTCTTCTATCAAAACGCACTAAATGAGACAGAAATCACTAAAACGCTCGTAAATCTAAAGATAATGAGAATTTTAAGTTTATTTTTTGCATACACAATTTTTTGCGTACATAATTTTTTAAACAACTGTAATCAATTTGCCAAATTTAGAAATAATCGGTCCACATTTGACCTTAGCTCTCATATAAGTCCAAATGACGGAAACAGCTTAAATAAATAAGTTTGAGAAAATATTTGTATGATGGCAACATTCAGCAAATATTTGTCTTTATACAGATAAAAACACACCTTTGACCTTAGTGGTGAAGGGTATCGTATGGTCGGGCTTGACCGACTATAGCACCTTCTTACTTGTTTTTTTTTTTTTTTGACATTGGCCCTTTAAGCACCAAGCCACAGATATATTAAACAGGATTTCAGAAGGGTAGGTCTAACCAACGACTTAACATTTTAGTAATATTTTATAAAAATTATATCACAAAAACTTAAACTACCTGCTGAAGAATATTGCCAATTACAATCGGATGGATAATTGGCAAAGTCGTAGAACTAAAATTTGATATCTTAATATATCCGTTTGTTTGTCAAACATTTAGGTTAAATGAAATTATTTTACTATCAGGAGAAATTTTGACAAATAAGTTACAATATAGGTTGACCGAGAGGCCCGATTTGTGTGAAATTTTGACAGAATGTTAAGGTATGACCGATGGGTAAAATAGGCCAGGTAGTTTTTGAAATTTTAAGTGGGCGTGACTCCACCCATATAAGTCAAATATTAAATAATGACAAATATGGATGATAAGATCAAAAAGAATTAACCGAATTAATTAAAGTTTTAAATGTGGATATTTTCATATTATAGAAAAATTTTTCACCTTTTGAATTTTTTTTAAATATACCAAGGAGGACCTTTTCTAAATGTTTTTTTTTTTTCCAAGTTTGGATTCTACATAAAGAAAAATTGACCATGCCCACTTTTACGCCCTCTTTTTTTTGATTTATCTAAAATCGGAAAATGGCTGTATGGACATTGGTAATATGATTGGTGTTTGATAATAGTTTTAGTCGCGACGATTGTTTGAAGATTTTTCATGAATATTTGATGGTTGTTTGACGATTGTTTTGACAGTTGTTGGATGATTGATTGACTGATGACTATTTGAAGATTTTTAATGATTGTTTGATAACTGTTTCACGATAATATGACGATTCTATGACGGTAGTTTGATGGTTGTTTGATGATTGACTGACGACTGTTCAATGATTTTTAATGATTGTTCGATAGTATTTTCACGATTGACTGACGATTGTTTGACGGTTATTTAATAACTATTTGACAATTGGTTGATAGTTTTTTGATAATCTAAAATTATAAAAAAAATGTTCGCGTCTATTTGTCTGTATATTATTTGATATTTATGGGCCCATTGCTTTCGGAAACGTCTCTCCTTAATGTGGAGAACTACCAATCACTACCCTGCAGTAAATGCCGTCAGAGAAACAATACTGTTTTGCTATTGACAATGTCTCCAGTACTACTTGCCTATTTTGCCCCATCCAATGTTATCTACTATTGACATTTAACATTTAGAGTTCCTACGAAATCTACCAGTAGACATTACCACTATTTACTTAGTATTGACTTTGTAGTTCTTTTGGTCCAAATGGGGACATTGGGATCAAATCGGGGCCTATTGATATACATATATGTTGACACATTCGTTGACAATGTCACCAGATATATACTAGAATAGTTGTCTCTATATATTCACTATTTCAGTACTGAACTAAAATTGGGGACATTTGAATTGATGTTACACAAAGTGTTGACATGGAGACACATGATCCCAGTTTTACTACAGGGTACATTTAATTAAATACATATGCAAATACATTAATAAACGATTCAATTAAAAAATTAATAAAAAAAAATATTTCATAATTGTTAATTTTTAAAGAAAGGGTTAACACAGCAATAAATAAAAAACTTTTACTAACAACCCGGGCAACGCCGGATCCAAGCAGCTAGTATGTTATATATTATTTAGAGTATACTGAAAGTATCGGGTGGTTAAATTTCAAGGGCCGATGTTGATTTTGAATAAAACACAAACTATTTAGGAAATTACTGTAATTTTATTTTATTATGATATATTGGTGTTACTCAATTATGTATGGAACCAAATATCGGCCAAATGGGCGCCGCCACCACGGCGGTACACCTCCATCCGATGGTCCAAATTTTCGATGATCCTGAGGCATAATGGGGGTTCTATGCCGTTAATGTGCCGAATTATCTCATCCTTTAGCTCTTGAATTGTTACTAGCTTATCGACATACACCTTTTCTTTCAAATAACTCCAAAGAAAAAAGTCCAACGCTGTCAAATCACATTATCTTGGTGGCCAATTGACATCGCCATTACGTGAGATAACACGGCCATTGAATTGAATGCGCAAAAGAGCCATTGTTTCGTTGGCTGTGTGGCAAGTAGCACCGTCCTGCTGAAACCACACATCGTCCACATCAATATCTTCCAATTCGGGCCATAAAAAAGTTCGTTATCATCTCACGATAGCGAACACCATTCACAGTAACTGCCTGGCCAGCCTCATTTTGGAAAAAATACGACCCGATGATGCCGCCACGCCATAAACCGCACCAAACAGTCACTCTTTGTGGGTGCATTGGTTTTTCGACAATCCCTCTTGGATTCTCATTCGCCCAAATGCGGCAATTCTGTTTATTGACGAATCCACTGAGGTAAAAATGTGCCTCATCACTGAAGATGATTTTCTTCGCAAATTTATCATCCCCTGTTGCCATTTCTTGCCACCATTCTGCCCATTCACGACGTTTGGAATGGTCAAGAGGCTTTAGTTCTTGAGCCAATTGCACCATGTAAGCGTGCTAATTCATAATGTTCATCAACGTCGAGCGTGAGAGGTGCAATTGTTGGGCACGACGATGAGTTGAGGTGGACGGCTCTTCAGCCACACTATCGCGAACAGCAGCAATATTTTCTGCAGTACGAGCTGTACGAGCATGCACTGGTGTTCTCACATCTTCTACAGACCCGGTTTGCTTGAATTTTTCCACAATTTTGGCGATTGTACGCACATTTAGACGATCAAATTGACCAAAAAATCACGAAGTGCACGATATGCATTTTGATTTGAACGCCCATTTTCATAATAAGTCTGGATAACTTTAACACGTTGTTGGATTGTGTATCTCTCCATGGTTCAAATTGAGTAAGTCTGAAATAGAGAAATGTCAAATAAAATTCGGAAAGAAACTTGGCGTTTAGGTGTGGTTCACATTCAACATCGGCCCTTACAATTTAACCACCCTTTATAATACACAAATGTTTCTTACGTTTCGGTCGATATTGAATGCGACGCGCTATGGTATTTCTGCTGCAAAAAAGGCATTTTTTGACTATCACTTTTCAAAAATCTAATAATGCCATTTGATAGAGAAAAATCTGGCAATGAAAAATCTATATTTTTTTCCTAAGATATATATACATATATTTAGAAAAAATCGGTTGAAGTCAGCTAAATGTTGTGAAACAAAAATGTATGGTAAAATTATTGAAATTTAAAGGCTTATGTATCGAAGATATTTCAAGTGGCAAAATGTAGGTGTGAATTTTATTGAAGTCTGAGATCTTGTGTTTGTTTTAAAGAAAAAAAAAAGTTTACTGCACACATAGTTTGGGAGATATGAGCGCATCAAGATTGTCCTATAAAATTTAGCATTGACAGTTTGGTTGGAGAAAAAGTCAGTTGGCTCGGTTTACCTCCGTGCTCTTAGTATAATGAAATGAAAGACAAAAGGCTTTTCTTTCGAATTAGCTAAAAAAATTTAGCAACTTTTGTCAAACTTTTGAAAAAATCAAAATTTAGTAAAAAAAGTCAGGAATATTGCTTATAATAAAAAACCATTACATACCTTCAGGCTTAAGTTTTTAATCAAATTGCAGTTATTAATCCTAACATTAGCTCTTTTATAACAACAATTTATTAATAATTTATTGACAGCTATTTGGAAAAAGTGCATAAGAAATTAAAAAAAAACAAAACCACATGTTTTAATTAGAAAATTAATGTAAAAACAAATACCGATGTTTTTCATCGTTTACTTGAGTCTTCTGATCCATATATAAGTAATTTAAGACGACAACCTTATAAAAATGTTTCGGAATTGGATGATGTAGTTAAGGAAATGATAATTAATGAATAAAATATTTAAATATTGGCTTTAACCGGATTTCAACCGAAATTGGTAGAACTCTTTTTTAGATCAGAAAATAAAAGTGTGCCGAATTTTATCAAATTGTGGGTTATACATTGAAATGTGAAAAAATGGGGGTCCAAGGGAGGTACCTCAAGGAGTCGTCGGATTTCAACCAAAATTAGTAGGGCTCTTTTCTGGATCAAAAAATAGAAGTGTGCCAAATTTGATCAAATTCTATTGAAAATTGGGGTTTATACATTGAGAAGAAAAATAAATGAAAAAATGGGGGTCTAAGGGAGGTACCTCAAGGAGTCATCGGATTTCAACCAAAATTAGTAGGGCTCTTTTCTGGATCAAAAAATAGAATTGTGCCAAATTTGATCAAATTCTATTGAAAATTGGGGTTTATACATTGAGAAGAAAAATAAGTGAAAAAATGGGGGTCCAAGGGCGGTACCTTAAGGAGTCGTCGGACTTAAACCAAAACAAGTGGAGCTCTTTTCTTGGTCAAATAATAGAGTTATGCCAATTTTTATGAAATTCTGTTGAAAATTGCGGGTTATTGAGAAGAAAAATAAGTAAAAACAATGGGGGTCCAAGGGAGGTACCTCAAGGAGTCGTCGGATTTCAAAGTTTTTTTGAATTTTTCTTATCTATATAAAACTAAATAAGTGTGCCAAATTTCATCGTTATAGGATAACTCCTTCTATTTTTTGCAGTTAGATGTATGAAGAAATCTCACTGTGCGACGTTTTGGCTCCAGGTCTTAATTGTCAAAGTCGTTTTCTCAGTTTTTTTTTTTAAAGTCGTTCGTGATAACTGTTGTATTCTCTAATTGTTTGCTCTGATTGTCTAGTTATCTTGGATCAAAGTGGTATAGTTCAAATTTGTCTTATTAGGTTTTTGAAAAGTCGGATGGTCTTACTAGTCTAACGAAATGCATTAACCTTGACATAGTCGCATAGCCTTACACTTTCACTCATAGTCTTCTAATCATCTAATTCTCTGGTCTTAGTCCCACTATCCCTAAAGCGAAGTCATCTCAACTTCTTTGTCCAAGTAGATAGGTCTCCTTTATGTTTGCTTCCCTTTTTCTTCTATAACATTTTCGAATTCTAGAGAATTTTTTTGCAATCATAAACTTATTTTATCTCTCAATGCATCTCATTTAATGTCTCAATTTATATTTTTGTCATAAATTTAATATTAACACGTTTATAATATCCTTTTGTATTTCCTTTCAGCGCTTAAGAGTACCTTCCGCTGCTCATTTCTGTCTACATGATTTCCGTTTTGATGATATACACTTCGAAGATGATGATACATTAAAGGTAAAGAAGATTATTTCCGGCGAACACAATTTAAAAATAAACATTTAATTTAAATTTCGTTTTTTTTTATTATTTAGGCATGTTTGCGTATGTTTTTGGATTTGGATTTCGTGGAACGTTTTCACATTGACTACGAGGTCTTGTGCCGTTGGCTGTTGAGTGTCAAAAAGAATTATCGCAATGTCACTTATCACAATTGGCGGCATGCGTTTAATGTGGCCCAAATGATGTTTGCCATTTTGACGGTAAGTTGTGTTTTGTTTTAGTTAGCCCTGTTTAAGTGTTTTGTCCTCTTTACTTTTGTTGTCTTTTGTCATTTCCCTTTTCCTTGTTCGCCGTTTTTCTTTACTTTTTTATTCTATAATATAATTTTGTTTTTGCTTAAGCTATCATTTGTTTCTAATTTCATTTATTTTTAAATTTTATATGTATGTAAAAAAACTGATTTAACTAATCAAAGATTTCCCATCATGGACAGGCCACGCAATGGTGGAAGATATTTGGTGAAATTGAATGTTTGGCATTGATAATAGCCTGTTTATGCCATGATTTAGATCATCGGGGGACCAATAACTCGTTTCAGATTAAGTAAGTTTTTGGGATTTTGAAACACTATTTAAGCTGGGGCCAAATCGTCGCATTCGATATCTATATATAAGGAAATATTGTGTAGCATACTTTAGGGATTTTCAAGATAATTTATTTTACAAAAGTTTTAATAAAATTGGATATCAAACATTTTCGTTTGTTTGTCAAAACATTTAATGTTCGTTTCCGTACTCTAACGAAACTGCCCATAACAGTCCGAAGTTGTCAGAAGTTACCCAAAAAACAATAATTTGTATTGAAATTTTTGTACGAGAACGCTTTGAAATAAGTTTGGGTTGTTTCGTTAAAGTAAAGGAACACATATTTAGTTTAAATGAAATTCTTTTACTATCTGGGAACTTCGGACAAATAAGTTATAATGTATTAAACCTTATATGTGATCCCAGAAGTGTGCTACACAAATGTTTCTAAAATATCTTACATTTCGATCGATATCGAATGCGGCGTTTTGGCCACTGGAAATTAATTTGTTATTATTTAACTTCTTTCAGAGCTTCTTCTCCCTTGGCTCAATTATATTCCACCTCCACCATGGAACATCATCATTTCGATCAGTGCTTAATGATTCTTAACAGTCCCGGAAATCAAATTTTGGCGAATTTATCTTCAGAGGACTACTGTCGTGTCATTAAAGTATTAGAAGATGCTATTTTGTCTACCGATTTAGCGGTTTACTTAAGGTTACTATACAATTTGTGCCAGTAGAATAAAACGAAAATTTAATCTATCCCTTGCCTTTTTTATAATTCCAGAAAACGTGGCACCTTCCTTCAGGATGTTCAGGAACAGCCCATGAGCTATTGGGTTGATGATGAGCCCCGAGCTCTTTTGCGTGCCATGAGCATGACGGTTTGTGACTTATCGGCCATAACGAAACCCTGGGAGATTGAGAAACGTGTAGCCCTTTTGGTTAGTTCTGAGTTCTTTGAACAGGGCGATATGGAAAAGCAGGAGTTGAATATAACGCCAATTGTAGGTTTTATAAAGGAAATTTTAAAGATTTAAGATTTTTTTTATAAAATTTTGTTTTTTCTTAGGACATTATGAACCGCGAAAAAGAAGATGAATTGCCCATGATGCAGGTTGGCTTTATAGATTCCATTTGCTTGCCAATATATGAGGTAAGTTTTTATATTAAACTCATCAGCTGGAGACAAATTTTCAAAAAATTTGCTATAAATAGTCAATTTTCGAAAAAATTTCCTATAAATGGTCAATTTTCGAAAAGCTTCCTATAAATAGTTAATTTTCGAAAAATTTCCTATAGTGAATTTTCGAAAAATTTCTTATAAATAGTCAATTTTCGAAAAATTTCCTATAAATAGTCAATTTTCAAAAAATTTCCTATAAATAGTCAATTTTCGAAAAATTTCCTATAAATTGTCGGTTTTCGAAAAATTTCCTATAAATAGTCAATTTTCGAAAAATTTCCTATAAATAGTCAATTTTCGAAAAATTTCCTATAAATAGTCAATTTTCGAAAAATTTCCTATAAATAGTCAATTTTCGAAAAATTTCCTATAAATAGTCAATTTTCGAAAAATTTCCTATAAATAGTCAATTTTCGAAAAATTTCCCAATGTAAAACCTGCAACGTCTCCGTCGAACCAACAGAGGCCTAAGTGGAGCCCGCTGCTTCCTGACATGGGGTCGAGATCTTATCAATACCGACCACCCTATGAGGAATCAACAGGACCATCGGTGGAAGATTCCATGAAGTATTCAAACTGAACGATACCGTGAAAACTGAACCAAGTCCAAACCGGTAGAACATATTGTCTATCGTTGTCACATGTTCCAACGTCATAGACTTAAGTTTTTCTATAGCAGATTCCACGACAAATTCCATGACAACTATACAATTCCATAAAAACTGAACGATGTTGGGAACTCCAAACCGGTAGAACATATTCCCTATCATTGTCGCATGTTCCAAAGTCAGAAACTCAAGTTTTTCGGTAGCAGATTCCACGTAGAATTCAAACTGAACGATACCGTGAAAACTAAACACGTTTAAACCGGTAGAACATATTCAGTATCATTGTTGCATGTTCCAAAGTCAAAGACTTAAGTTTGCTATAGCAGATTTCATAACAAATTCCATGAAAACTGAACTATGTTGGAAACTCCAAACCGGTAGAACATATTCCCTATCATTGTCAAAGATTTAAGTTTTCTATAGCAGATTTCACGACAAATTCCATGACAACTGAACGATTCCGTGAAAACTAAACGATGTTGTGAACTTCATTGTGGGACTCAGCTGGTTTACACAAAGTCTGAGGTATCCCTTAGTATCTTCTTTGACTTCTATGTTATCCTTTCCACTTTCTCTATTCGTAAGGATTCTAATGGACCCATTGAGTCTCCGAGTTGCTACAATTCTGACCTAACAAGTATCTTAATATATGTATATGGGCTATATGATTCTGATCAGACAAATACGACTTGTAAAGAATAGAATTAGATTTTTTTGATATCCAAATAGGTCTTAGTAAATAGAAGATGCCGTGAAATTAAGTGCTCTATAAAACGACTTAAATTATAAGAAATTGGGTCTTTTGCCCGACAAATACAACTAAATTTGCGCAGATGATTCAGTTTCTTCCTCTGTTATCCTTAACTCCCAGTGGAGCATAAGATCTTAAGATGATTCAGTTTACTCCCCTTAATTATAGCGCCCTAAAATTATTTTATATAACTCTTAATTTCTCCTTTCTTCCTTTCCAAATTCCAGGCATTTTCCAAGCTATCCGATAAGCTAGATCCTCTGGTTCAGGAGGTGCGCGAAAATCGTCGACACTGGATTGAACTCGCCGAAGGCGTTGAAACCAAACAAAACAAAAAATCCAATGGTATAGTACGCAATAAAAATAATCGCAATCGTAATGAAGGCAAAAGCATACCCAACACCCCAGATGCCTTGGCTACACCAACTAATGATCTCAATAAAGATTTATTTGAGGAAGAGGCCGGCGTTGAGCCAGACGAAGAAGATGATGATGATGATAATTCCGAAACTGGACTGCTGGATCACTCTACTGTGAGCTTTTCCACAGACTCGAGTAGACTCTCAACACCACCGCCTACCGGTGAAGAGGATAGTTCTCCGAATTCACCCGCTAAAAGGGGGTCTTTCACGGAAGTGCAAGCTCAAATGATAGCAACTAATGTGGATAGTTTGGGTACGAAAACACCTCAACAGCTGAATTCCTCAAGTTCTTCGTCATGTCGGAATTGCGAACGCATGCGTGTGAGGAAGACATCTTCTCTCAAAGGAGTTCATGAAGTTTTTTCTTCTAAGGATAGTAATAGAACATTTAGCAAAAGTACGCCAGCCATGAGTAATTGCGGCACGGGTGCTGGTCATCAACAAAGTGCCAGTCATCATCATCATCATCATAAGAATCAGCATAACTCCTTAAGTTCTCATCACCATCAACAACAGGATCCTACACATACTAGCCATGATAATCATCATCATCATGGTCACCATCACCACCACCATCATCATCAACATGCTGGTAGCGGTACTTGGAGTGCTGGTGGTGGTAGCCTTAGTGGTGGCTTGACCACTACTGGTTCGGCTTTAAACCTATCCAATCAATCTAACCTTTCCGAAAGTGATAAAATACCAAGAATCGTGGGTAAGATAGGAAATCTAGATGCCAGCATTCAAACTATGTGTAAGACTACCACAAATGGCTACAACAGCTCGATTCCTACTCCCGCAATGACAAACGATGGTCATATTAATTACTTGCCAAATAATGATGTATTAACGAGACGCCATTCGGTAACGAATGGTATCTCCAATTTTACCACCAATTCCTCTACAAATACCAATGCAACAGCAACAACACCACCAATTCTCATGAACGCCACAGCAAAGAGTCAGTCTAGAGAAACTACAACCTAAATGTCTATATGTGATAAGTAGATTAAGTCTTAGAAATGAAAGAGAAAGCAGTTGTTTTAGAGTTAATAGAGAGCGAGAAAAAAGTGTGATTTTGAAGATGATTTGAGTGAGTTTAAAGTTTTAAGAGTGGTTGAGCTTGTTTGAGTGTTAATGTTAGAGAAGGTTTTGTAAGATTTTAATAAATTATGGGCTTAAATGTAAGTTTAACTAAAGAAGAATTATATTAAATAAAATAATAAGATTTCAAAACTTCTAAGAATGTATAAGCTTAAAAGTTTATTTTTTTTTTTTTTTTTGAAAATGGCTCTAAGTTTTCTGGTTAAATGCCTTAAGTTTAAAAAGAGTCAAAAATCTTTTTGTAACTAAATTTGTTGGCTATAATTATCTTAAGAAATTAATTTCTTGATCGACCAAATAATTACACTGTGCTCGATTTAGACAACTTGTTTTACCGACATATGAGAGACCTAGTGGGTAAAGATTAATCAAATTCGCTGAATTCAATTTTGCTTAGCATTTTTTTAGTTTAGCTCTATTTTTCGAGATATATCGTTATAAAAAAATGGTGGAGGTTGCGCAACAAATATTCGTTTTTGTATAACAGTTTTCCTATAGAAAATAATTTTGTATAACAATTTTCCTATAGAAAATGATTTTCGTATAACAGTTTTGCTATAGAGAATGATTTTGTATAATAGTTTTGCTGTTGAGAATACCTTCCTAAAATAATTTTCCTATCCAGAGCAGTTACACTATAGAGAATACTTTTTTTTCCCATGGAAAATGATTTTGTATAACAGTTTTTCTATAGAGAATTCTTTTTTATAGCTATTTTCCTATGGAAATGATTTGTATAACAGTTTTCCCATAGAAAATACTTTTGTTGAACACTTTTTCTATAGAGAATACTTTTGTATAACAGTTTTCCTGTAGAGAATGATTTTGTTTAACAGTTTGCCTCTAGAGAATGATTTTGTATAACAGTTTTACCATAGAGAATCACTTTGTATAACAGTTTTCCCAAATAGAATACTTTTATATAACAGTTTTTCTATAGAGAATACTTTTGTATAACAGTTTTCCTATAAAAAATGCTTTTGTATGACAATTTTTCTATAGAGAATGATTCTGTTTGACAGTTTTCCCATAGAAATACTTTTCTATAACACTTTCCATATAGAAATAATTTTGTATAACAATTTCCCTATAGAGAACACTTTTGTATAAAAGTTTTCCTATAGGGAATACTTTTGTATACAGTTTTCCTTTAGAGAATTCTTTTGTTTAATAGTTTATTTATACTTTTGTAAACCAGTTTTCCTATAGAGAATGATTTTGTATAACAGTTTTTCTATAGAGAAAACCTCCATAAAATAGTTATCCTATAAAGAATAATTTTGTATAACTATTTTCCTATATAGAATGATTTTGTATAAAAGTTTCCTATAAAGAATGTTTTGTATGACAGTTTTTCTATAGAAAATGATTTTGATTTGTATACAAGTTTTTCTAAAGTAAATACCTTCGTATAATAGTTTTCCTATAGAGAATAATTTTGTATAACATTTATCCTATAGAGAAAACCTTTGTATAACAGTTTTCCTATAGAGAATATTATTGTATAATAGTTTTCCTTTAGACAATACTTTTGTACGATTTTGTATAACAGTTTTTCTATAGAGAATACTTTCGTATAACAGTTTTCCTATTGAGAATGATTTTGTATAACAGTTTTTCTATAGAGAATACCTTCGTTAAATAGTTTTACTATAGAAAATAATTTTGTTTAACAGTTTTCCTAAAGAGAAGGTTTTATATTACAGTTTTTTTATAAATAATACTTTTGTTTAACAGTTTTTCTATAGAGAATACTTTTGTATTACAGTTTTTGTATAACAGTTTTCCTACAGAGAACATATTTTGAATAGAAAAAATTGTATTACAAAAATTTTTCTATAGAAAAATTTTTACAAGGAAAATTTTCTATAGAAAAATGTTCGTATTAAAAATTTTTCGATATAGAAAAATTTTTATATATAGAAAAATTTTTATTAGGAAAATTTTTCTACATACAATTTTTTATTAGGTAAACTTTTCTATAGAAAGATTTTTATTACGAAAATTTTTCTATAAAAAAATTTTTATTACCAAAATTTTTCTATAGAAAAATTTGTATTACCAAAATTTTTCTGTAGAAAGATTTTTATTACGAAAATTTGTCTATAGAAAGATTTTTATTACGAAAATTTTTCTATAGAAAGATTTTTATTACGAAAATTTTTCTATAGAAAGAAAAAATTTTTTTAGGAAAATTTTTGTATAGAAAAAATTTTATTACAAAAATGTTTCTATAGAAAAAATTTGATTAAATTTTTTTTATAACGCTATATCTCGAAAACTAGAGCTAACCTAAAAAAACGTTCAGCACCATAGAATTCAGCGTACTCGATTTTTCTTTACCCACTAGGTCTCCCTTTTGTCAGTTTTTTCAACTAGCACAGTGTTATCAGTTTTAGAACCATAACTTAATTGTATAACCTAAAAAACTAGATATATTTTAAGTAATTTAATAAAATAGTTAAAAGCCTAGTTTACAATCCATTGCAAATAGTCTTACAATGTGGCTTTTGCAAATTTAGGCCGCATTTGATATAGATCGAAATCTTAAGACTTTTAAGCAAATATTGTGTAACATACCTTAGGGATTTTCTAAATAATTTATTTTGTTAAAGTTTAATAGAATTTGATATCTAAGTATATTCGTCTGTTTGTCAAAATATTTAGTTTGAATGAAATTCGTTTACTATCAGGAAACTTTTAGGAAATAAGTAACAATGTAGTAAACCTTATATTATTTAGATTATGCTAAAAGTATGCTACACAATTTTTTCTTAAATATTTTGCTTTTCGTTTCATATCCAATGCGGCGATTTGGGCCCTGTATAGCAAATGAAAATTTTATAATGAAATAAAATAGACAACTTTTTCAATTCTATACCAATATCGAAATTCTACGATACTAGACTTTTTCAAATTATGAACTAGGCTAATACATTTTTTTAACAAAAAATTAAAATTTGTTCTTTAGATGTTTTATAAAGTAAAAAGAAAGTAAAAAAGATAAAAATACCTAACGTTTAATAAGTAATACAATTAATATATAAATAATTAAACAAGTTTCCTATTATGCTATATTGAAACAAAAAAATATATATAACATTTTTAGAAAAAAAAAAATAGTTTTAAACTTTAAGAAAAAAAATCAACTTAGTTGAAAATATGTAGTCACTCGTCATGTTACAATAATTTATAAAACATAGTTCAATTTCAGTAGAAATAAGCTAATTTAAACTCAAAGATTTAAGATACAAAAAAAACCAAATAATTTAAAGAAAAAAATTAAATTTTTAAGAAAAAAATGAAATTTAAAAAAAAAGAAGAATTTTTTAAAAAATCTTAAAAAGTGATTCTTTTCAAAAAAGGGATTACAAATTTTATAACATTAAAAAAACTTAATTCAATTTATTCTTATGAACTAACTTAAGAATTAAGCAAAAGGCTATTTTATTTTATTATGAAAAAAAGGAATTTTTTAATCCGTATTTTTAAAGATTTTCCTATAAAATATGTATAAAAAAATTAAAATATTTGCATAGGCTTAAACCCATATAATTAAAAGCTATTGTAAATGTTTTAAATCCTTTTTGAAAGTATTTTGTTTTTAAGTTCAAAACAGTTTTTGTAGCCTATTAAGATATAGTATAATTGAAAAATATAAATTTTAAACTACATACATATATTTATATATATTAAAAGGAGTTAAGACGGGTACCAAAATATATATACATATAGCATATGCATGTTGTAATCTCAAATGCAAAGGGCTTTAGGTAACATAAAAGTTCAACTTTGATTTATTAAGTGATTTTGTTCATATTTCGTTTCAGAACGCAAAATCAACGCGAACCTAATCACCCGTATCACGAATATCATCTCCCATGGGAATTGTGTTTCCAAAACTTTTTACACTGTAAAAGATATAAGAAAACCGTTTTTGCGATTCCCATGGGATGATATTCGTGACTGGGGTAAATATATTTATTTATGCCCCTTTACATTTTAGATGACGATATACATTTTAAATTTACATTTTAAGTATCAAAAGGGTAAAATTAAAGTTTTTTGAAAAATTTTCTTTTAAAAGATTTTTCTACAGAAAAATTTTCGTTAAAAAAATTTTTCTATAGAAAAATTTTCGTTAAAAAGATTTTTCTATAAAAAAATTTTCGTTAAAAAGATTTTTCTATAGAAAAATGTTCGTAACCAAGATTTTTCTATAGAAAAATTTTCGTTAAAAAGATTTTTCTATAGAAAAATTTTCGTTAAAAAGATTTTTCTATAGAAAAATTTTCGTTAAAAAGATTTTTCTATAGAAAAATTTTCGGTAAAAAGATTTTTCTGTAAAAAAAATTTTTGTTAAAAAGATTTTTCTATAAAAAATTTTCGTTAAGAAGATTTTTCTATAAAAAAACTGTTCGTTAGAAAGATTTTTCTATAGAAAAATTTTCGTTAACAAGATTTTTCTATAGAAAAATTTTCGTTAACAAGATTTTTCTATAGAAAAGTTTTCGTTAACAAGATTTTTCTATACAAAAATTTTCGTTAACATGATTTTTCTATAGAAATTTTTTTTTAAATTAAATTTATTGTATATCTCCTGCTGATTCAGTAGAAAAATTTTCGTTAAAAAGATTTTTCTATAGAAAAATTTTAGTTAACAAGATTTTTCTATAGAAAAATTTTCGTTAAAAGATTTTTCTATAGAAAAATTTTCGTTAAAAGATTTTTCTATAGAAAAATTTTCGTTAAAAGATTTTTCTATAGAAAAACTTTCGATAAAAAGATTTTTCTATAAAAAAAATTTTCGTTAAAAAGATTTTTCTATAGAAAAATTTTCGTTAAAAAGATTTTTCTATAGAAAAATTTTCGTTAAAAAAATTTTTCTATAAAAAAAATTTTCGTTAAAAAGATTTTTCTATAAAAAAAATTTTCGTTAAAAAGATTTTTCTATAAAAAAAATGTTCGTTAGAAAGATTTTTCTATAGAAAAATTTTCGTTAAAAAGATTTTTCTATAGAAAAATTTTCGTTAAAAAGATTTTTCTATAGAAAAATTTTCGTTAAAAAAATTTTTCTATAGAAAAATTTTCGTTAAAAAAATTTTTCTATAGAAAAATTTTCGTTAAAAAAATTTTTCTATAGAAAAATTTTCGTTAAAAAAATTTTTCTATAGAAAAATTTTCGTTAAAAAAATTTTTCTATAGAAAAATTTTCGTTAAAAAAATTTTTCTATAAAAAAAATTTTCGTTAAAAAGATTTTTCTATAAAAAAAATTTTCGTTAAAAAGATTTTTCTATAAAAAAAATGTTCGTTAGAAAGATTTTTCTATAGAAAAATTTTCGTTAACAAGATTTTTCTATAGAAAAGTTTTCGTTAACAAGATTTCTCTATAGAAAAGTTTTCGTTAACAAGATTTTTCTATACAAAAATTTTTGTTAACATGATTTTTCTATAGAAATTTTTTTTTAAATTAAATTTATTGTATATCTCCTGCTGATTCAGTAGAAAAATTTTCGTTAAAAAGATTTTTCTATAGAAAAATTTTCGTTAACAAGATTTTTCTATAGAAAAATTTTCGTTAAAAGATTTTTCTATAGAAAAATTTTCGTTAAAAGATTTTTCTATAGAAAAATTTTCGTTAAAAGATTTTTCTATAGAAAAATTTTCGATAAAAAGATTTTTCTATAAAAAAAATTTTCGTTAAAAAGATTTTTCTATAGAAAAATTTTCGTTAAAAAAATTTTTCTATAAAAAAAATTTTCGTTAAAAAGATTTTTCTATAAAAAAATGTTCGTTAGAAAAATTTTTCTATAGAAAAATTTTCGTTAACAAGATTTTTCTATAGAAAAATTTTCGTTAACAAGATTTTTCTATAGAAAAGTTTTCGTTAACAAGATTTTTCTATACAAAAATTTTCGTTAACATGATTTTTCTATAGAATTTTTTTTTTAAATTAAATTTATTGTATATCTCCTGCTGATTCAGATTTTATATTTCTTCAAAGTTCACTTTTTTTAATTTTTGTTTAAACATACACACTTTTGATGCCTATATCTTATTTTATAGTTATCCGGTTTGATTTATTTGAATTGGATTTTGTTGTTAACTTGATTATACGATTGAGTATACCTGTCTGTTCTTAGATTACAAAATTTGTAGTTTTTGTCCGATTTAAATACAATTTTATCCTCAACATGATACATGTCTTGTTTTCCATCGATTTCAGATATATTTTTGAGATAATTTTCTCCAGTTTAACAAAAAAAAAATCAAACCAAATGTAAGATAAGCGGGCATGTCACGAATTCCGTTCGGAATTGAAACCATTCCGTAGTTAAATTCCGATCGAAATGGTTTTAGGTTCTATAGATTCCAAAAAATTTTAAATGTCCAAAATCAGTACAAAATAAGATTTTTTCAATTGAAATTTTCAACTCTATCTTTGTTTTAACAAAAAACACTGATTAATTGAGGAAATTGTTCAAATATTGAATAAACAACTAAAAACATATGAATTCAATTTCACTTTGAAAATAGAAAGTGGTTTCATTTCGAAAAATTTTTTCGTTTTACTTTTTCAATAGAAGCAAAGTGCGGAATTCATTCCACTTCCGAACGGAATTGAGTTCTGTGACATGGCTGAAGATATCAGTCAAAACAATTAAATTCCATATTTAATTTTTTTTTTTGTGGAAATAACCCAAAACTATCCGGTATGTGCTGGAAATCGAGCGTTTTCTAATCGTTCGATTTCTGATATATTTTTGAGATAATTATCGGTTATTTCCCTAAAACAAATGAAAATTTGGGTTTTAATCCTTTTGACTTATATCTTATCTTTCATTTGGTTTGAATTTGTTTGTGGAAATAGGGGAAATTATCTCAAAAATATATCAGAAATCGAACGATTTGAAAACGCGCGATTTCCAGCACATACCGGTATATCTGTAATCGAATTTAAAATTTAAAATTTAAAGAAAATTCAATTTTTAAATATTGAGAACTCTTAAAATTCTATGGCTTAAAAAAAATGTATACAACATTTTTTAAATTTGGAGATGGTACGGTCCAAAATTTTTTTCGAAAAATTTTGATTTTATCCGAATTTAATTAAATAAGAAACGAAAAGAAGCAAAAAAACATTTTCATAGGAATATTTGTTACCAAATCCCAATTTATAAAAATGTATTCCTCAAATATTTTTCATTTAAAATTTAAAGCGAATATAATTTAATAGTTAAAACGCGTTATAAGGCGATTATAAAGTATTATAATACCATTATAAAGAGTGCTCTAAATAAAATTTATAGTTGGATTTTCTTAAATAAAAATCAAACCTTTTAATATAAAAACTCTACAAAATACGCAAATATAATGACATATTATACAAAATCATTTAGCATTAAAATATTTACTTAGTACTCGGGTTTTGCAAAATTATCGACTTTTTTCGGAAACCCTCCCATTAAAGATTTTACAGTTGCTTCTGATACCTTTTTGGAGCATGTGTTCCACCTGCGCTTAAAATCGGACATGTTCTTGGAAATCTTTCCTGTGTTCTTCAATTCCTTTTTTACCAGAGCTCAATACCTTTCCACAGGCCGAAGTTCTGGACAGTTAGATGGATTTGCCTCTCGTGGTGCAAAAATGACATTATTCTTTGAGTACCACTCAAGTGCCTTTTTTCCATAATAGCATGATGCCAAATCGGGCCAAAAAAATGTAGTCACTCTGTGATTTCTTAAAAAGGGCAACAACCGTTTTTGTAAGCACTCCTTTATATAAATTTCTGTGTTTATTGTGCCAGATGCCACAAATACTTTACTTCTTTTGCAACAACTGCAAATAGCTTGCCACACGAGAAACTTCTTAGGGAATTTTGTTTGCTTTTTTGTGCGAAACTCTTGCCGAACATTGCCCCGTTTATCAGCAACATAAAAATCTTGACCAGGAAGTTGAGAAAAGTCTGCTAGTACGTATGTTTCATCATCCATCACACAACAGGTGTATTTTTTTATAAAATCAGACTTCAATTTTTTCGCTCGTTTTTTTGCTTCTAAGTTCTTTATAGCATTGCGATCTGGAACCTTTTGGACTTTGTATGTCTTCAGTCCAGCATAAGCTTTGACTCTATGTGCAAAATTCGTAGAACATTTCACCGTACGAGCTGCTTTTCTTAAAGAAGTGTTAGGCGCTCTTCGAAAGAGTCGCTCGACTTCTTTTGCCTTACCAATATCTGTAGGACCTTTTTTCCTCCCTGATCCAGGTTTTCTTTCAATGCTCAGGTTTTCCTTATACCGTCTGATGGCATTAGAAACCGTTCGAGGGTCAACTTTCAAATTTTTAGCTATTTTTTTAAAAGTCCATGACGGATTTTTTTTGAAAAGTTTTAATTATATTTTCACGAACTTTTTTTTCGCAGTCCATTTTGATTGAAATAACTATTGAAAATTAATAATGTCTAAAATAATAGTATCTGACATATCTATAGAAACTAACTTGATCAAAAAATAAATTATTTCTTGCACTATGGATAAATTTTGTCTAAAATAGTAAATGCCTATTTTTTTTAGAACACTCTTTATATCATTAAAGGCATCATAACACGGTTATTATGTATAACAATGCACTATAATGCTATTGTAGTACATTATAATGTATTAACTCTTTGCAATGTGATTATAATGAATTATATATTGTGGTTATAATGCATTATAATGCATTTATAATGCAATATTACGTATTTTGATGCGATTATAATCTTTTTTATAGCATTATAATGCAATTATGTAATGCTATGTTATGTATATAGAAAATTAGAATGCGATTTTAATGCATTGCAAGATACACTTATTAATAACGCATTCCTTTTCGATTAATTCATTTTTTTATGATTGTGATTTATTATAACGTATTATAATGCAATAATAATATATGATAATGTGCTATAACGAAGTATAATGTAATTATAATGTACTATAACGCATTCTTATGTATTTTTAAGTTATTATAACGCATTAAAATATAATTATAATGTATTATAACTTATTATAATGCGATGATAATATATTATGACGCAGTATTATGCTACTGTACAATATGATAACGTACTTTAACGCATTATAATGCTATAATAATGTATTATTGTACGTTTAAGTGCGATCAAAATGTATTACAATGCATTATAATAGGACTTAATTTATTCAAAATCATTATAATGATGTTGTATTGTATATTAATGCATTATTTTGTAAATGTAATTGATTATAACGAATTTAATTAAATAAGAAACGAAAAGAAGCAAAAAAACATTTTCATAGGAATATTTGTTAGCAAATCCCAATTTATAAAAATGTATTCCTCAAATATTTTTCATTTAAAATTTAAAGCGATTATAATTTAATAGTTAAAACGAGTTATAAGGCGATTATAAAGTATTATAATACCATTATATATCATTAAAGGCATCATAACACGGTTATTATGTACAACAATGCACTATAATGCTATTGTAGTACATTATAATGTATTAACTTTTTGCAATGTGATTATAATGAATTATATATTGTGGTTATAATGCATTATAATGCAATATTACGTATTTTGATGCGATTATAATCTTTTTTATAGCATTATAATGCAATTATGTAATGCTATGTTATGTATATAGAAAATTAGAATGCGATTTTAATGCATTGTAAGATACAATTATTAATAACGCATTCCTTTTCGATTAATTCATTTGTTTATGATTGTGATTTATTATAACGTATTATAATGCAATAATAATATATGATAATGTGCTATAACGAAGTATAATGCAATTATAATGTACTATAACGCATTCTTATGTATTTTTAAGTTATTATAACGCATTAAAATATCATTATAATGTATTATAACTTATTATAATGCGATGATAATATATTATGACGCAGTATTATGCTACTGTACAATATGATAACGTACTTTAACGCATTATAATGCTATAATAATGTATTATTGTACGTTTAAGTGCGATCAAAATGTATTACAATGCATTATAATAGGACTTAATTTATTCAAAATCATAATGATGTTGTATTGTATATTAATGCATTATTTTGTAAATATAATTGATTATAACGCCTTACAATTTGATTATTATGTCATAAAACGCATTATAATGCGATGATAGTTTATTATAGCACATTATAATTCGATTATAAGGTATTATAATGCATCATATTATGATTTAATTTATTATAACTTGATTTGAATGTGTTAATGCCAAAAGTCACTTTTCCGACTCCTGCATTAAAATAGTAGTGGGCATGTTTGCAACTATTCTTGCAACGTTATCAACGCTGCAAGTTGTCAAAATCATGCCATCTCTTTCCTTTATAATGCCTAATTCTGGCTGTCAGTTTGGACCCAATGTCCACCATACTGCTTCCTGTTCGACTTAACTTTCTACTGTCTCTTATTATTCTTTTAGCAGCCATTCCAAAAGGTACGAAAAATAAAGCTCCTTGGACTTAAACATAAAACTGACTATCTTGTTTTATTTCTTTGTTCTTTTTTTCATAAACTTGCTCGCTGGGTTTGTGAGCCTTTTATTCAGAGTAAACAAAATAAATTAATTATTTTGTTTACTTTCTCGGCTCAGAGATTTGATGACTAAAACTCTCCACAGAAACTCCTAACTTTTGTTCCTTCACCCCTTCAGAATGTTTTATGAATGCGATTTTAATGTATTATAACTAACTACGATTATGATGGATTATAACTCATTATACTGCTATTATGATGGATTATAATGCAATATAATGCAAATATTTCTAGTTCCTATAACCTAACTTTTCTTGAACTCTTCCAATAGGATCCTACAAAAGCTGAAATAGTTTACCCCTAAAACAGATGAAATTTCTTCAATAAAGATAATTCAAAACTATCCGATAATCTTTGTAAATCTGTAAATATTTCAGCAAAAACTTAATTATAACAATAATTTAAAAACAATTTTTCTGAAAACCTTAAGTTTAGTTGTATATTTTACTAAATCAATAAATGTTTTTTAATTAAACACAACAAAAAAAAAACACAATTTTCGAATTTATTTAAATTTAAATGTTTAATTTGTATAATAACATAATTTAAAACAAAAAAAGTAATTTGCTAATATTTAATAAAATTAAATATAATTAAAAAAAAATTTTCAACAAACTTTTTTTTTACGATTCCTTTAGTTTAGACTAAAATGTATAATTATAAATAATTTAGTTTAATAATTATAAATAAATTCTCTAATTATTAACTTTTTTTATAACGATAAGTATAAATGTGTGCTAATTAATTCAATTAAAATATTAAAATTAATTAATTCTACAACAAATATTTAGATGTTTAATTTTGTTTTTGTTTAAAAGCAAATTTATTTTAAAGATCTAAATGTTTTAATGTAAATATCCAATTATCTAATTGTTTAAGTAACGATATAAATATAATTTTCCTTTTCCTCTTAAATTAAATGTTAATTCAAAAAAAAAAAAACTATTAATTAAACAAATGATAAAGTTTATTATTAAATATTTAAGATATTTAAAAAAACATGGAATGAAAATGTATTTGAAATACAACTTAAAAAAAACTTTAGATGGTTTAATATGAAAAAAATGAAATTAATCAAAAAAAAAAAGATTTAATAAAATTAAAAAAAAAAATTATAGCACAGTATAAGAAAATCTTAAGGTGGTTTCATTTTAATGGTAATATAAAAGGTTGGTATAAGTTCTTATATTTCTAATATTCCGCCAAAATTTACTATTTAAAGAAATTTTTCAAAAAATGACTACATAAAATTTTTCGAAAATTTAATATTTTAAGGAGATTTTTCGAAAACTGACTTTTTAAAGGAAATTTTTTGAAAATTGACTATTTATAGGAAATTTTTCGAAAATCTACTATTTATAGGAAATTTTTCGAAAATTGACTATTTAAAGGAAATTTTTCGATAATTGACTATTTGTAGAAAATTTGTCGAAAATTTACTATTTATAGGAAATTTTAAGAAACTGACTATTTATAGGAAATTTTAAGAAAATTGACTATTATAGGAAATCTTTCGAAAATTGATTATTTATGGGAAATTTTTCAAAAATTGACATTTTAAAGGAAATTTTTTGAAAAGTTACTATTTATAGGAAATTTTTCGAAAATTGACTATTTAAAGGAAATTTTTCGAAAATTTACTATTTATAGGAAATTTTTCGAAAATTGACTATTTTAGGAAATTTTTCGAAAATGGAATTTTTAAAGGAAATTTTTCGAAAATTGACTTTTTATAGAAAATTTTTTGAAAATTGACTATTTAAAGGAAATTTTCGAAAATTGACTTTTTATACAAAATTTTTCTAAAATTGACTAGTTAAGGAAATTTTTCGAAAATTAACCATTTATAGAAAATTTTTCGAAAATTGACTATTTATAGAAAATTTTTCAAAAATTGACTATTTATAGAAAATTTTTCGAAAATTGACTATTTAAAGGAAATTTTAAGAAAATTGTGATTTATAAGAAATTTTAAGAAAATTGAATGTTTATAGGAAATTTAAAAAAAATTCAATATCTATAAGAAATTTTAAGAAAATTGACTACTTATAGGAAATCTGTTGAAAATTTACTATTTATAGGAAATTTTGCGAAAATTGAATATTTATAGGAAATTTTTCGAAAATTGAATATTTCTAGGAAATATTTCGAAAATTGACTATATATAGGAAATTTCAAGAAAATTGACTATTTAAAGGAAATTTTTTCGAAAATTGACTATTTAAAGGAAATTTTAAGAAAATTGTGATTTATAAGAAATTTTAAGAAAATTGAATATTTATAGGAAATTTAAAAAAAAATTGAATATCTATAAGAAATTTTAAGAAAATTGACTACTTATAGGAAATCTGTTGAAAATTTACTATTTATAGGAAATTTTGCGAAAATTGAATATTTATAGGAAATTTTTCGAAAATTGAATATTTCTAGGAAATTTTTCGAAAATTGATTATTTAAAGGAAATTTTTTCGAAAAATGACTATTTAAAGGAAATTTTAAGAAAATTGTGATTTATAAGAAATTTTAAGAAAATTGAATATTTATAGGAAATTTAAAAAAAAAATTGAATATTTATAAGAAATTTTAAGAAAATTGACTACTTATAGGAAATTTGTTGAAAATTTACTATTTATAGGAAATTTTGCGAAAATTGAATATTTATAGGAAATTTTTCGAAAATTGAATATTTCTAGGAAATATTTCGAAAATTGACTATATATAGGAAATTTCAAGAAAATTGACTATTTAAAGGAAATTTTTTCGAAAATTGACTATTTAAAGGAAATTTTAAGAAAATTGTGATTTATAAGAAATTTTAAGAAAATTGAATATTTATAGGAAATTTAAAAAAAAATTGACTATCTATAAGAAATTTTAAGAAATTTGACTATTTATAGGAAATTTGTTGAAAATTTACTATTTATTGGAAATTTTGCGAAAATTGAATATTTATAGGAAATTTTTCGAAAATTGAATATTTCTAGGAAATATTTCGAAAATTGACTATATATAGGAAATTTCAAGAAAATTGACTATTTAAAGGAAATTTTTTCGAAAATTGACTATTTAAAGGAAATTTTAAGAAAATTGTGATTTATAAGAAATTTTAAGAAAATTGAATATTTATAGGAAATTTAAAAAAAAATTGACTATCTATAAGAAATTTTAAGAAATTTGACTACTTATAGGAAATTTGTTGAATATTTACTATTTATTGGAAATTTTGCGAAAATTGAATATTTATAGGAAATTTTTCGAAAATTGAATATTTCTAGGAAATTTTTCGAAAAAATAGTCAATTTTTTAGGATTTTTTCGAAAATTGACTATTTTTTAGGAATTTTTCGAAAATTGATTATTTATAGGAAATTTTTCGAACATTGACTATTTTTTAGGAATTTTTCGAAAATTGACTATTTTTTAAGAATTTTTCGAAAATTGATTATTTATGGGAAATTTTTCGAAAATTGACTATTTAAAGAAAATTTTTGAAAATTGACTTTTTATAGGAAATTTTTCGAAAATTGACATTTTTCGTAAATTTTTCGAAAAGTAACTATTCATAGGAAATTTTTCGAAAATTGACTACGTATTGGAAATTTTTTAAAAATATACTATTTGTAGAAAATTTTTCGAAAATAGACTATTTTTAGAAAATTTTTCGAAAATTGTTATTGATTTTTCAAAAATGTATGTATGTCTTATTTCGACATTTAAATTTGTATGTTTAACTTTCTACTAAAAAATAAAAAAACATAATAATTTTAGTAGCATACTCTAGGGAGTATATTTTTTGATGCCAAACCTAAATTATGAACTTTGATAAATTTTCGTATGAAATTAATTTTTGGCGAATATCTCCCTAAATACTGGCCAAAAATAGCTGGAAAACCCTATTACGTATTTTTACCACACGCTTATTTCGAAAATTATGTTTAAATTTGAGTAGGATGAAGCCTTCCCTGAAATACCGCAGAGTTTTGTACTCCTAGGCGTATAAGTAATAATTAAGAAATTAAATACGAATTTTAAAAATTTAGACGTATGAGTAATATTTCTTAGATTGGTGTCTACCAGAGTTTTTCTATAGAAAAAATCAGTTTTTCAATAGAAAAAATCAGTTTTTCAATAGAAAAATACAGTTTTTCAATAGAAAAATACAGTTTTTCTATAGAAAAATACAGTTTTTCTATAGAAAAATACAGTTTTTCTATAGAAAAATACAGTTTTTCTATAGAAAAATACAGTTTTTCTATAGAAAAATACAGTTTTTCTATAGAAAAATACAGTTTTTCTATAGAAAAATACAGTTTTTCTATAGAAAAATACAGTTTTTCTATAGAAAAATACAGTTTTTCTATAGAAAAATACAGTTTTTCTATAGAAAAATACAGTTTTTCTATAGAAAAATACAGTTTTTCTACAGAAAAATACAGTTTTTCTATAGAAAAATACAGTTTTTCTATAGAAAAATACAGTTTTTCTATATAAAAATACAGTTTTTCTATAGAAAAATACAGTTTTTCTACAGAAAAATACAGTTTTTCTATAGAAAAATACAGTTTTTCTATAGAAAAATACAGTTTTTCTATAGAAAAATACAGTTTTTCTATAGAAAAATACAGTTTTTCTATAGAAAAATACAGTTTTTCTATAGAAAAATAGAGTTTTTATATAGAAAAATACAGTTTTTCTATAGAAAAATACAGTTTTTCTATATAAAAATAAAGTTTTTCTATAGAAAAATACAGTTTTTCTATAGAAAAATACAGTTTTTCTATAGAAAAATACAGTTTTTCTATAGAAAAATACAGTTTTTCTACAGAAAAATACAGTTTTTCTATAGAAAAATACAGTTTTTCTATAGAAAAATACAGTTTTTCTATATAAAAATACAGTTTTTCTATAGAAAAATACAGTTTTTCTACAGAAAAATACAGTTTTTCTATAGAAAAATACAGTTTTTCTATAGAAAAATACAGTTTTTCTATAGAAAAATACAGTTTTTCTATAGAAAAATACAGTTTTTCTATAGAAAAATACAGTTTTTCTATAGAAAAATACAGTTTTTCTATAGAAAAATACAGTTTTTCTATAGAAAAATACAGTTTTTCTATAGAAAAATACAGTTTTTCTGTAGAAAAATACAGTTTTTCTATAGAAAAATACAGTTTTTCTATAGAAAAATACAGTTTTTCTATATAAAAATACAGTTTTTCTATAGAAAAATAAAGTTTTTCTACAGAAAAATACAGTTTTTCTATAGAAAAATACAGTTTTTCTATAGAAAAATACAGTTTTTCTATAGAAAAATACAGTTTTTCTATAGAAAAATAGAGTTTTTATATAGAAAAATACAGTTTTTCTATAGAAAAATACAGTTTTTCTATAGAAAAATACAGTTTTTCTATAGAAAAATACAGTTTTTCTATAGAAAAATACAGTTTTTCTATAGAAAAATACAGTTTTTCTATAGAAAAATACAGTTTTTCTATAGAAAAATACAGTTTTTCTATAGAAAAATACAGTTTTTCTATAGAAAAATACAGTTTTTCTATAGAAAAATACAGTTTTTCTATAGAAAAATACAGTTTTTCTATAGAAAAATACAGTTTTTCTATAGAAAAATACAATTTTTCTATAGAAAAATACAGTTTTTCTATAGAAAAATACAGTTTTTCTATAGAAAAATACAGTTTTTCTATAGAAAAATACAGTTTTTCTATAGAAAAATACAGTTTTTCTATAGAAAAATACAGTTTTTCTATAGAAAAATACAGTTTTTCTATAGAAAAATACAGTTTTTCTATAGAAAAATACAGTTTTTCTATAGAAAAATACAGTTTTTCTATATAAAAATACAGTTTTTCTATAGAAAAATACAGTTTTTCTACAGAAAAATACAGTTTTTCTATAGAAAAATACAGTTTTTCTTTAGAAAAATACAGATTTTCTTTAGAAAAATACAGTTTTTCTATAGAAAAATACAGCTTTTCTATAGAAAAATACAGTTTTTCTACAGAAAAATACAGTTTTTCTATAGAAAAATACAGTTTTTCTATCGAAAAATACAGTTTTTCTATAGAAAAATACAGTTTTTCTATAGAAAAATACAGTTTTTCTATAGAAAAATACAGTTTTTCTATAGAAAAATACAGTTTTTCTATAGAAAAATACAGTTTTTCTATAGAAAAATACAGTTTTTCTACAGAAAAATACAGTTTTTCTATAGAAAAATATAGTTTTTCTATAGAAAAATACAGTTTTTCTATATAAAAATACAGTTTTTCTATAGAAAAATACAGTTTTTCTACAGAAAAATACAGTTTTTCTATAGAAAAATACAGTTTTTCTATAGAAAAATACAGTTTTTCTATAGAAAAATACAGTTTTTCTATAGAAAAATACAGTTTTTCTATAGAAAAATACAGTTTTTCTATAGAAAAATACAGTTTTTCTATAGAAAAATACAGTTTTTCTATAGAAAAATACAGTTTTTCTATAGAAAAATACAGTTTTTCTATAGAAAAATACAGTTTTTCTACAGAAAAATACAGTTTTTCTATATAAAAATACAGTTTTTCTATAGAAAAATACAGTTTTTCTACAGAAAAATACAGTTTTTCTATAGAAAAATACAGTTTTTCTATAGAAAAATAGAGTTTTTCTATAGAAAAATAGAGTTTTTATATAGAAAAATACAGTTTTTCTATAGAAAAGTACAGTTTTTCTATAGAAAAATACAGTTTTTCTATAGAAAAATACAGTTTTTCTATAGAAAAATACAGTTTTTCTATAGAAAAATACAGTTTTTCTATAGAAAAATACAGTTTTTCTATAGAAAAATACAGTTTTTCTATAGAAAAATACAGTTTTTCTATAGAAAAATACAGTTTTTCTATAGAAAAATACAGTTTTTCTATAGAAAAATACAGTTTTTCTATAGAAAAATACAGTTTTTCTATAGAAAAATACAGTTTTTCTATAGAAAAATACAGTTTTTCTATAGAAAAATACAGTTTTTCTATAGAAAAATACAGTTTTTCTATAGAAAAATACAGTTTTTCTATAGAAAAATAGAGTTCTTATATAGAAAAATACAGTTTTTCTATAGAAAAATACAGTTTTTCTATATAAAAATACAGTTTTTCTATAGAAAAATACAGTTTTTCTACAGAAAAATACAGTTTTTCTATAGAAAAATACAGTTTTTCTATAGAAAAATACAGATTTTCTTTAGAAAAATACAGTTTTTCTATAGAAAAATACAGCTTTTCTATAGAAAAATACAGTTTTTCTATAGAAAAATACAGTTTTTTAAATATTTTTTATAGCAAAACTCTGGTACACACCAATTTATGAAATATTACTCATACGCCTAAATAATTTAATTCTTATTAAATTTCTTAATTATCACTTATATGCCTAGGAGTACAAAACTCTGCGGTATTTCTGGGAAGGCTTCATCCAAGTTTGGACATAGTTTTCGAAATAAGCGTGTGATAAAAGTATGTAATAGGGGTTTCCAGCTATTTTTGGCCAGTATTTAGGGAGATATTCGTCAAAAATTGATTTCATACAAAAATTTATCAAACTTAAGTTTGGCATTAAAATAGATGCTCCCTAGAGTATGCTACTTAAATTATTATATTTTTTTATTTTTTAATAGAGATTTAAATATATTTAAATTTCAAAGTAAGATATTATTTTTGAAAAATTTCCTATAAATATTTAGTAAATTATCGAAAAATTTACTATAAATATTCAATTTTCGAAAAATGTCCTTAAAATAGTCCATTTTCGAAAAATTTCCTATAAAAAGTCAATTTTCTTAAAATTTCCTCTAAATAGTCAATTTTCGAAAAATTTCCTATTAATAGTCAATTTTCTTAAAATTTTCTATAAATAGTAAATTTTCTTAAAATTTCCTATAAATAGTCAATGTTCGCAAAATTTCTTATAAATAGTCAATTTTCTTAATATTTCCAATTTTCTTAATATTTCCTATAAACAGTAAATTTTCTTAAAATTTCCTAAAAATAGTAAATTTTCTTAAAATTACCCATAAATGGTCAATTATCTTAAATTTTCTAATAAATAGTTAATTTTCTTAAAATTTCCTATAAATCGTCAATTTTCTTAAAATTTCCTTTAAATAGCAAATTTTCTTAAAATTTCCAATGAATAGTCAATTTTTGAAAAATTTCCTATAAATAGTAAATTTTCTTAAAATTTCCTTAAATAGTCAATTTTTGAAAAATTTCCTATAAATAGTCAAGTTTTAAAAAATATCCTATAAATAGTCAATTTTCTTAAAATTTCCTATAAATAGTCAATTTTCTAAAAATTTCCCATAAATAGAAAATTTTCTTAAAATTTTTATATAGATAGTCAATTTTCTAAAAATTTCCCATAAATAGCAACTTTTCTTAAAATTTCCTATAAATAGTCAATTTTCTTAAAATTTCCTATAAATAGTCAATTTTTGAAAAATTTCCTATAAATAGTCAAGTTTTGAAAAATATCCTATAAATAGTCAATTTTCTTAAAATTTCCTATAAATGGTCAATTTTTGAAAAATTTCCATAAGTAGCAAATTTTCTTAAAATTTCCTATAGATAGTCAATTTTCTAAAAATTTCCCATAAATAGCAACTTTTCTTAAAATTTCCTATAAATAGTAAATTTTCTTAAAATTTCCTATAAATAGTAAATTTTCTTAAAATTTAATATAAAAAGATAATTCTCTTAAAATTTTCTATAAATAGCAAATTTTTTTAAAATTTCCTATAAATAGTTAATTTTCGAAAGTTTCCTATAAATATTAAATTTTCTTAAAATTTCCTATAAATAGTAAATTTTCTTAAAATTTCCTATAAATAGTAAATTTTCTTAAAATTTAATATAAAAAGTTAATTCTCTTAAAATTTCCTATGAATAATAAATTTTCAAAAAATTTCCTATAAATAATAAATTTTTTAAAAATTACTTATAAATAGTAAATTTTCTTAAAATTTTCTATAAATGGTCAATTTTATTAAAATTTCCTATATATAGTCAATTTTCAAAAAATTTCCTATAAATAGTCAATTTTCAAAAAATTTCCTATAAATAGTAAATTTTTTAAAAATTTCTTATAAATAGTCAATTTTCAAAAAATTTCCTATAAGTAATAAATTTTATTACAATTTCCTATAAAAAGTAAATTTTCGAAAAATTTCCTATAAATAGTAAATTTTCTTAAAATTTTCCATAAATAGTTAATTTTGTTAAAATTTCCTATAAATAGTAAATTTTTTTTTAAATTTCGTATAAGTAGTCAATTTTCTTAAAATTTCCTATAAATAGTAAATTTTTCTAAAATTTCCTATAAATAGTAAATTTTCTTAAAATTTCCTATAAAAAGAAAATTTTCCAAAAAATTTCCTATAAATAGTCAATTTTCAAAAAAATTCCTATAAATAATCTATCTTCTTAAAATTTCCTATAGTCAATTTTCGAAAAAAAAATTTTGTCCTCCTATGGGAGCTTTTACTGTATTTAGATTATTCTGAAAGAATGCTATATAAAAGTTGTCGAATTATCTTATTTTCTATCGATTTCGAATGCAACAATTTGGCCTCCTGTTTTATCTTTAATTTGCTCTCTAAAGTATGCTATAGTTTTCTGATAACGATTTAAATGAAAGCAGACAGGTAGAAAAAGCAAAGCATATTTGGTAATGTATCTGAAACACCCTATTACCAAATGACTATACAGAATGGTACAAATACTTTTTACTGCCTTAAAGTATGTTAAGGATTTTAATTGAAGGGTTTTACTTTTATTTAAGAAAAAACACAGTGGATTATGTGTTTTTAAGAATATTTTTGGATGGTTTTTGATGAGATTTAAAATTTTTAAGTATCTGAAAAGTAGATGTGAACTATTAGGTATTAAATTTTTGCAAAAAATGTCTGTAAATAAAACAATTGTTCTATTTGTATCTTAATATTAAAATTAATTTATTAATTAATTTTATTTTATTTTGAATAAACTATATATTTATTTTACATTATATCGTTATTGTTTAGTTTTATTTGTAAAATATCAATAAATAAGCAAAAGAAATGCATTGAAATCTAAAAAGGAAATACATAAAATATAATTTCTACAACAAAAAAAAAAAAAAAAAAATTATAAATAATTTTCTTTAATTCAAAATAAAAAGTGAGGAGGCAGTTAAATGGTAGTAAATCATTTTCAAATGATTTCCATTGAAAATGGAGATAAAGTAGAACAAAAAGTTAAGTATAAAGTAGGAAAGACAGTAGAAGATTAGGAAAAGTTTAATACATTTTTGTTAAAAAGAATAAGACTTAAGGATTTGTGCCTTCAGAAAGTTTAAGATGATCTTAAAAAGTGATTAAAAGGAAACGGTGTAGGTATTAAATATTTTTTTTTTGTAAAGTAAAAAGTGAATATTTAATAAGTCTTTAAAGTTTATAACAAATATTTTTTTTGATAAACGAGTAACTAATATTTCTTGCGTTTTCTTTGCTGTTTTTTCACTAAAACTATCAAAAGGCTTATGCATAAAAAACCTTATTTACATTTTCAATTTTATAAACATTTTCGTTTTAGTTAAAAATTAGAATAATTTTTATCTTGTTTTCTTAGTTAATAATATTTTATATACATTAATTAATAAATTTCCTAAAGTTGAATGTATTTTATAAAAAGATATTACTTTTTTGTTTCAAAAAAAGTTAAGGTTATCCTTAAATGTTTTTTTGTTTAAGTAATGGCTGACATTTTGGATTTTGTTGCTTAAAATTGTCTTTTATACACTTTTTTGTTATAGTATTTTAAAGATTTGTGTTTTTTTAATTAATTATAATTTTTGTTTTGTTGTTAAATTTACAATGAGGCTATGAAGGGTGTTAGATCGGGGAATTTGAAAATATTTTGTGGCCTTGATCTTTGTACACGTGATGGCGGCACTTGGGATTGTCTGGCCTGAGCATTGAAGTTACCATTTTGACCATTCAGATAAATGCCACATTGTGAATTGCAGACTTCATCGCGTAGTATAGCTTCTTTGGGCCATTGCCTGATCAATTGACCGCAATCAGTGATGCGTAAGGAAGCACATTGGGCCTAAGACAAACAAAAATATTATCAAAATTTTCCTTAAGACTTTAAGAACTCAAACAACTTACCCCTTCTGCTGAGCACACACAACTGGTACAGGGTGAGGGAAATGCAGACTCTCCAACTCTCACATGACGATTGCCTATTTGACAGCCTTGTACATTTTCGCGCCAAGCACTCAAATCGATTTGAGGCATAGAGTTACAGGGAACACGAGGATTCCTACAAAATAAAACCAAAAATTATTTTCCTTTCTTAAAAGAATCAAAAATTATAGGATACCAAATATTTAATTAAAAAGTTTTACTGTAGTATATTGCACTAAGATGCCAATTTTTTACAATTATTTATTCCTAATTCTAGACAGAGTGAAAACCACGCATTATATCTTATTTGCTAGACAGAATAAATACGAATTATTGTGTCCAACAAATATCAATATAAAGCGAAGATTATCGTCTGAATAGAGACAGGCAACATTTTTAAGTTCTAACTTTTCTTTTAACTTTTACAAATTAATTCAAAATCAAACTTACAAGAAATTACTGGGCAAATCGAAGGCAGCTCTCTGCATATCTCCATTGATTTCCAAATTCTCACAGGCAATCTTAGCCAAAGTGGTCTTACGTACTTCAGCCAATTGAGCTTCGCTGAATTTAACCTCGGGATTTTGATTTTCATACCTAAAATACCAAAGAAAAATTTATACATTTAAAAAATTGTTTTAAGGCTTCGAAAAATTCCCTTAACCTACCAGAATCTATCACATTTTCTCAATTGTCTGAATTGGATACCAATAATACAGGCCAATGTTGGACCCACCAAACCGCCTTGCAAAGGTCTTTCAGTCATAGCGCCAGGGAATAGATCAATATCATCGACAGTGGGATAGATTTTCTTAAAACGATTAATGACTTCAGTGGGTATTTCACGACTGAGATCGTTCCAGTTTGAGGCCCTCTTCAAGTTGCACAGGGCTCGGTAGTTGTTGTATGAGGGTATGCCGTGATCGCGACCTTTGGAAGAATAAAAAAAAACAAGTTTTATAAAATTTTTCAATAGGAAATTTTTCAAAAATGTAATATTTTTATATGAAATTTTTAAAAAATTTCTAGAGGAAAATTTTCAAAAATTTACTTTTTTTATAGGAAATTTTTCAAAAAATTCCTGTTTTTATAGGAAATTTTTCAAAAAATTCCTGTTTTTATAGGAAATTTTTCAAAAAATTCCTGTTTTTATAGGCAATTTTTCAAAAATTTCCTATTTTTATAGGAAATTTTTCAAAAATTTCCTATTTTATAGGAAATTTTTCAAAAATTTCCTATTTTATAGGAAATTTTTCAAAAATTTCCTATTTTTATAGGAAATTTTTCAAAAATTTCCTATTTTTATAGGAAATTTTTCAAAAATTTCCTATTTTTATAGGAAATTTTTCAAAAATTTCCTATTTTTATAGGAAATTTTTCAAAAATTTCCTATTTTTATAGGAAATTTTTCAAAAATTTCCTATTTTTATAGGAAATTTTTCAAAAATTTCCTATTTTTATAGGAAATTTTTCAAAAATTTCCTATTTTTATAGGAAATTTTTCAAAAATTTCCTATTTTTATAGGAAATTTTTCAAAAATTTCCTATTTTTATAGGAAATTTTTCAAAATATTCCTATTTTTATAGGAAATTTTCAAAATATTCCTATTTTTATAGGAAATTTTTCAAAAATTTCCTATTTTTATAGGAAATTTTTCAAAAATTTCCTATTTTTATAGGAAATTTTTCAAAAATTTCCTATTTTTATAGGAAATTTTTCAAAAATTTCCTATTTTTATAGGAAATTTTTCAAAAATTTCCTATTTTTATAGGAAATTTTTCAAAAATTTCCTATTTTTATAGGAAATTTTTCAAAAATTTCCTATTTTTATAGGAAATTTTTCAAAAATTTCCTATTTTTATAGGAAATTTTTCAAAAATTTCCTATTTTTATAGGAAATTTTTCAAAAATTTCCTATTTTTATAGGAAATTTTTCAAAAATTTCCTATTTTTATAGGAAATTTTTCAAAAATTTCCTATTTTTATAGGAAATTTTTCAAAAATTTCCTATTTTTATAGGAAATTTTTCAAAAATTTCCTATTTTTATAGGAAATTTTTCAAAAATTTCCTATTTTTATAGGAAATTTTTCAAAAATTTCCTATTTTTATAGGAAATTTTTCAAAAATTTCCTATTTTTATAGGAAATTTTTCAAAAATTTCCTATTTTTATAGGAAATTTTTCAAAAATTTCCTATTTTTATAGGAAATTTTTCAAAAATTTCCTATTTTTATAGGAAATTTTTCAAAAATTTCCTATTTTTATAGGAAATTTTTCAAAAATTTCCTATTTTTATAGGAAATTTTTCAAAAATTTCCTTTTTTTATAGGAAATTTTTCAAAAATTTCCTATTTTTATAGGAAATTTTTCAAAAATTTCCTATTTTTATAGGAAATTTTTCAAAAATTTCCTATTTTTATAGGAAATTTTTCAAAAATTTCCTATTTTTATAGGAAATTTTTCAAAAATTTCCTATTTTTATAGGAAATTTTTCAAAAATTTCCTATTTTTATAGGAAATTTTTCAAAAATTTCCTATTTTTATAGGAAATTTTTCAAAAATTTCCTATTTTTATAGGAAATTTTTCAAAAATTTCCTATTTTTATAGGAAATTTTTCAAAAATTTCCTATTTTTATAGGAAATTTTTCAAAAATTTCCTATTTTTATAGGAAATTTTTCAAAAATTTCCTATTTTTATAGGAAATTTTTCAATAATTTCCTATTTTTATAGGAAATTTTTCAAAAATTTCCTATTTTTATAGGAAATTTTTCAAAAATTTCCTATTTTTATAGGAAATTTTTCAAAAATTTCCTATTTTTATAGGAAATTTTTCAAAAATTTCCTATTTTTATAGGAAATTTTTCAAAAATTTCCTATTTTTATAGGAAATTTTTCAAAAATTTCCTATTTTTATAGGAAATTTTTCAAAAATTTCCTATTTTTATGGGAAATTTGTCAAAAATGTACTATTTTCTCTTACCTCTTTGAATGTTCAGGGCAATCAAATCAATACCCGAGAAGGGAATCTTGCGATCTTCAAACAAGTGATTGGTAACTTCACCGGTAATGAATTGATCCAAAGTTTCCATAGGAGTAGCCACCAAACCACGAATAATTTCATCAATAATACCAGGCTATCAATAGAAAAAAAGGAATAAACCATCAAAATTTGTTTCCAAAAACCTAGATCTTCTATTCCCAATACTGACCTGCAACAAAGCATCCATCTTAAAGAAACCATCACGCAACAAAATTGGTGGATCGACGGGTTGATGTTGGGCACTCAAACGAGGAATATGGGGTCTCAGTAGGGAATGACCAATACGGAAGGCAGCTGCAGCAAATTCATTGAAAATAATGGGTGAGCATGAGGGATTATAATCCTTATAATAGCCCTGAGGCAACAGTTTCAAGCCATACAAGTTAACAGCATTCCAACTGAGGATACGGGGCAAGAATTCATTGAAGACAATATGTTGAACCTGAGCACTGACAATACGTCTGGCATGATGGAACAATTGATCGCCAGTCCAGTGGGGATTAACACCTCTCAAGCCCTCGACAATACGATTGTGTTCACGTACGAAAATAGTGTGGATGGCAGTAAGACCTGGTTGTTCAGAGGCACGATCATCACCACCTGAGAAGCAGAGACCACTGCGAGATTTACATTCGGGATGAGCATTGGTTTGAGGCAATAGTTCCTTGCCTCTCACAGGGTGAACAGTGGAATTCATGCGACCATTGAAGCCACGCAATTTAGTGCCAACGCAGTTATTTTCACCATAAACCATAGAAGCATCCAAGAAGTGAGTATTTTGATTGATTTGATCACGAGGACCCAAAGTCAATTGACCGGGCAAAGATCTCATGGAGGGGAAACACAAGCGTTCTCCGCTAGTAACATTTACCTCGGGGTAATAGTAATCGCCGGCAGGCACTGGGAAGGGATTGCACTCAGGATGTACTGTTTGCTTGGAATCACATCTTCTGCAGCTGGGTATAGATTCGTGGAAGCCTTTGTGAATGGGTGTCATAGTTAAATCATGGTCGACGAATTGAGCAAACTGCATGACCATCAAGGAATAACGGGTATGCAGATTGGAAATATCAGGATGTATGACGGTGGAAACTGTTCTGGGATTGGGAAGAGGAGCACCGGTAACTGACAAAAGTCTGGGCTTAGAGACGCCATCATCGTATTGAGCCGGTAAGAGACGAGAGAAGGTAGTTAAGGCCTTACCCCAGTTGGGATTACGCAAATTGTTACAGTAACCGGTAAAGGTACGGAAGGGTGAGGTGGTATCACAGGCAATTGGAGGATCATCACATTCTGTGGTGGGGGCGGGACGATTTTGCAAAAAACTGTTAATATCAATGGTTTGCAGAGTTTCGGTCAATTCGTTGCGATTGAAATTCAAGCTAGAGTCAAAGACCTGACGTTTACGTCTGTTGATGGAGGTTAAGGTGTTTAAGATTTCATTGGAAGCCAATTCATACATCAAAGAAGAGTTGGCCAACAATAGAGCATTGCGATTGGCCTTGCTGAAGGAAGCGGCAACACCATCGGGAGATTTGGCGCTAATACCACCGGCTGAAAGGAAAAATTGTATGATATTATAAAATTTCAATCGTATATGTATATAAATATAGACATACTTTGCAACCAGGCTTCATATTCAAAACGTTTACGATCTTCCATCTCAAATTTAGCTCTTTCGACAGCAGCTTCCAATAATTCGGGATTTAATTCACTAAAGACTTCCTTGACCTCGGGTTGAATCTCTACATGTTCAATATGTTCTTCCTCCTCGGGATTGTTTAACCAGGGTTTCAAATCGAATTTATGGATTTGATCACAGCTCAACAAAGTGTTCCTATATACAAAATTTTACACTTATTAGTTAAGGAAACTTTTATTAAAGAAAAGCTTTTCTTAAACTTACAAGAAATTATCTTCACTAATAAAAGCCTTCGATTGGGCGGCATGCACTTGATGCGAGGCACACAATAAACCCGACAAAGAGGTATGTCTTATGGCCTTCAACTGCTCCAGGGTAAAGGAAGAGGGAGGCAAATCATTTTCATACCAGAAACGATCGGTTTTCTTCAACTGCTCAAATTGCAAAGTCAACAAACAGGAAATGGTGGGACCAAATAAGGCACCTACAGCAGGATCTTCCAACAAAGCTCCCGTCAAAAGATCAACATCATTGGCTGATTGATAGATATCTCTCAAGCTGGTTATATGTTCCTCGGGTATATTGGAGTATTTATGCAAATTATCAAAAGTGATATTGGCATTATCGGCAAAACGATTTTCACACAAATCCAAAGCTTGAACATAAGAAGGAACACCGTGATCGCGAGCACGGTGAATGGCCAAGGCCAAATCGGTCCAGCCATCTTCATTGGCGGTAGCAGGAACTAAAGTTTTTTGCAAGGCAGCAACAGACAGTAATTGGGCAGAGGACATGGTAAGCTTTAAGTATAAAGAAATGAATTTAGTATTTTGTATAAATGCATTGAAAAAAGTTTAAAAATTCTTACCATTTCAGGGGGATACATGGTCAAAAAGGCGGGCATAGCACTGGTAGCAAATTCATTAAAGATACCACCACGATTGGTACTGGAATAGTTGGTAGCATGTTTTTCAGCAGCAAGTCTATAAAATAAAGTAAAAATTATATTAGGAACTTTAAATTATGGAAGTCAGTTAAGCCTAACCATAAGATACCCTATACTATCAGGAGCTCTAATAAAGGTATGGTTAAATATATGTTGATCAATTCTCATCAAATATATATACACCTCATACGAAACTGCTTGTATTGCTATTAATTGGATTGACGGTAAATATGGTAAAATTTGGAATAATGGCCTCAGAACCTTTTAAAATTTGCTTCTTATAACTCGTGTCCCTTGAGGAGATTAGAATTATAAGAAGCTACGACAAAATGTGGTTCGCTTAAATGTTATTATTATTCAATTTGATGAGCAACATGTTGCTAGTCAACTGAAATCTTTTATATTATTTAACAATTATTTATCCTTTAGGATAGACGGCAACATGTTGCATAAAATTATGTTTTTGGATACAAAATGTCTTTTAAACATTGTTAGCAACATGTTTATAAAAATTTGTATTACCCGAGAGTATCTTAACTTTTGTTTTGTCAAAATGTGGTTCAATTAAAGGTTATTGATAATTCCATTTGATTAATAACATGTTTTTAGTCAGCTGAAATTTTCTCTATCATTTAACAATTGTTTATCCTTTAGAACAAATGGCAACATGCTGCACCAAATTATGTTTTTTGGATAAAAAATGTGTTTTAAAGATTTAAACATTGTTAGCAACATGTTTATAGAAATGTGTATTGCTCAAGAGTATCTTAACTTTTGTTTTGACAAGATGTGATCCGTTTAAAGGTTACAAATCCTTTAATTTGATTAGCAACATGTTGCTAGTAAGCTGAAATTTTCTGTATTATTTAATTGTTAATGCTTTAGGATAAACGGCTAATTTGTTTATATTTTTTGAATAAAAAATGTCTTTTCAACATTTAAAGATTATTAGCAACATGTTTATAGAAATGTGTATTACCTAAGAGTATATTAACTTTTGTTTTGACAAAATGTAGTTCGATTAAAGGTTATTAACCCTTCACAAAAATAAACATGTTAATTAGAAACATTTTTAGTTTTAGTCATATATTTTTGTTATGCAACATGTTGCAAAAACATTCATGTTGCAGAAAATATATATAAAGATATCCACTCAAAATTTTAATAACATCAAAATGATGCTGTAATATTATATTGTTTTAAACTATTACCATTTCAAACCACTCTGAACATAATTGTTAGCAACATGTTTATAACAAATTTGAAACGTTCTATATAATTTAACAATTGTTTTTTTCTTTCAATATTAAAGGAAGCCGGCAACATGTTGCCCAAAATTTTTATATTTTGCTAAAAACTGTCTTTGCAACATTTTAACATTTTTAGCAACATAGAAAACATTGTCATTTCGGCAACAAGTTTATCATTAGTTTATCATTAGCCGAGAAAATCTTTTCGTTCTTTATAAATATTTGTTTCTTATCCAATCTAATTTAAATGAAACATGTTGCTGAAACAATCTTCACTGCTTTTGCAACATGTTGCAGAATATCTACATCTTAATGTGTTTATTAAAAATCTCCATTGTATGAAATTTGACCAAATTCTATTCGAAACTGTGATGTTGATTAAAATGTTGCATTAAAAACATTAGAAAAATTTTTAGCAACATGTTTATAAACATTTGTATTACCATACGAAATCTTTTTGTTCTTTATAAATATTTTTTGTTTTTTGTTATCTTAACTTGAAAACATATATAAGATAAATATATTTATGGTTCTACATAGACATACATTTTCCCATGAAACATTTTGCTGAAACATTCCTGACTGCTTTTGCAACATGTTGCAGAATTTATTCAATTTAATGTTTCTATTAGAAATCTTCATTACTTGATATTTTACTGAATTTTATTTAAAACTGTGAAATTCGCTTTGACTAAAGGAATATTTGAGCATGGTCGAACTGACATACAAACAAAAAAATGAATTAAAAACTTTTTTCATACTAACCTCAAACCTTCTTTGGCTGTTGTCTCTTGACCCAAGACCAAGGGTAAAAATTCATTGTAAGTAATATGTTGAATTTGGGCAGTAATAATACGTCTGGTTTCTAAAAATACATCCTCCTCGGACCAGTCCGAATTCAAATGCGACAATTGTTCGGCAATTTGATTGTGTTCCTGCAACAAGGCACGATGTAAAGCACCAGTGGCACCTGGCACTAAACAATACTTGCAGGCATGAACCTTAACGCCACCGCTAATATAAGTGCGGATATCTTGGAAATCTCTTAAAGTAGAGCCATACAAGCCACTAGCATCAATATAGGCCGAGGCAACATTCATTTGTTCACGTTTATCTGTAATTTAAATATTTTACAAGAGGTTTTCTTCCGAAAAAATATAAAAAACTTACGTTTGCTGCATGTCTCAGCATCATAACCAGGAGCAGAACGTCTATATTCTTTGCAATCCTCACCCGAACGTACATAGCACAATTCCATTTCACCGGGATTACGTTCTCCATTGGGTTTACAACATTTACCATTCATGGGCAATTGACTGAACTCAATCAAATCGTTGGCCAACAATTGACCCCAGGCCGGCAACATGGCGGTAACATGAGGATGTCTTATCTCGGCATCAATATGTTTTTGTAATTGCTCAATGACATACTCGGCATCGGGCAAAGCATGAGTGCCATGAGAACTTCTGGGTTGACTAATACCATCAGCATAATCGGCAGCGAGCAGACGTAGGAAGACATCACCACGAGCACCCCATTTACGATGTGAAACATTGTTACATTCACCCGTAGGCAAACGATATTTACTCGGTGGGCAAACATCGTAGAGGGCATCGGGGGCGGAGGTATCCTGATCTTGATTGACATCATCGCAGGTGGTCAGAGAACGTGCTCTCTCAAGCTGTAGGGCTTTAAGCGAGACATGCTCGAGATCTTCGGGGGTGCGTAGCAGATGCACGGGAGCGCATAAACACCTGGAAATAAAAGAGGGGGAAAGATTTGAATTAGTTTACGAGTATGTGAATTGATAGGAAAAAATTTAATATAACATTTTTCTGTCTGAAAAATTTTTTATATAGAAACTTTAAGGTCTGAAAATTTTTTTATATAGAAAACTTAAGGTCTGAAAAATTTTCTATAAAGAAAATTTTTGGTCTAAAAAATTTTCTATATAGAAAATTTTCGGTCTGAAAAATTTTCTAAAAAATGTTGGTCTAAAAAATTTTCTAAGTAGAAAATTTTCGGACTGAAAATTTTCTATATAGAAAATTTTCAGTTTGAAATATTTTCTATATAGAAAAATTTTGGTTTGAAATATTTTCTATATAGAAAATTTTTGGTTCGAAAATTTTTCTTTATAGAAAATTTTCGGTCTGAAAATTTTTCTATATAGAAAATTTTCAATCTAAAAACTTTTCTATATAGAAAATTTTCGGTCTGAAAATTTTTCTATATAGAAAATTTTCGGTCTGAAAATTTTTCTATATAGAAAATTTTCGGTCTGAAAATTTTTCTATATAGAAAATTTTCGGTCTGAAAAATTTTCTATATAGAAAATTTTCGGTCTGAAAAATTTTCTATATAGAAAATTTTTTCTATATAGAAAATTTTCGGTCTGAAAATTTTTCTATATAGAAAATTTTAGGTCTGAAAATTTTTCTATATAGAAAATTTTCGGTCTGAAAATTTTTCTATATAGAAAATTTTCGGTCTGAAAAATTTTCTATATAGAAAATTTGTGGTCTAAAAATTTTTCTGTAAAGAAAAAATTTTCGGTCTGAAAGTTTTTCTGTAAAGAAAATTTTCGGTCTAAAAAATTTTCTACATAGAAAATTTTCGGTCTGAAAAATTTTCTATATAGAAAATTTTTGGTCTGAAAAATTTCCAAAAATTTTCTATATAGAAAATTTTTTATATAGAAGATTTTCGATCGAAAAGTTATTTTTTCGATCCGAAAATTTTTCTATATAGACAATTTTCGGTAAGAAAATTTTTTATCTCCAAATTTTTCAATATAGGAAATTTTAGGTCTTAACAATTTTATATAGAAAATTTTATGTCTGAAAATTTTGATATAAAAAATTATTCGATCTTTAAAATTTTTTTATTGAAAATTTTTGGTCTGAAAAATTTTCAATATCGAAAATTTTCCATCTAAAAAATTTTCGGTAAAAAAAAATTTCTGATTTAAAAATGTTTAATAAAGAAAATTTTCTGTCTAAAAATTTTCGGTATAAGAAATTGTTTTAGTCTTAAAAATTGTTTATATTTTAAATTTTCTATCTTAAAAATGTTTTAAATAGAAAACCTTTTGGTTTAAAAAATTTTCGGTAAAAAAATGTCTGACTTAAAAATTTTTTCTAAAGAAAATTGTTTTAATATAGAAAATTTTCTATCTAAAAATTTTCGGTATAAGAAAATTTTAGTTTTAAAATTTTTTTGTATTTTAAATTTTCTTAACAGAAAAATAAAATTTTAAATAGAAAATTTTCGGTTTAAAAAATTTTCGGTATAAAAAATTTTCGGACTAAAAAATTTCGATCTAAAAAAATAAAAAAATTTTTTTATAGAAAAATGTTCATAGAGAAAATTTTTCGACCAAAAATATTTTTTATAAAGAAAATTGTTGGTCTAAATAAATTTTTACATAGAAAATTTTTGGTCTAAAAAATATTTTTATAGAAAATTTTCGATCTTAGACGTATTTTGAAAATTTTCGATTTTTGATATTGGAAATTTTTGATCGAAAAAGTTTTTTATATGGATAATTTTCGGTCAAAAGAAATTTTTATATAGTTATTTTTTTTGTCTATACGGAAAATATTTCGTTGAAAAAATTTTCTATGTAGAAAATTTACGAAAAAAAATTTTTGGTCTAAAAAATTTTCTATACAGAAAATGTTCGAAGCAAAAAATTTTCATAATTATAAAATTTTGGTCAAAAAAATTGTTTATGTAGAAAATTTTCGTTCTATTTTTATTTATCTTAACTTAATATTTTTCATAAAATAGAAGTGCTTATCGTATTACTTAACGCCAGTGGCTAAAAATATGATTAATTAGGAAAAACACATAAATATTTATTTAAATTTTTCAAATGTTAAATCAATTTGATATTTTTATATAAAACATAAAACTACCCTTTAAAACAACAAATTCCCCAGATGAATCAGGAACAAAATATAATTACAAGTATTTTTTTAATTATCAGGAATTTTTGATTTTCATATCATGAAGACATGACATTAGTTTACCTGCTTTAGGTATATTTATTCTAATAACTTATTATTACTTAAACAATTAGCATCAAATGAATCATCTTCTTTTCGTTAATTTTTGTATAAATTTCCCGTAAAATTTGCAATTTATTTGAAAAAGTTTTTATATTTGTAAACGATTATTTGCAATTGAAATTTATATGAAAAAGAAATATTGGAATATTGAACCCAAAATGACAATTGCATTTATTTGTCATGTGTCATCAGTTGTGACACAGTTTTACTTTGAATTTAATTTATGTTTTTGTGTATGAGTTTTTTTATTGCCATTTTTTTCTGTTGGTTTGCCTGTTTGTTTGTTTGCATTACAAAATTATTATCGCATTTATAAATTTATGTATGAATTTATTTATTTATTTATGCATGAATGTGTCTAAATGACTTTGACAAAATAACGCAGAGTGTGTGTGTGTTTTTTTTCTATTTCGTTAGAGCCAATATAAAACTATAACAAATTATTTTGTGTTAAGTTGGCAAGAGGAAAAAATATGTATGTAGTTAAAAAACATGTACAATTACTACCTTTTGCTTAAGCCTCAGATGGGATATGGGGACATAAATGTCCCAAGTAAACATAACACACAATTATTAATGACAAATTTTAAATACTAAATTACAAGCTATTATTTCAATTGGTCTTTTGACCCACTTTGTGGAAGTAGAATTTCACCAAATTTTGAACATATACAAAATCAGTTATATAGATTCTTTGTAATGGTGTACATACCTATAAGCTATTGTTTTATTGACGAAACGATATGATATTTTTTTTCTTTACTTTTACTTTTCTTCAAATTCATTACCAAGGAAATTTTTTTTTTATTTTAGTAAAAAAGTTTTATATGATAGTTCTTTTTTTAACTTTTGTTCATCTAAGGGTTAATTTAAGTCTTTCTGCATAACTACTTTGTTGTTGATTTTGAAGTAAACTCCTAAACTTGTCATATAATAAAAGAAAAATCAGCTCAAACTCATAAAAAATAAAAAACACATGTGTTTTTGAATTAGAGTATATAATAAAAATGCTAAAAAAGATAAGTTGGATTAAAGAAATAAGCTTTTTAAACTATCCAATGAGCTTTTTTCGAGTTTGAAGTTTCATTAATTAATGACTCTTCTCATAGTAACAAAATTCGAAACACCCTTTAAAGTTACAAAAATATTTGTTTAAGTAAATTATTATGGATCAAAGTGTGACTTAAAACCATCATTTATTTTCAGCAAATTAAAAATAGTATTAGCGCCTCTATATAAAGTCTAAGAATGGACTGTATTGGAAGAAATAGTAGCAAAAGTTTTTTTTCCTTTACTTCTATTTAAACATTTTTACTTTAGGCTAAAGAAATGGTGCTTGCATCTTAAGTCTTTTGTTTTTTTTTATGATTTGTTGTAAGAAATAGTAACAATGATTCCTATAATTTAATTCTTCTTTAAAATTTTTTGCTATAGGCAGGTGAAATGATGCTTGTGTCTTAAGTCTTTCATTTTTTATTTGCTTAAGAAAACTTTAAGTACCAAAATTTACTTATTAATTGCAAAATTAACAACTAATGGATATCAGTGCTTATTTCTATTGAAAATGTTTTTATTTAAAAAAATGTCTATAGAAAATTTTTCTATTGAAAAAATCGAAAAATATTTCTATTGAAAAAAATTTTATTTAAAAATTTCTATAGAAAATTTTCTATTGAAAAAATTTCTAAAGAAAATTTTTCTATTAAAAAAAAAATTTCTTTAGAAAATTTTTCTATTTAAAAAATTTTTATAGAAAAATTTTCTATTGAAAATGTATGTACAAATTTTTCTATTGAAAAAGTTTCATAGAACATTTTTTTATTGAAAAAATTTCTATAGAAAATTTTTCTATTGAAAAAATTTCTATACAAAATTTTTCTATTGAAGAAATTGCTATAGAAAATTTTTCTATGGAAAATTTTTCTATTAAAAAAATTTCTATAGATAATATTTCTATTGAAAAAATTTCTATAGAAAACTTTTCTATAGAAAATTTTTCTATTGAAAAAATTTCTATACAAAATTTTTCTATAGAAAAATTTTTGATAAACCTTTTGAAAATTTTTCTATTGAAAAATTTATATAGAAAATTTTTCTATTAAAAAATTCTTATAGAAAATTTTTCTATTAAAAAATTCTTATAGAAAATTTTTCTATTGAAAAAATTTCTACAGAAATTTATTTTGAAAAAAATATCGCTAGAAAATGTTTCTATTAAAAAAATTGTAAGAGAAAATTTTTCTATTGAAAAAATTTCAATAGAAAATTTTTGTATTGAAAAAATTTCTATATAAAATTATTCTATAGACAATTTTTCTATTAAAAAAATTTCTATAGATAATTTTTATATTGAAAAAAAATCTGTAGAAAACTTTTCTATAGAAAATTTTTCTATCAAAAAATTTTCTATTGAAATAATTTCTGTACAAAATTTTTCTATAGAAAAATTTTTGATAAAACTTTTGAAAATTTTTCTATTGAAAAAATTTCTATACAATTTTTTTTTTGAAAAAATATCTCTTGAAATTGTTTCTATTGAAAAAATTTCTAGAGAAAATTTTTTTATTATAAAAATTTCTAGAGAAAATTTTTGTATTAAAAAATTTCTATAGAAAATTTTTATATTGCAAAAATTTCTATAGACAATTTTTGTATTGAAAAAATTTCTATAGCAAATTTTTCTATTGAAAAAATATCTCTTAAAATTGTTTCTATTGAAAAAATTTCTAGAGAAAATTTTTTTATTATAAAAATTTCTAGAGAAAATTTTTGTATTAAAAAATTTCTATAGAAAATTTTTATATTGCAAAAATTTCTATAGATAATTTTTGTATTGAAAAAATTTCTATAGCAAATTTTTCTTTGAAAAAATTTCTATGGAAAATTTTATATTGAAAAAATTCCTATAGATAATTTTTCTATTGAAAAAATTTCTAAATAAAATTTTCTATTGAAAAAATGCCTACAGAAAGTTTTTTTATTGAAAACATTTTTCTGTTGAAAAATTCCTATAAAAAATTTTTTAATTGAAAAAGTCGAAAAATATTTCTATTGAAAAAATTTATATGAAAAAAATTCTATAGAAAATTTTTCTATTAAAAAAATGACTACAGACAATTTTTCTATTAAAAAACATATTTCTATTCAAAAAATTTCAAGAGAAAATTTTTCTACTGAAAAAATTTCTATACAAAATTTTTTTATTGAAAAAATTTCTATAAAAATTTTTTTTTATTGAAAAAATTTTTTTTATTGAAAAAATTTTTATAGAAAATGTTTCTATTGAAAAAATTTGAATAGAACATTTTTCTATTGATATAATTTATATTAAGAAAATGTCTATAGAAAATTTTTGTATTGAAAAAATTTCTTAAGAAAATTTTTCTATTTAAAAAATTATTATAGAAAATTATTCTATTGAAAAATTTCTGTAGAAAATGTTGCTTTTGAAAAAATTTCTACAGTAAGCTTTTTTATTGAAAAAATTTCTATAGAAAATTTTTCTATTAAAAAAATTTCTATAGAAAATTTTTCTATTAAAAAATATTCTATAGAAAATTTTTCTTTTGAAAAAATTCTTATAAAAAATTTTTCTAGTGAACAAATTTCTATAGAAAATGTTTGTATTGAAAAAATTTATATAGACAATTTTTTTTATTGAAAAAATTTTTATAGAAAATTTTTCTATTGAAAAATTTCAATTGAAAAAATTTCTAGAAAAAAATGTTTTATTAAAAAAATTTTTATAGAAAATTTTTCTATTGAAAAAATTTTGTTAGAAAATTTTACTATTGATATAATTTATATTAAAAAAAAAATTCTATTTAAAAAGTTATTATAGAAAAATTTTCTATTGAAAAATGTCTGTAGAAAATTTTTCTTTTGTAAAAATTTCTACAGTAAGTATTTTTATTGGAAAAATGTCTATAGAAAATTTTTCTATTAAAAAAATTTCTATAAAAAATTTTTCTATTAAAAAAAATTCTATAGAAAATTTTTCTTTTGAAAAAATTTCTATAGAAAATTTTTCTATTGAAAGAATTTCTATAGAAAATGTTTAGATTGAAAAAATTTCTATACAACATTTTTTCATTGAAAAAAATTTTATAGAAAATTTTTCTATTGAAAAAATTTTTACAGGAAATTTTTCTATTGAAAAATTTCTATTGAAAAACTTGCTATAAAAAATTTTTTCATTGAAAAAATTTTTATAGAAAATTTTTCTATTGAAAAAATTTTGTTAGAAAATTTTTCTGTTGATATAATTTATATTAAAAAAATTTCCTTAGAAAATTTTTGTTTTGAAAAAATATCTTTTGAAAATTTTGCTATTGAAAAAAATTTTTATAGAAAATTTTTCCATTTAAAAAAATTCTATTGCCAAAAATTTATATAGAAAATTTTTGATAATTTTGTAATTAGTTTATGAATGAGGGGCTAAGTATTTATACAAAATAGTTAAAATCTAGACAATGTTTTTTCGAACCCAATCTTTATACATAAAAATATGCAATTATTTACTTTAACATAAGAAATTAAAATAAAAAAAAAAAAAATAAACATGTTTAGCACATGCCACTTATGTACAAATAAACGTACGACAAAATTAAAGTATAAGTGGTAAACTCTCATAGCACTAATAAAATTTTAATATGTTCACTTTTAAGACATAAACACATGCAGAGATAAAGAGTGTTCCAAATTAAATTTGTAGTTGCATAAGTTAAATAAAACTCAAACCGGGCAATAAAAAACTATTCAAAATTCGAAAATTTGCTGGCATAATATATGACGCATTCTTTAACGATCGAAATGTAAGATATTTCAAAATCATTTGTGTAGCATACTTTTAGGATAATCTAAATAATATATATGAATCTTACTTTGTAAATTATTTGTCAAAAGAATTTCATTTAAATTAATTTTTTTGACAAATAAACGAAAATGTTTAGATATCAAATTTTATAAAACTTTTTGCAAAATAAATTATTTTGAATATCCCTAAGGTATGTTACACAATATTAGCTTAGTCTGAGTTTTCGATTAATATCGAATTCGGCTATTTGGGGTATTTTTCTTAAGTCTATCTTCAATTTTTTTTCTTGTTTTTTTTTTTTGCTTTTTAGTTCTTTATGGAATTGCTATCTGGAATTTTGTGGATGTCTTCAGCCGAGCTTAAGCCTTGGCACTCTTTAAAAGAGTTGCACTCTTTAAAAGAGTTGTTCGACTTCTTTTGCCTTTTTAATGTTATTTGGACCTTTACTACTTCTTGATTCAGGTTTTCTTTAAAGGCTCAGGTCTTTCTTATACCATAAGGTTTTCTTTTGAAAATTATTTATTGCACTATGTATAAGTTGAGGCTTAAATAGTAAATGCATATTTCATTCAGAACACTCTTTATATATACATATATATCAAAATCACATATACAAAATAAATGTTTAACTTTTTTTTTAAATGATTGCTGCTGCTATATAATTATATTTTATTATATTGTATAATTTTAACAGGCAACTTAACTATGGCAATATTTTAACAAAATTACTATGAATAAATATAACAATTTTTATACGTTAGTAGATTTTGGAAAACCTAAAAAGTTTTTATCGGAATAACATCTTCATTCGAAAGCCCTTTGGGTCTATTGTGATTCCTTTAGGATAGAAAAGGATGTATTTAGTTGGGATAATAGCTTGAGAGTTAGAAAAGAAATAGTAAAGTAATCATACCAGTATAACGACGAATGCTGGAGTCTCTATCTAAGCCATTTGAGTTCATATATGAAGTACATAACATGAGTTTACACTGTGGGAGTCCTCATCTGAACATAATCTATTATTCCTATTAGGTTTTAAGTTTAGCTCTCGACTTTTCAAAAATCCCTTCTCTATGGCTCCATACTTCAAAAAAGGTACCCGCTGTCAAAATTTTAACTTTCTAGCTTTATTCGTTTAGGCAGGGCGATGATGAATCAGTCAGTAAGTCAGTCAGTCATGTTAGAATTTTATATATATATGTATATATATGAATATATATATGAGGCCCTATGCTTCACTGGGAGTCAAGGATAACAGAAGAAGTATAAAGATTATTAGGATTATCCTAAAAGTATGCTACACAAATTTAGCTTATATTTCAAACGATATCGAATGCGGCGATTTGTCCGATTTTTAGAAAAATGTTTGAAATATTTAGTTAAAATAACATAAAATGCTATGTTATATGTTTTTGTTGCACATGTGCTTTGTAGCAATTAAATATATAATAAACAGGTAAGAAAGTGCTATAGTCGGTCAAGCCCGACCATGCGATACCCTTCACCACTAAGGTCAAAGGTGTTCTTTTTCGTATCTAAAGACAGATACTTGATAAATTTGATCATCAAACAAACATTTCCCCAAGATTTGTATATTTAAGCTATTTCTGTGATTTGGACTTATATGCGAGCAAGGGTCAAATGTGAACCGATTTTCTCGAAATTTAGTGAATTACAGTTTTTACAAAAATTATGCAAAAAAAACTTAAAATTCTCACTATCTTCATATTTACGAGCGTTTTAGTGATTTTTGTCTCATGTAGTGCTTTTTGACAGAAGATTTTGTATGGAAGCTATGGTCAAATGTACACCGATTTCAACGAAATTTAGCATAGTAATATTGGTTTATATAAGCAGTATTTGATTTAAATTTCAAGAAAAAATATTAATATTTGTGGCCAAAATATCAATTCCGGGAAATGGGACCTATGGGAGGTACCATAAATAATGTACCGATTTTGAAGAATTTCAATAGCCATGGTCCCACTATCAGATAAATGATCTGCACCAAATTAAATCAAATTATCTTTAGAATTGCGACCTGTACTTTGATTACATGTTTTACATGGGGGTCCAGCCAGTCATCCAGCCAGACGGACGGACGAACGGACGGACGGACATCGCTAAATCGACTCAGAATGATTGTAAGTGTATTGGTATTCTTAAAGGTGGGTCTAAGACAAATATTTCTATGCGTTACATACATCAGCACAAACTTATAATGCCCTTTCCTCCTTTGGTGATGAAGGGTATAAATATTGATATATGTGGCCAAAATATCAATTCCGGGATGTGGGACCTATTGAAGGTACCATAAATAATGGACCGATTTTCACGAATTTCAATAGCCATGGTCCCATTTTAAAAAAAATTAGCTGTGCCAAATTTCATCAAATTATCTTTAGAATTGTGACCTGTACTTTGATTACATATTTTACATGGGGTAAAGCCAGCCGTCCAGCCAGACGTCCAGCCAGACGGACGGATCGACATCACTTAATCTACTCAGAAAGTGATTCTTAGCCTATTGGTACACTAAAAGGTGGGTCTAAGACAAATATTTCTATGCGTTACATGCATCAGCACAAACTTATAATACCCTTTCCACCTAAGGTGAAGAAGGGTATAAAAAAGGTAGTTTTTATCTTCTTAAGCTTCATAGCCAAAAATTTAATTAAACTAGACAATTAGTTTTATAAATCGTAATCTTTCAACACCAGCAGCCAAATAATTAACTCATAAAACAAAAGACTTAAGACACATACTTTTTTGCAAAATCACTTTCATTGACTCAAACACGCAGCAAAAAATGTGTTAACTATTTAAAATAAAAACACATAATAAACACAAATATTTAAAAAACAATTAAATTTTGTTTTGGCAAAAACAAAAACAACAAATAAAAGCTAGAGAATAAATAAAACAATTAAATTTTTAGTTTAAATCAGATAAATAGTTACTTAAGTAATTCAAAGAAGACGCTCTACGTTAACTAAGATAAACTTTAAATGTTTTGTTATTTTTGTATTCAAAGTGTTAAAAAAGTGTTTGCAAATGTAAGTGTTTATTTATAAATTTTGAAATCCGGTTCAGGCTTTTGCAAAACTATTAACACTGACAAATAAAACTAAAGCTAATGTTTCTCTTCTTTATTTTGTTTTGTTTAAAAAAATTTTTTTGCAATATTTTTTTTGTATATATACAATAATAAAGCTGCTGCATGAAGGTCGTTAGCAGCAGAAATATTATTTTAAAATAAATCGCAAGAGGCTACAGCATTTATTTATTTATTAACACTAATACTCTTTCAACACATAAGTACATATATACATTGCAAATCATTCAAGTATTTTTATACAAAACAAAAAAAGTCTATGATTTAACAGAATAATAACAATAACCAGCAGAAACAGCAAAAGAATATGAATTTTGCATTTTATGACGTATTTTAAATTCATGCATAAATTTATATTTAAATCATAGCGTTTTATAATAATTCAATAAATAATTTAAAATTATAATGCATATTTAAAAGTTGCTTAAATTAAAGAAAAAAAAAAAACTGATATAATAACAATGAAAACAAAACATTAAAAAAATTATGTTAATTATCAAAGCACGAGTATTTTTTAGACAATATCTTAAATAAGTCGTTTGGAAGAGGTTAAATCAAATTCTTTAAGAAAAATTTTAATTAAAAAAAAAAAAATCTGGTGCTAATTTTAAGAATTTATTAAGAAGACGTTTAACATATTTTGTCTTAAATTATTTAAAAACGATTATGTGACATTTTACTTCCGTTCGGAAATAGAGCGGCAGATGTTAGATAAATGCAAATTAGCACATTAAGGTCAAATTTTATGTTAAGAACATGACTTCAAGCTAAATTATAACTAAGAAAGAATTTTGAGAAGTTCGAATAATGCAGAATCAACTAATAAAGTCTAGAAAACTGGTCCCAAATCATCGCATTCGATATATTTAAATTGAAATATAATAAAATAAATAAATATTAGATAATTCAGTAGCATTTGTATAGCATACTTTTAGGACAATCTAAATAATATATAACGTATAAGGTTCAAGATATTGAGACTCCAGATAGTAATAGAATTTCATTTAAACTTAATAATTTGACAAACAAACGGATATGTTAAGATATCAAATTGTATTAAACTTATGGCAAAATAAATTTTTTTGAAAATCCCGAAGGTATGCCACACAATAGTTGCTTCAAAGTCTGAGATTTCGATCAATATTTTCATAAAAAACTTTTCTATAGAAGCAAACAATAAAAAAGGAACTCTTAGCCAGAAAATATTTCTATAGAAAAAGTAAATCTAACCCAGATAATTTTTCTATAGAAAAACTATTACTAAGGCAGGCAGTTTTTTTAACAAAAAGTATTTTTAAGGCAAACAAATTTTCTATAGAAAAAGTAAGTCGGACAATTTTTCTATAGAAAAAGTTGCTCTAGCCCTGACAACTTTTCTATAGAAAGATCAACTTTTTCTATAGAAAAGTTGACAGACAATTTTTCTCTAGAAAAAGTTGCTCTAGTCTCGATAATTTTTCTATAGAAAAAGTTGCTCTAGGCCAAAACCTTTTCTATAGAAAAAGTTGAATTATTACTTATTTTACAAACACAATCATTACGAATTATGTTTTTAAACCATAAGTAAAAGCTCAGATTATCAACTGAACAAAAAAAAATTTCTATAGAAAATTTTTCTATTAAAAAAATTTATATAGAAAATTTTTATATTGAAAAAATTTTTCTATTTAAAAAATTTTTCTATTGAAAAAATTTCTATGGAATATTTTTCCATTAAAAAAGTTTCTACAGAAAGTTTTTTTATTAAAATAATTTCTATAGAAAAAAATTATTGAAAAAATTTATACAGAAAAAATTTCTAGAGAAAATGTTTCTATTGAAAAAATTTCTATAGAAAATTTTTCTTTTGAAAATATTTCTATAGAAAAAATTTATATTGAAAAAATTTCTACAGAAAAAATTTGTATTGAAAAAATTTCTATAGAAAATTTTTCTATTAAAAAAATTTCTATAGAAAATTTTTCTATTAAAAAAATTTCTATAGACAAAATTTATATTGAGAAAATTTCTACAGAAAAAATTTCTATAGAAAATTTTTCTAATGAAAAAATTTATATAGAAAATTTTTATATTGAAAAAATTTTTCTATTTAAAAAATTTTTCTATTGAAAAAATTTCTATGGAAAATTTTTCTATTGAAAAAATTTCTATGGAAAATTTTTCTATTAAAAAAATTTCTATTGAAAAAATTTCTATAGAAAATTTTTCTATTGAAAAAATTTCTATAGAAAATTTTTCTATTGAAAAAATTTCCATAGAAAATTTTTCTATTGAAAAAATTTCTACAGAAAATTTTTCTATTGAAAAAATTTCTACAGAAAATTTTTCTATTGAAAAAATTTCTATAGAAAATTTTTCTATTGAAAAAAATTTCTATACAAAATTTTTCTATTTCCTGTGGCGGGACAGAAATTGCAATCCACTGAGCCGCGTTCAAAAATAATTTTTTCAGTTTTTCTCCACAATTACTTTTCAAATTTTCAAAATTAATAATTTGAAAGTTAAATGAACTCAAGCCTGATTAAACCTAATTTTTCAATCAATTCAAAAGTTCGAATAATTTATTCCTAAATAAATAAAAGCAAAGGGCACGTTGCATTTACATACATTCATGTAATTTACTTACATACATATGTTGTTAACATTGTTACTATTCTAAAAATAGCATCAAACCAAAAAGTCTTGTTCTTCTCTACATGCCAACGGCAAGTGAAAAGATCGAGCAAAACAAGTAATAGGAGAATACACAATCAATTAAACGTAGTGATGTTCGATCAAACTCAATGAGTTAAATTGATGATTATCTCTGCAATTTGACAACTCGACTGTGGTCGAGGGCGCTAAGTGCTGATGACGTCCTGTGGCGGGACAGAAATTGCAATCCACTGAGCCGCGTTCAAAAATAATTTTTTCAGTTTTTCTCCACAATTACTTTTCAAATTTTCAAAATTAATAATTTGAAAGTTAAATGAACTCAAGCCTGATTAAACCTAATTTTTCGAAAAAATTTCTATAGAAAAAATTTCTGTTGAAAAAATTTGTATAGACATTTTTTCTATTGAAAAAATTTCTATAGAAAATTTTTCTAATGAAAAAATTTCTATAAAAAATTTTTCTATTGAAAAAATTTTGTATAGAAAATTTTTCTATTGCAAAAATATCTATAGAAAATTTTTCCATTAAAAAAGTTTCTACAGAAAGTTTTTTTTATTAAAATAATTTCTATAGAAAAAAATTATATTGAAAAAATTTATACAGAAAAAATTTCTAGAGAAAATGTTTCTATTGAAAAAATTTCTATAGAAAATTTTTCTTTTGAAAATATTTCTATAGAAAAAATTTATATTGAAAAAATTTCTACAGAAAAAATTTGTATTGAAAAAATTTCTATAGAAAATATATCTATTGAAAAAATATCTATAGAAAATTTTTCTATTGAAAAAATTTCTATAGAAATTTTTCTATTGAAAAAATTTCTATAGAAATTTTCTCTATTGAAAAAATTTCTATAGAAAATTTTTCTATTGAAAAAATTTCTATAGAAAATTTTTCTATTAAAAAAATTTCTATAGAAAATTTTTCTATTAAAAAAATTTCTATAGACAAAATTTATATTGAGAAAATTTCTACAGAAAAAATTTCTATAGAAAACTTTTCTATTGAAAAAATTTCTATAGACAATTTTTCTATTGAAAAAATTTCTATAGAAAATTTTTCTATTGAAAAAATTTCTATCGAAAATTTTCTATTTAAAAAATTTCTATAGAAAATTTTTCTATGGAAAAAATTTCTATAGAAAATGTTTCTATTGAAAAAATTTCTATAGACAAAATTTATATTGAAAAAATTTCTACAGAAAAAATTTCTATAGAAAATTTTTCTATTGAAAAATTTCTATAGAAAATTTTTCTATTAAAAAAATTTCTACAGAAAGTTTACTTTTAGGAAAAAATGTGTATAGAAAATTTTTCTATTGAAGAAATTTCTATAGAAAATTTTTCTATTGAAAAAATTTCTATAAGAAATTTTTCAATTGAAAAAATTTTTATAGAAAATTTTTTTATTGAAAAAATTTCTATAGAAAATTTTTCTATTGAAAAAATTTGCTTTGTTTCAGAAAAATTTTCTATAGAAAAAGTTTCTCTATTCAAGACAACTTTTTTATATAAAAAATATCCTGCTAAGACAACTTTTCTCTAGAAAAGTAGCCCTGGGGCCAAATCGCCGTATACGATATCCATCTAATAGTCAAACTTTTAAGTAAATATTGTGTAACATACTTTAGGGATTTTCAAAATAAAAATTTAAATTTAAAATTTAATTTAATAATATCTAAAAATTTGTTAAATTCTCTTAATAACCGGGAATTTTTGCAAGTTATAATTGAGTGAACTTTATGTATTAATGTATGTTATTTGGAGTACCCTAAAAGTATGCTGCAGAAATGTTTCTGAAATATCTTATATTTCCATCGATATTAAATGCGGCGTTTTGGACTTTATTCAAAAAAACTTGTATAGGAAAATATTGCAAGTCATTCATTGCCTGACTATTTGTCCTTGGTCCAAGGACTTATCCTATTTAATTTTAATCTTATTTATGTTTTCTTAATTATTTATATTAAATTCAGTTCTCTCGGTTTTATTCTGCTTCAAACATTCTGATTTAATTAAGTTAAATTTCAATATTATTTTTAATAATTATCTCAAACAAATTTCTCATGCTAGTGATTTAATTTTAACCAATGAATTTGTTTATTTGAAATTTTAATTAATTTTTTTCATATTTATTAGATTTTTATTAAAAAAAAAACTTTGTTTGAAATTCTCCCACTACAATTTGTTTAATGAGAATTTTTTGATTAGCTTTTGTATATTTTTAAATTTAATGAAATCAATCACGTTTTTAAAGCACGAGTTAAGGCATCAACACAATTTATTTGTTAAATTAAGTTATAAATGTCAAAAAGTTATAAAGAAACTAATAAAATATATGTTTATATGGAAAACCTTGAGAAAAGTAATGGGTTCTAAAGAAATTGTAAGGAAAATTTCATATAACTATTATATGGTTCCCAAATGTTATAGAGGAAGTATATTACTTATATTTTTAGCTTTAAAACGTTTAATTTAATTCTTAAAGCAATCAAATTTCTTAAACAAGATTAAATTTAATCGAAAACTAATGTCTGTCTTTAACTATAAATCATAACATACCTTAAAGTCACCTCTATATAGACATTTTCTGTACAAAATCCCTTCAAGTTTTACCAAACCGCCATTAAATAGTGATTAATATCACTAATTTAATAACTTATTTAAGCTAAACAAACATAAAATAATAGCAAATTAATTTTTAACCATAAATTAGAGTGTTAGTTATAGAAGTGAATACTTAAGGAAACGAAAGACTTAGGCAACAAACCTCTTAATACCAGCACGAACGCGAGCATTTTTTTGTTTTGCCTTAAAGCTCTAGCCATAAACTTTATTAAACATTAACCAATTTACAAAATTTAAACATAAAATTTATTGACTTAAATAATTTATGAAACATTTATTATCTAGATTTTTTTTGGTGCCAATAATAAAATTAACCTAAAACAGAAGTGCCACAAATGAAATGAAGTAAATTTATTAAAATTTGAAGAAAAAATTTGAAAAAAAAATAATTTAAAAATTTGTAATTTAGAAAAATCTATAGGAGTTTTAGCTTCAAATTAATATTAATTTGAAAAATTTATAAACTGCAAACCTGCAGTTATTAGCTGGTTATTAGCGAAACTAAATTATTAAAAAAAGTTTGTTTAATAAGTTCAAAAAAGTTTTTATTGATTAAAAGTTTGTGTTTTGTCGCTTGGAATATTAAATTTTATACCCACCATCGAAAAGAATGGGGGTATATAGAGTCTGTCTGTCTGTCTGTCTGTCTGTATTTCTGTCTGTCTGTCTGTATTTCTGTCTGTCTGTCTGTCTGTCTGTCTGTCTGTCTGTCTGTCTGTCTGTCTGTCTGTCTGTCTACCTGCATGTCTGTCTGTCTGTCTGTCTGTCTGTCTGTCTGTCTGTCTGTCTGTCTGTCTGTCTGTCTGTCTGTCTGTCTGTCTGTCTGTCTGTCTGTCTGTCTGTCTGTCTGTCGGTCTTTCTGTCTGTATGTCTGTATGTCTGTCTGTCTGTCTGTCTGTCTGTCTGTCTGTCTGTCTGTCTGTCTGTCTGTCTGTCTGTCTGTCTGTCTGTCTGTCTGTCTGTCTGTCTCTCTGTCTGTCTGTCTGTCTGTCTGTCTGTCTGTCTTTCTGTCTGTCTGTCTGTCTGTCTGTCTGTCTGTCTGTCTGTCTGTCTGTCTATCTGTCTGTCTGCCTTTCTTTCTTTCTGTCTTTCTGTTTGTCTGTCTGTCTTTCTGTATTTCTTTCTGTATTTCTTTCTTTCTTTCTTTCCTTCTGTCTTTCTGTCTGTCTGTCTGTCTGTCTGTCTGTCTGTCTGTCTGTCTGTCTTTCTTTCTGTCTATATGTCTCTCTGTGTATCCGTCAGTCCGTCTGTCCGTGTGTTAGTTACTCTATTGTATGTCCGTCTGTATCTCAGTAAAAGGCACGATAGGGCCTAATCAAAAAGAGTTTCATCACTAAAACTTGGAATAAATATTCTTCATTTCTCGGGAAATTTTGGTATATGTTTCCTAATTTAACACAATTTGATAGTGGGTATATAAGATTCGGCACAACCGAATGTTACTCTCTTATTTAAATTTTGTTGTTTTTAATTTAAAGCTCATTTATGCTTTATTTATCATTATGTGAATACTTTAACGTTTTCTAAAGTTATGCAATACTAGATATTTTAAAATTCATTGGTAAATCGATAAAAATGAATTAAACCGGATATTAGGCTATTAAAAATGTTGCCTTAATTTGGCATATTTCTGTTTTCGAAGAAGAATTTTAATTTAAATAAAAATATAAAATAAACCCTCAAAATGTTTTTGTTAAGTTCTTTAAAATTTTAATTAAGTTTCAAGGTTTGTTTTTTGGGTTTAGATTTTTAGATTTAGGAATAACTAATACCCTACATCGCCATAGAATTTGTTATACTTATCTCTTAATCTTTTATCTCAGAAATGACCTCCTAATTCGTAAACCAAAAATTTGAATTATAAGAATTTATAAAATTTTTTTTCGAAACATAACCATTTCATATGCCTATAACCTTGATACGGGCCCATTAGGGAGTCGGAAAATAATTGACTTTGTGTAAAACAACTCCTATTATTCAGTACAGATTTTGAATAGTTTGAGAAGACCACAAGAATTTGATTATTATCGTTGTTTTTTGTTATAGGACCAGCACTTAGGGGATGACCCCTAAGTGCTGGTCCTATAATTGTGTTGGAACTAGGAAAAAAGGTTATAGGAAGGAGGTAGAGAGAGTAGTATTCGATTTGATTTATTTTTATAATATAACAGGGTCCAAGTTGCCTTATTCGATATCGATCGAAAACTCAGACTTTTAAGCAAATATTGTGTTGCATACTTTAGGGGGTTTCCAAATAATTAATTTTGCAAAAAGTTTAACAAAATTTGATATCTAAACAAATCAATTTGTTTGTCAAAACATTTGGTTTAAATGAATATCTTTGAGTATCATGGAACTTTAAACAAACATTTTACATTGCGACGATGCTCTAGTGAATCAATAGAATGGGCTTTTTTAATATCACCGATAAGCACCTTCAATTTTAAAGCATCGGCATATAAACGAGAGTTGTATTCCATTTTTGGCCGGGTACCTGTAAGTATATTAATCGACACATAATTACTACCGGATGACTGTCCCTTCTGCTGTCTATCTGCCTGTCTCGTAAAGCTTATAATCAAAGTTCATATTTGACCCAAACAACAAATTGTTGACTATAATAAACTGAGGTATTTGATTATTTTCAAATTTTTGATATTAAATTTTTCTAAATTCAACTTCAACCGGAAATGATTTCAGGTCATTAGTTTTATTTTTACAGTTTTTTCTTTAGTTCGCAAAATTTTTAAACAAAAGATTGTTAAAATATTTCTTTATAAAAAAGACATTTTTGCAAATTACCTATCTTCTTTAAGCTTTTATAATGCTATAGGCTTATTTGTACGAGTATGACAATAACTATATAATTTACATTTCCTCTTCACTTTTAATGTAACCAAAAAAAAAAAAATAATGTAATTAATCTTTTTTAAGGTCACGGTTAAAATCTACAAAATAACATTAAATGGTTATATAATTAAGTATTTAAGTAAATACTTAAGTTTACGAGTCTTAAGTTAATTTCTTTGATTGTTTTTGGTGGTCTTTAACATTTTGGTTTGTGCTCACATGTTGTATGTCCTAGAACTTGTTGCGGTTCTAAAGAAAATTTTTATTTAAACATTTTCGTATTTCTCCAAACATTTAAATATGCATTTAAATTTGCAGTTAAACCATGATCATCATTATCATGTCATGTGACTTAATTATAATGATTATGGTTTTTGTAAAGTGAAAACGTAGTAGATGGTTGTATTCTTAATTTTAAAGGTCTTAGAATTTTGTTTGTTATTTAAAGGTAAATGATTTAAAGAATATAAATTTTAAGCCATAAACCACGATATTGGAGATTTTTAAATAAATTTTGTTAAAAGTTATTTGATACGATTCGACAATAATCTAATTTTTAGACTATTGTAGCAGACTTTATCCTGAGTATAAGACCTAAGTTCCATACTTAGTCGGCACTAAGTAATCTTAATTTCAGGGTATAAGACTTCATTCATAGTTATTGATATAGTTTGAGAGGCGTTACACTAAATTCGACTATTATCTTATATTCCTACTATAGTTTTATTAAGGCTTTCATCTTATACTCTGAACATAGTTTAAAAAAAAAATCCAACTAAAAAAAAAATGTTCCATCCAAAGTTGACAGATATCTCTGAAACCACTCCATGGAACAGAATAATGTTAATGCATCATAACTATCATATTTCAGACAAATTTTGGTTTTTCTTTTTTTTACTGAATAGAATGAACCATTCATTAGTTAAATAGCATAACAATTTAGTTTTCTTAAAAAAAAAAAAATATTTCTCGAAAACTGGACCTGATGCAAACAAGTGAATTAAAGGTATTGAAGCAAAATACTAGATGCATATTAAAAGACCTTATAATCCAAAGCATCAAAAAAACATTCCATACAATTTGCAATCAAAGTTTGATAATGCTTCTATATAAAATCTATTTTTTTTAAGTTCAAACAGATATTCCTTATAGAGTCCTATGATAAAATAAGTTTCGCATGTAGAACCTTATTTTATGTTCTAATAAGTTTTACTTTAAGTTCTCTAACAGGTTTTTTATTGAAAATACAATTTTTACAAATTTGTGGCATTTTGAGGAAAAACAAAAGTCAATTTCATTAAAAAAAACAAAAGACTTAAGACACGAACTTTTTAGCAACACCAATGGAAAGCCCAGAATGAGATGACAACCGGTAGAAATGAAAAGTTATCTATAACTTTTTTGTATAAATGAATTGTTTAAGATAACTTTTCTATAGAAATATAAAGTTATCAAAAACTTTTCTATAGAAATAGAAAGTTATCAAAAACGTTTGTATAGAAATGGAAAGTTATCGATAATTTTTCTATAGAAATATAAAGTTATTAATAACCTTTTTATTGAAATAGAAAGTTATCGAAAATTTTCTTTAGAAATATAAAGTTATCGATAACTTTTCTATAGAAATATAAAGTTATCGATAACTTTTCTATAGAAATAGAAAGTTATTGATAACTTTTCTATAGAAATAGAAAGTTATCGAAAATTTTTCTATAAAAATAGAAAGTTATCGATAACTTCTCTGTAGAAATATATAGTTATAGATAACTTTTCTTTAGTAATATAAAGTTATCGATAAATTTTCTATAGAAATAGAGAGCTATCGATAACTTTTCTATGGAAATAGAAAGTTATCGATAAATTTTCTATAGAAATAGAAAGTTATTGATAACTTTTCTATAGAAATAGAAAGTTATCGAAAATTTTTCTATATAAATAGAAAGTTATCGATAACTTTTCTATGGAAATATATAGTTATAGATAACTTTTCTATAGAAATATAAAGTTGTCGATAACTTTTCCATAGAAATAGAAAGCTATCGATAACTTTTCTATGGAAATAGAAAGTTATCGATAACTTTTCTATATAAATAGAAAGTTATCTATAACCTCTCTATAGAAATAGAAAGTTATCGATAACATTTCTATAGAAATATAAAGTTATCTATAATTTCTCTATAGAAATGTAAAGTTATAAACTTCTTACCTATATCGAAAACTTTTCTATATTAATAGCAATATATCGATTAATTTTCTATAGAAATAGAAAGTTATCGATAACTTTTCTATAGACATAGAACGTTACCGATAACTTTTCTATAGAAACAGAAAGTTATCGAAAATTTTTCTATAAAAATAGAAAGTTATCGATAACTTTTCTATAGAAATATATAGTTATAGATAACTTTTCTTTAGTAATATAAAGTTATCGATAAATTTTCTATAGAAATAGAGAGCTGTCGATAACTTTTCTATGGAAATAGAAAGTTATCGATGACTTTTCTATATAAATAGAAAGTTATCTATAACCTTTCTATAGAAATAGAAAGTTATCGATAACATTTCTATAGAAATATAAAGTCATCGTTAACTTTTCTATAGAAATAGAAAGTTTTCCATAATTTTTCTATAGAAACATAAAGTTATCGATAACTTTTCTATAGATATATAAAGTAATCGATAATTTTTCTATAGAAATATAAAGTTATCGATATTTTTTCTATAGAAATGTAAAGTTATCGATAACTTTTCTATAGAACTAGAAAGTTATGGATAACTTTTCTATAGAAATATAAAGTTTTTTATAACTTTTCTATAGAAATAAAAACTTGTCGATAACTTTTCCATAAAAATAGAAAGTTATCGATAACTTTTTTATAGAAATAGAAAGTTATCGATGACTTTTCTATATTTTATAAATAAAAAATCTAAATTATTGTGAATGATTTTGATATTTAAATTACTGGCGATACTTTCAAAATAACGGAAAAAATCATCGTTTTATAAAAAAACAAGTAAGAAACGCTATAGTCGGTCAAGCCGACCATACGATACCCTTCACCACTAAGGTCAAAGGTGTTATTTTTCCTGTATAAAGACAAATATTTGCTAAATTTTGCCATCATACAAACATTTTCTCAAAACTTATATATTCAACCTGTTTCCGTCATTTGGACTTATATGAGAGCTAGGGTCAAATGTGGACCGATTATCTCGAACTTTGGCAAATTGATTACAGTTGTTGCAAATTATGTATGCAAAAAATAAACTCAAAATTTTCATTATCTTTAGATTTACGAGTGTTTTAGTGATTTTTTGTCTCATTTAGTGCGTTTTTAAAGAAGAGTTTGTATGGGAGCTATGGTCAAATGTGGACCGATTTCAACGAAATTTGGTACAGTGATTTAAGTTTACATAGGCAGTATTTGTTTTAAATTTCATGAAAAAATTTTGATATTTGTGGCCAATATAGCAATTCCGGGAAGTGGGACCTATGGGAGGTACCATAAATAATGAACCGATTTTGACGAATTTCAATAGCCATGGTTCCATTATCAAAAAAATTATCTGTGCCAAATTTCATCAAATTATCTTTAGAACTGCGAGCTGTAGTTTGATTACAAGGTTTACATGGGGGTCCAGCCGGCAAGCCAGCCGTCCAGCCAGCCAGACGGACGGACGGACATCGCTAAATCGACTCGGAAAGTGATTCTAAGTCTATTGGTATACTAAAAGGTGGGTCTAAGACAAATATTTCTATGCGTTACAAACATCAGCACAAACTTATAATACCCTTTCCACCTATGGTGGTGAAGGGTATAATAAAACGTTTTAATTGCTATTATGAAATGGATATTTGTATGTTATTAAAAAAAACACAAAACTTTATCTAATGACATGAATGATTGTTAATTTAAACTACACGATTATTTAATATTGATTTGTTAACATAACTGTAGGATGGGGAAACAAATTACAACTTAAAAAAAACTCATCTTTATATTGATCACTTGCAACAACATTGTTATAATAATGAAATGAATACTACAAAAAATTCTTTAAGATTCAATCTTTAACTTAACGAAATCGAAATAATGATCATATCTTGAAAGCTAGCACTTGATTTTCGATAGTGATTGAAAGCCTCGCACACATATATATGAGTATGAGCTATATATAGGTTTTGTTTGCTTCCCGGAAACTAAATTGTGTCCTAAAACTTTTATCCCCTAATTCATATTTCATAAAAAAATCTAAATTTTCCATGTTTTATAGTAGGAATTTGTATTAGCTTTATTTTGCGTTTATGAATTTGGGTTTTAGTTTATTGAAGATCAAGATTTCTTTTTGATCTATGACTTTGTTGCTGCAAATCAAAAATTTTACACCCATCTAAAGTGTTAGATAATCGACATGAGAAATTCATTTCAAATTTAATTGATAATTGTCTTTAAATAAAAATTATCTGCACAACAAATTTTTTAAACAACACAAAATTATAAAAGCAAATAATTGTAAGATCGTGTTTGCCGCTAAGTAGCTGGATATATAAATATAAATTCCCTTTGATCATGCTAAAAAAAGAAGCAAAATATAAGATAAGTTTGATAAAACTCAAATCAAGCACGTGATTGTTACAAGCTAGAGAAAAAAAACCAGACTCTTGGGAGCTTAGGAAGTGACTCGAGCTGTAGATAAAACATATAAAAGTTCACATATCATGAACAGCATCTTTTAGTTTTGAAGTTAATAAATTACTTAAAAGCTATTACAATATTACATAATCTTGAGTACTAAGCTCAGTGTGACTAAATGTTATAATAGTTGCTAATACTTTGTTTATGATTATCAAATAGTTTATTTGATTTTATTCTGTTTTATTTCGATTTATGGCTGTTTTATGTGACTCGTGCCGAAAATCTTTGTTTCTAATGTTTTATTTTGTTTGATTTCCATTCAATTCTATTTAATCTTAAATAACAAATCAATTACAAAATTTAATATTTATTATGCAAAATTTTTGCATTTATTATCACTAAGTGTTTAAGTGATTAGCTAATACTAAATGTTATTTGTTTTATTTTTGAGATAGGAGTTTGTTTTCTGGCATTAATGTCTATAAGTTGGAAATATGCATTGAATTTGTAGATGAAAAATATGAATTTTGAAATACAAGATATTGTTCACTTAATAAAACAATCGAGTTTATAATTATTGTGTTATTAGAATCAAGAAGTTATATTTCAGAAATAATCGGTGCTTTTAAGTTGTGGTCATGTAGATATCTGGTGAAGTAATTAGGCTACTAGCAACTGATATTTCATTAATTAACCAGTGCTTCAATTGCAAATAGATGGAACTCAAATTACCATCATTTCACTTAGGCTGTATTAGTTGTTTTAGTAAATATATGTATGAAGATCATTGTATAACTTATAATTGTGATGAGTTGATATGTCCGTATGTCCCAGCTTATAGAAACCATATGGTTAGAAGAACGAATGTCAGACGATTCGTTTTGCCCAGTACACAAAAGACATGATAAAACCATATGAGCCAATTATAGGGACATAAACCTCATTTCAATTACATATAAGATCCTATCGACCATACTGAGTGCATGGCTAAAGCCCATAGATAAAAAAATATTTGGAATCTACTATTGTGGATTTTGACCAAGTCAATCTATTACTGACAAGACAGTTACACTAGGTCAAATCCTGGAGAAGACAGGATTTGATGTAGTGTATCAATTAAACAAAACTTGTAACTATTTTTGTGTTTTTCTTATGGCTTTGAAATTTTTCATTTTTTACTTTAAGATATTTGATATCTAATAAAAGTTTGTTTCTTAAGTCTTTTGTTTATACTATGTATTGTAACATAAATTTCAACAAACAAATTTTGTGTTGATTATGTTCCACAGAAAATTTTATGTTTAAAAACTTTTCTCTAGAAATCTTTTTTATGAAACAGGAGAGTTTGTTTCTTAAGTCTTTTGTTTATATGTAACAATTTTTGTGATGATTGGACAGCTATAGAAAAATTCTGATAAAATTTTGTTTGTAAAAATTTTGAGTATATTCATTAAACTAAAAAAAATGTTCTACGGACGGGTCCGGGTGGGTACAAAAGTATATATGGGCTAAAAGAAAACACTTTGGCCTATCTTTGGATAGTTTCGATTTTTGTTCTTTTTTATAGCCTTCACCAATAAGTGAATAGGTATTATAAGTTTGTGCATATGTTTGTAATTTTTTTTATTAGCGATCGTAGACCCCATAAAAATTATACCGATCGACTCAGAATCAGGAGGAGATTAAGCGATATCTGTCTGTCTGTTGAAATCAAGTTTCTGAAGCCCCTGGAAGATGGACCTACATAAATTATATATCAGATTTTAGAAAACTCTCCCGCAATGAACCCTATTATTTCATCAAAATCGGTTTATAAAGACCCGACATGACGAAAAACACCAAAAATTAGACGAATTATAAAATTTTTGATTGAAAAAGACTTTAAATAACAAAAGAAAAAAGATACTCATGGAGTACAAGTAATAATATATTATATATCAGATTGTAGCAAATGGTTCATCAAAGCACTCTGTAAAAGTCCATAAACAACTGAGATATCGCCAAAACACTAAATTTGATGTATCGCAAATTGCCCAAAGTACGCATTAGAGAAAGTTTGTTAAAAAAAATTAAATGCAGAAATAGGAAAAACCATCCTTCTTGAGCACGGACATTAAATTTTATCAAAAGCGGTCCATAAACGACAGAGATATCGCCCAAACACTACTACTACTGTCTAAGAAATTTTGTTTACATTTTTTAAGTATTGTTTGTGTTTATGACCGATTGTCTGTTTGTATGTCTGACCGTCCGTCTGTCTGTACACCTGTCTGTCCGTTTGTCTGTTGTAGTCAAGTTTTTGGAACTTCTGTTTTGTCGATATCTCAGATGTATATTTTGATGAAATTTAATAGCGTTCTCAGCAGGAGATTAATACAATTCTGATGCATTCGGTAATTTGTGGTAGATATAGTTAGTGTTAAAGCAATATTTCTGGTGTTTTGATCGACAATGATGAAATTCAGGGTGGGACGATATCCTAAAATTTTGTGTTAAATGCAAATGAGTATATCTTCCAGGAGCTCCATAAATCTGATTTGAGCAGACAGACACACTGCATTTATCTTAATTTTGTGTCTGATTTTTTAATATTATGATAACAATTGAGAATGTATTATATATCAAATTATAGGTAATCTTCCTAGGAAGTACAAAAAATGCAGCTAAGTACATGATATCCGTTCAAAATGTATATATGCATCTTACATATCAACGAAAATTTAAATTTTTTAATTGTAATTGGGAGAAATCCGTTCACTTTTGACAATTGCTCCCGTATAACTTCGCCCAAGGCAATTTCTTTGTAGCTAATAAATGACAAATTATAATAGATACGATGATGACATTTATTATAAAGACATTGTACAATATCGTTATTCAGGGCGATAGCGCCTAAAATAAACTTTCTAGAGGGACAAAGTTTGACAAAAGTATTTCGGATTTTTGGAAAAGTTCGGTATTGAAAATGGACGAACTCGGTTCACATTTAGTGAAATCTGCCATATAACCCCGACCGGGAACCACTTTGATGCTGATAAATTAAATCACATTATAATTGCACAAAGAACTAGAGTAAAACTTTCCATTCAGATTAATAAGTTAATCTTTTGATTGACAAAACTATTATTGTTATAGCTTTGATCTAAATTGGTCCGCTAACTTTAGAGTTTTACATAACTAATCAAGAACTTTTACTAGTTGGATTATACGTACTCTCACTGGGAACTGCATTTTTGAGTTGTATGCCAGAATACTTAATCTTCATCAAATGTGAAATCGAATCTTCAAAAATCAAGAACCCAAGTGACGCTACCTTCGGCATCAGCCACCTTTCCAACTTAACCTTTGGGTCCATAACTAGTCGAGATGATGACGCCACCTAAAAGCTTTTCTTTTTCCGACTCTTAATTTTAAAGACTCTTTGTATATAAATAATACTAGTTTCAGCAAATATTGCTAGGACTTACATTTGGTATGAACAAAAGAAAATAAGTAATCAGTAATCAGAAACTATATAATTATCAACATATTCTTACGATTTTATACTTTAATTTTGGAACACCATTGGTGAAGGGTATCCAAGATTCGGCACAGAACGAATATACCACTCTTACTTGTTTGTCCTTTAAAAGTTATACACTATTGAACTTCAGATTTGATGAATATATGGAGGTTTCAAATTTATTACATAACACCCTAACTACAAATTGTACAGGGTGTGTAAATACCATTTGTTAAAAACAATAGTCCATCCGACAAAATAAAAAATCGCAGGAAATTAACAATAATAGTTTTCAAGAAGTCGTAATTAATATAAGATCAAATATTACTATTTTCTTTATATTTCTAAATTAACATAAATTATTTGCCTTCAGCATCATGCCACGCCTACTACTGCGAATATTTTGACAATATTTTTCGGCTACCTTAGTTTTGATGTGTTTTCTTTCTGATGGCATAAAAATTTTAAGAATCTATATCAGGAAAAAATATAGGTTTTGGTCAATGAAAATTGATTCCAACGTGCGTCGTTAATCATTTATAATAAATAATATACATTTTTTACTTATAACTGATTGTCATTTCAGTCTAGGCCAATAAAAAGGTTTTGCTAAAAGGTTCGTGTCTTAAGTCTTTTGTTTTGTTTAATTGCAGTTGACTATTTTTTTCTTTCCTAAAAATGGATCAAATTTGTATAAAACTGTATTTTTAATAGAAAACCTTTTAGAGAGCTTAAAGAAAAATTTATTTAAAAAGTAATATTTGGTCTTTGGTAACAAATTGATTATAAGACAATGGTCTTCAACAAATGACCTGATTAGTTACCCAAATGGCTATTAAGTACCCAGTCATCTTCTTGAACCCAAAACTTAAAGAATTTAAAAAAAACTAACCTTCAATTATGGCTTAAAATAATTAAATAATAATTAAAAAATAATTTATAGTTACTAATTAAAGGCAGCTGCTAAAACATAATTATTTGCTTACCTAAAAAGAGAAAAAAAAAATAAAATTTTATAAATTAAATAAATTTCGAAAATATACAGAATCAAAATAGAAAATTAAAGTAAATTTTTAGGAATTTTAAAATATTTTCTGGTTTTATAGGAAAGCTCCTCTTATATAAATATTTCTAAATCATCAAATTATTCAAAATTTCGGGTTACATCAGATTTTGACTCGTTCAAACCAGTTAAAGTGACTAGTTTTTTTTTGTTGAATAAAAATAGCAATTTTAAAATTTATGGTATTTGCAGAGATCATTAAAATATTTCTTTTGTTACTTATTTTTATCTTTTTTTATGTTTTTATGCTATTATTTGTTTACCACAAAAGTCACATGCTTTTTTAATTTTTTGCATAATTCTTTGTGTTTTTTTTTCTGAATGAATTTTTTCAAAATATTCAAATGCATTCATTATAATAATGACTATATAACTAAAGATGATAATGATGTTGGGTTGAATTTTTTACTTATGGCTAAAATTTTTTTTGGCAAATCATGATCATGTGACTTGAAGTAAAATGATCATGTGACTTAAAGTAAAGTTCAAATTTTTGAAAACAGGAGAAAAAGAAGACAAACATAGATACACTAATATTATTGCAAAGAAATAAAACCATTCGCATGCATTTTCTAATGCAGCTAAAGCATAACTTGAGTGATTTTTTTTGTTTGAGCTTTAACATAAAAAGAAAAGCTTCCAAACAGGCTGAAGATGTTTTTCTCTAAAACAATTTTTCTCTTTGTTTTCCAATTTTTTTTTTCCGTTTTTTTGCTTTCGGTTTTTGTTTATGGGTTTTTAGTTTTTTCTTTTCTTTTTGCTTAAAATCGAAAAAAAAAAAACAATACTTGAAATACAACCTCCGGCATTGCGAAATAACTATTTTTAAGTTTTTCTATTGCTTGATAAAAATATATGAAATTTTGCTCGCTTTTCAGTTTTATTTGAAGAGTATTTGATATCTAATAAAGAGATTTTATATCTAATAAGAGTTTGTTTCTTAAGTCTTTAGTTTATCTGTAACATAATTTTCTACAAGAAATTTTTGCTTTGATTATATTCCATAGAAATTTGTATGTTTACAACATTTTCTCTAGAAATCTTTTTTATGGAAAACGATATCAAAGAAGAGTTTGTTTCTTAAGTCTTTTGTTTTTACATATATGCAATAATTTTAAACAAACAATTTTTGCTTTAAAATTATGTTTCATAAAAAAATATGTTTAAAAAATTTTGTCTAGAAAATCTTATATGTTTTTGGGACAAGATATCACTTGAGAGTTTGTTTTTTAAGTCTTTTGTTTATGTGTGAAATAATTTAAAAAACAATTGGTTTAATTATGTTTTCTTTAAAATTTAAGAATTTTTCGCTACAAAATCTTACATTAATATAAGTTTTCTATAGAAAATTTTACTTTTTTTCTATAATTCAATTAAAATTTTAATAGAAAATCGTTTGCTTGCTAAGAAATAATGTTATATTAACATTTCTTTTAAAAATAGTGCCTAAACGGTTTGCAAATATTGGCTTTCACTTAAATGGCCAATATTTGCAAACTGTTAAGATAAAAGTCCGAGTATATTTTAGAATTCCATGCGTTTTAAACTTGTGCGCATATTTTTAAATTTTGTAGGACAAGTTTTGAAAGATTTTCTTTTACTTGGTCTTTTCATCGAAGTTTCTTTCGTCGTCTTATATAAGTTTCCGCAGGATAATTTTCAAAAACTTTTGTTTTTGGAGTATTTTTAACAATTTGCCCAACATATCCCTGCCAACGCAACCGCTGTTGTTTAATACGTTTTACTATATCAATGTCAACGTATAACTCATAGAGCTCATGATTAAATCGGTGTCGATATTCATTGTTGACGCTGATCGGTCCATAAATTTTTCATAGAATCTTCTTCTCAATATTTCTAAGAATAGCTTCATCTGCCTGTGCAAATGCCCATGATTCAGCACCATATAATAAAACTGGTAGTATAAGCGTTTTATGAACCGTAATATTTACAGAGAACCTTATTTCTTATCTGCCTTCTTAGAAAAAAAGTAGCATCTGTTGGCAAGTATGATTGATTCTACGTTTGATTTCGAAGCTTATGTTATTATTCGGCACATGGTGGCTCAGAATCTATTTTCATTGACCTATATTTTTCATGACATAGATTCTTAAAACTTTTATGTCATCCATCAGAAAGGAAACATACTAAAACTAAGGTAGCCGAAAAATTTTGTCAAAATAATGGCAGTAGTAGGCGTGGCATATTGCTAAAGGCAAAGAATCTCATTTTAATTACGATTTCTTTAAAACTATTATTAACAATGGACTACTGTTTTTGGTTATGTTGGGTGGATTATTGTTTTTAACAAATGGTATTTGCGCACCCTGTATAATTTTCAGTTAGGGTGTTATGTAATAAATTTGAAACCACCATATATTCGTAAAATTTAAAGTTTAATAGTGTATAACTTTTAAAACACAAAAAAGCAACAAAAATCGAAACCTTACAAAGAAAGACAAAAGTGTTTTCTTTTAGCCTGTATATACTTTACCCGCTATATATACTGTACCAGCTCGGACCCGCCGTAGAACACTTTTTTTATTTTAGTGAAAATACTCAATATTTTTACATACAAAATTCTATTAGAATTTCTAGTAAATTGCCAATAAATGCAAATTGTAGGTAGCAAAACGTTGCACGGTGGGATGGTGAAAAAATATAATGGAAATAAGTCCACAGCTTCTAAGCCATTGCGCGGATTTAAAGTAATTTTATGTGTATATAGCTGAAGTGTTGGGGAGCTTAAATTTTGAACCTGCAAAGCCTAGATTTTATTGGGACGGCACAAATAGCCCCCAGAGTAGGGTACCTCAGACTCATAAATCGCATAAAATAATATGTAATTGTCATTTTCTAATCGATTTGAAAAATCGTACCAAAAGAGTGCTCTAAATAAAATTTGTAGTTGGATTTTCTTAAATAAAAATCAAACCTTTTAATATAAAAACTCTACAAAATACGCAAATATAATGGCATATTATACAAAATCGTTTAGCATTAAAATGTTTACTTAGTACTCGGGTTTTGCAAAATTATCGACTTTTTTCGGAAACCCTCCCATTAAAGATTTTACAGTTGCTTCTGATACCTTTTTGGAGCATGTGTTCCACCTGCGCTTAAAATCGGACATGTTCTTGGAAATCTTTCCTGTGTTCTTCAATTCCTTTTTTACCAGAGCCCAATACCTTTCCACAGGCCGAAGTTCTGGACAGTTAGATGGATTTGCCTCTCGTGGTACAAAAATGACATTATTCTTTGAGTACCACTCCCATGCCTTTTTTCCATAATGGCATGATGCCACATCGGGCCAAAAAAATGTAGTCACTCTGTGCTCTCTTAAAAAGGGTAACAACCGTTTTTGTAGGCACTCCTTTATATAAATTTCTGTGTTTATTGTGCCAGATGCCCCAAATACTTTACTTCTTTTGCCACAACTGCAAATAGCTTGCCACACGAGAAACTTCTTAGGGAATTTTGTTTGTTTTTTTGTGCGAAACTCTTGCCGAACATAGCCCCGTTTATCAGCAACATAAAAATTTTGACCAGGAAGTTGAGAAAAGTCTGCCAGTACGTATGTTTCATCATCCATCACACAACAGGTGTATTTTTTTATAAAATCAGACTTCAAGTTTTTCGCTCGTTTTTTTTGCTTCTAAGTTCTTTATAGCATTGCGATCTGGAACCTTTTGGACTTTGTATGTCTTCAGTCCAGCATAAGCTTTGACTCTATGTGCAAAATTCGTAGAACATTTCACCGTACGAGCTGCTTTTCTTAATGAAGTGTTAGGCGCTCTTCGAAAGAGTCGCTCGACTTATTTTGCCTTACCAATATCTGTAGGACCTTTTTTCCTCCCTGATCCAGGTTTTCTTTCAATGCTCAGGTTTTCCTTATACCGTCTGATGGCATAAGAAACCGTTCGAGGGTCAACTTTCAAATTTGTAGCTGTTTTTTTTTCCATGACGGATTTTTTTGAAAAGTTTTAATTATATTTTCACGAACTTTTTTTTGCAGTCCATTTTGATTGAAATAACTATTGAAAATTAATAATTTCTAAAATAATAGTATCTGACATATCTATAGAAACTAACTTGATCAAAAAATAAATTATTTCTTGCACTATGGATAAATTTTGTCTAAAATAGTAAATGAATATTTTTTTTAGAACACTCTTTATATAATAAATACGTAGGTCAAGATCTACAAAACATGCATATCCTATCTTTATGGTTTAAAAGATATTCGACTTATAAAAATTCGACTTCAAAAATAAAAATTTTAAATTTTTGTTCCCTTCGGCCCATCCTAATGAAAATACGGAAAACATCTCAATGAAAATAGGGGCCAGCCTAGGGATAACAAAATATTATATTGTCATCCAAAACTGGCTTGTGGTCTAAATTTGAGCTGAATCGGTTAAGAGGGAGAGGGTAATCGAAATTACAGATCGAAAATTGAACTTTAAGCTTAAATTTTTTTACAACCGATGTACAGATCTCAATAAAACCTAAACTCGATAAAAGCTTAAGCCGTTGTCTATTGACAAAAAAAAAATAACAACAAAATCTTTATTAGTTAAAAAGTTACAGAATTTTGGCCAATGAAAAACGATTCTGAAGCACTGTGCGACGGTACCAAGGAAAACAAATTCTTTTACAACCTCGAAGCTATAGTTCCCAATGATCACATGTGATTCAATTCTAGTGGAATATCTGCTTGTAGAAACCATCATTATACCCTTTACCACCATAGGTGGAAAGGGCATTATAAGTTTGTGCTGATGTATGTAACGCACTCAAATATTTGTCTTAGACCCATCTTTTAGTGTACCAATAGGCTTAGAATCACTTTCAGAGTCGATTTAGCGATGTCCGTCCGTCCGTCCATCCATTTGGCTGGGGAATCCAGCCACCATGTAATAAACGTGCAGGTCGCAATTCTAAAGATAATTTGATGAAATATGGCACAGATAATTTTTTTGATAGTGGGACCATGGCTATTAAAATTCGTTAAAATCTGTATATTATTTGTGGTACCTCCCATAGGTACCACTTCCTGCAATTGATATTTTGGTCACAAATATTAACATTTTTTCATGAAATTTTAAACAAAAACTGCTTATCTCAATCAAAATCACTGTACCAAATTTCGAAATCGGTCTACATTTGACCATAGCTCCCAAACAAACTCTTCTGTCAAAAAGCCCTAAATGAGACAAAAATCACTAAAACGCTCGTAAATGTGAAGATAATGAGAGTTTTGGGTTTATTTAATTTTTGTAAAAACTGTATTCTGGTTGCTAAATTTCAAGATAATCGGTCCACATTTGGCCCTAGCTCTCATGTAGCTCCCAATGACGGAAACAGCTTAAATATATACATTTTGAGAAAATGTTTTTATGATGGCAAAATCTAGCAATTATTTGTCTTTATACAGGAAAAAGAACACCTTTGACCTTAGTGGTGAAGGTTATCGTATGATCAAACTTGACCGACTATAGCACTTTCTAACTTGCTTTTAGTCGAGTTATTGCAATTCTATCATTATTTTAGTTTGGGCACATAACTCTGTCATCATTGATTTGTTCAGGCGTGTCATATGTTTGAACTTATATTTCCTTTAAAAACTTTTCTTTCGAATATTTTGAGTTTGATTACAATTTCTAAGTATGTACTTGCTATAGAATTACGTGAGTGTAATGCATAAAGATATTATTACCTCATATGCTACCAAATATGATTTCCAACAATTGATAATGAACATGATCGTTAAAGAAAATCGCATTGGTATGTATAAAGTCTGATGTTGTAATAGAGTATTAAATGACAAAATGACTACAATGAGAACAATATGTCAAGTATGTATGTAATGGTAAAAAAGAAATAAAAAACAAGAAAAAGATCAAAACAGAAAAAAAAAATAAGAAACAATCAAAAAGAGAATAAATTGAAATAAAACAAAAAGAAAAAAAAAATAAACTGAACTGAACATGAAATCTATATGCAAGAGCTTATGTAGAAATAATTGAAACTGACATTATACCAATAGAGCGTAAACAATTTTCAAGAAATAAGAAAAAAATAAAAGTGAAAAAATCGGCAAGCACATGTTGTACAAAAACTACCAACAAGAAAATGTTAGTAATTATTTAAAGTGTAAAAAATGCCTATAAAAGTTTTTTTATTAAAAAAAAAATTATAAACAAATTGCTACAAACTCTAATATTATACGGATTTTCTAAAAATGCAAAAATTTAGTTATTGTTATAATTATAAAAGAATTGTGCAATCGTTGGTTTTCAATGATTGTAATTAGAAAATTTCAAATTATACAAAAGTTTGAAAATAAAACAAACTTAGCTTTTTATTTGCAATAGTTTTGCCAGCAGGCGTAAAATTTATTCAAGTTTTTCAGTTCGTAAATAAAATATTACGTTGAACTATTTCAAAAGAAAAACTCCACAAGAAAAACTACCAAATAAAAACCAGCATAACAATTGTATGTTTTTTCTTTTTTTCTTCAAAAAACAAACAATAATATCTAAAAAAAAAATATCATTAGCCAAAACTCCCACCTGTAAATTACTTGAAACTGTTTTGTAACAATAAAACTTTTTTGTTTACATAAAACTTTTGTTTTTTCTTAAGAAAAACTAAAAAAAAGTTTATATTTATTAAGACACATTTACTTTATAAAACTTTCTTTGTCTTGAAAAAATTTTACTTAATTAATGTTAATTTCTTATTTTTTTTATCATTATGTTTGTTTATTCGATTTTTATCTTAACAAATTAATTAACATTTTTCTTTAGAAAAATTTTTTTTTCAGTTATTGTTTAGTTATGCTTAAGCAATTTATTTCCATTTAAATATTTAATTATTTAATACAATGTTTTTAAGATAATAAATTAACATAAACATCAAGCGACCAACCTTATGTAAATATTCGAATTGCAAATGAATGATATTTTGAAAAATATTTAACATTTTTTTACTTTTTTCAATACAGTAAATCAAAAGACTTAAGACAGCAACTTTTTGCTTGGTTTTGTAAATATAAGGAAATTTTTTAATGGAAAATTTTATTTTCATAAAAAATTAAAATTTAGTTTAAAACTTATAAAAATATTCCATATTTGGTCCACACAATAAAACAATAGTGTATACGCATGTACACTATTATTCTTTTATTACATTATAAGAATCTTCATAACTAAGATCAAAACTCGGTGAAATTCTACTTCCACAAAGTTTGCCAAAAGATCTATTGAAATAATAGCTTATAATATTGTTTTTGACATATTTCATTAATAATTGTAGAAGTAAAGGTTGCGGTGCACAGTGGTTTAGAATCGTTTTTATTTAGCCAAAACTCTGTAACTTTTTAACTAATAAAGATTTTGTAGTAGTTCTTTTTTTAGTCAAAAGATAACATCTTAAGCTTTTATTGAAATCAGGTTTTTTGAGATCTGTATAGCAGTTGTAAAGAAATTTAAGCTTAAAAATCAATTTTTGATTTATAAATCCATTCTTAATTTGCTAACTCATTTTAACCCACTTCCTCTTAAAGGATTTGTCTCAAATTTAGGCTACAATCCAATCTTGGATGACAATATAATATTTTGTTATCCTTAGGTTAACCCCTATTTCTTTGAGGTATTTTCCGTATCTTTATTAGGATGGCCAAAATGGAACAAAAATTTAAAATTTTAGTTTTTGAATATCTTTAAAACCATAAGAGATAGAATATGCATGTCATAACATTTTTTATAGATCTTAACCTACGTTTTTGTTATATAGAATGATCCTGGCTTCGCCATTCGAACAATACAACTACTGAAGGCCAATATGTTGAACTGTTCGCTGCGCACAATCACCTTGCGCAACTGGTAAATGAACCAACACACATTTCGTGTGTTGATGAGCACCAACTAAATACTCTCGATCTTTTCCCTACCTCAAACCCTGAAAAGTATGAGAGGCACCTCTCGGAAACTCGGATCATTGCACCATTTCCGCCTCTTTTTCGTTCTCCAGGCTTCGGGACGTTTCCTAGCTACGAAGCATTTAATTCTCATTTACGAAAAGGCTCGTTGGGCTGAGCTCAACGATTTTTATAGGCAATTTAATTGGAAACTTTGTTTCCTTGACAGTAATGTCAATGCCATGGCGGAAATGGTTTCTAATGTAATCTTGCTAGGAATGAATTCATTCATTCCATCAAAAAGCATTTCGGTTAAAGCCAAAATAAATTGATGGTTTAATCAGACGTACAAACAGGCAGTCAGATCCAGAGAGAAAGCTTTCAGAAACTGGCGAAATAACCAAAGTCCAGTTAATGAATTTCTACGCAAACAGGCGAGACGTTTGTGTGCTAAAGTATTAGGGCGCGAAAAAGCTCTGTACGAGCAACGTCTTCATACTAAAGTTCTTGATGCTTCTCGGGGCAGTAAGAGCTTTTGGTCATTCGTTAAAAGAGTTAAGAATAGTGCTAGTTCTTCAATTCCTACTCTTTTGAAGGATGACCAAGTATTTACCAACCCGGTTGATAAAGCCAACCTTCTAGCTGAATTATTTGCTTGCCGGAAAGCGACCAACCACTGCCAGGGCTTGAAAGGGTATCTGTAACTATGCCAACGATAGAGTGTGGCATGGTGCACTTTTATCAAAACTTGTTGCTTCTCTCGATTTATATCGAGCTTTCTCAGGGATCGCACTATAAGAGTTGTTGTAGATGGGGTCTCATCAAACGAGTTCAAGTTCAATTCAGGGGTACCGCAAGGCTCTGTTCTTTCTCCTACTCTATTTCTTATATTCATTAACGACCTTTTATGTCAAACTTCCAATCCTATCTATTCTTTTGCAGATGATAGTAACATTTGCCATTCGTATTCATCTAATCACAGACCGGATCTTCCGCAGATTGTGGCTATGAGACAAAACATGAATGAATCATTAAATCGCGATCTCGAAACCGTAGACGAAATTTGGACGTGTAAATAGAGTCGACTTTAATGCACGCAAGACCCAATGTTGTATGCTTATGCATAAACGTACGGCAGATCATGTTACTTCATCTGTATCCATGGATGGTGTAAATATTCAGGAATCAGATGCTCTTGATGTTCTGGGCATGAGAATTCAATGTGATGTCCGTTGGACTAAGCACATCTTTCAAGTGTCGAAAGAAGCATTCAAGTGCCTAGGTTTTCTAAAACGGTATTAGAGATACTTCACTCCAACTGATCTCCTTAAAATTTACACCACCTATATGAGACCAAAAATGGAACAAAGTCTATTTTGGAGCTTCTTGACCGCGTACAAGGGAGGACAAAATTGCTTATCGGTGACAGTAGGGTATCCAACTCTATTGACTCACTGGAGCACCGCCGCAATGTGGGTTGTATAACACTGTTCTATCGGTACTATTTTGGAATGTGTTCTAACGATATCAGGGACTTCGTTCCCGAAACCCGAAGATTCTTAAACAGCACACGTCAATCCGTTAGATCACATGCATTTATGGTTGTTTGCCCCGTGGACCGAACAAAACAAAATTCGTTCTTTAGCCGTACAGTACGTATGTGGAACTCACTTCCCGCAGAAGTTGTTTCTGACAGTTGCAATATAGGAAAATTCAAATCTAATGTCCACAAACACTACTCCCTCTCTCCTCCTTTCCACAACCTATTTTCCTAGTTCCAACACAATGCATAGCATAAGTAGGGGTCATCCCCTGAGTGCTGGTCCTAAATAAAAAAAAACAAAAGTTTCTTAATATTTCTGCTATATGCATATAAAATTATTATATAATCCGCTTAACGTTTTAGAAGTTGTAGATTTATTTTGTTATTTGCATTTATTGCAATTTATTTTGATAGTGGGACCATTGCTATTGAAATAAGTCACACTTCCCGCAATTGATATTTTGGCCACAAATATTAATGTTTTTTCATTAAATTTAAAATAAATACTGCTTATATAAACCAAAATCACTCTAACAAATTTCGTTGAAATCGGTCAACATTTGACCATAGCTCCCATACAAACTCTTTTGTCAAAACGCACTTAATAAGATAAAAATCACTAAAACGCTTGTAAATCTGAAGGTCATGAGAATTTTAAGTTTATTTTTTGCAGACATAATAAAATTGTAAAAGTTGTAAACAATTTGCCAAATTTTGATGTACTCGGTCCATATTTCACCCTAGTCCTCATATAAGTCCAAATGACGGAAATAGCTTAAATATATAAGTTTTGAGAAAATGTTTGTATGATGGCAAAATTTAGCAAATATTTGGGTTTATACAGGAAAAATAACACCTTTGATCTTAGTGGTGAAGGGTATCGTATGGTCGGGCTCGACCAACTATAGCACTTCCTTACTTGTTTTTGCTTAAATATAATCAATAAAAGTTTTTGATGAGTTATTTGCTATTTAAAGGTGCGTTTTGTCAAATGGAAGCAAAATGTTGTTAAAAAGTTTCTATTGTATATTTCAAAAAATTTTTGTTAAATTAAATTTTCAATTTATTTGTTTGATGACAATAGAAGTCAAATAATAAGTGATGGAGCATTAATATCAAAATTAATAGGTCTGTTTCTTTACTTTCTGGGTGAGCTCCTGCAAATGAGAGTCATTTATCAGTTACTCTCCAAAACAGCAGAACTTACACAGAAGTACGGGAACACAAAACACCAAAATTGAAGTCCACAATTGATAAAGGTTAAAAATATCGAATCAAACGTCCTTAAAACCGTTAAACACATTTTAGTTTTCCTGAATTTAATTTTTACCCAGCAAAACTTTGGTAATGGCAAGTACTCTGATAACTGGTTACCTTGTAACGACTACAACATACCATCCGAATAAATAATAAGTTATTACAGAAGTACTTATTTGTAATTAAGATGGTAATTTAAACTGAATGGCCCCGGTTCAAATCCCACCAAGGGCAACAATTTTTTTTAGTTTTTTTTTTTTATTAAAAGAGTCTTTTTAAATGATTTTTGAATTTTAAGAACTTAAATATTATCTTCTGTAAAAAAAAAATTTGTAAAACTAACTCACGTTAATGAAAAAATACCATCATGAGTTAATTTTGATTATCTAGGGGATGTTGAATACCAAACACGATTCTAATTGGTCTTAACTTGGTAAGCCCAACTTATCTGGGTCATCCTTCATCTCAACTGTGGACACACACCTCCTCATTGTATCACCGGGGAGCTAGTTTAACACCCATTAATATTGTGAGTTAACATGTTCTGAGAGTTGTCCCATAAGATCGATAAAAATGGGTTAGGATTACGGGCTAGTAACCCTCTCTTGAAAAAAAAAAATACAATGAAGAGGATAAAATTAGAATTTAAATGTCCCACTACCTAATGTTAGAGGGGGATGTCCGAAACTTCGGTAGAAAGACCAAGTAGAGGAATATTCGCACAAGATCGAAATCCATGGAATTCTAAAATATGCTCGGACTTTGACCTTAACAGGTTGTAACATTTAAGTAAGTAAGAGTCAATCCTATATAAAAACTTATACAAAAAAGAAGATTTAAATTGTTTAAGTTTTAAAATAATTTTAAAAAAGTTTTAAAATAATTACAAAAAATCGTATAAAAATATTTTTCCAAAAATTACAACAAAGCAAAAAAAAAGCAGGAAAACCAAAGTTATTTTCACATGATTTTGGATCTAAAAATAAAAATTGTTTATATTAATTATAAGCTGCTAAGTTTTCAACATATGAAGTAGCTCAGTGGAAGAGTCTCTGCCTAGCAGTCGGTGGGTCTGGGTTCGAGCCCGCATGGGATCATAAAAAAAATTTGTATTTCGTTTAAAAATATATGTTTTTAATAAAACAACAACAAAAAAGTTGTTGCCGTTGTTGTTGTTGCTTTCAAATTGCTTACCCAAGTCATTACTTTTCTGCAATTGGTAAGTACTTGCCTCCAATGACATCCCCATGTTAATGTAATGACTTAAACAGCGAATGAGTAAGTAGTTCGTGTTCAATAGTTTAACTGTTTAACTCATTATTTGGTAATGAAAAGTTTTACTGGGTAATAACAATTTTTCGAATTTTTTGTTTGTTTTTAATTGATAAATATTTTTTGAAAATTTTTATATGTTTGCCAGGAAAAATTGTTCTGGCAAAAGCATGTAAGTTATTGTAAAGAGAAAATTTTAAAATTTTCTCAAATTCGTTCTCAATTACAATTTTTTCAAGTACAGGAACACTTAATTGTAATTTCTGATTGAAACTTGTACAATATTGTACAGTATTGGTAGTTCTGGAACACAGCTAATATGTTTAATTATTTATGTTGCAAAAGTTTGAAGTTTATGAATAAAATTAAACGCTAGAAAAAAACTTAAAAAAATGCTTGCATAACAAATTTCTAACAATTCTTTATAATAAATAAATATGGCCTTTTAAAGTCGTTATTAGTTTCTTATAACATTTCTTTCATTTATTGCAACATATTTTTGTTTCTGGTTGGTATTTAAATTGATTTATGTTGCATTATATTGCGTTTTTCCATTAAACCACAAGGTGTTGATATGCTTTAGACATTCATTGGAAACAAATGTACAGGTTTCTTTTATATAAGACCTAACTATTTGGCTTATAAACATTTAGTCACGTTATCTTTCTTTCCTTCTTTTTTCTTTTTGTATACCCAAGAGTGACCTTGCTCAAAGCATTTTTCAATTTATTATAACTTTTTATTATTTATTGACAATTTCACATGAATGCTAATGCAATACAAATTTCTATAACAGACATAAGACAAATAAAAATTCAAATAAACCATAAACTAAAAGCAACAAAACCTTCTAAATTTGTTAAGCAAAAAAAAAAAACTTATTTCATATTTTTTTACGTGCTTCGTCATAATAAAATGTAAATTTTCGCAACATTTACCTTAAAAAGTTTGAATTTTATTTCATTTTTTATATAAATTTTAACTTAGGATTTATTTGTCTAAGTCAGAAAAATTATTTCATTTTATAAAAATTGAACACATTTTATGCTAAAATTCATTTGTTTTGTTGTTAACAAGATGATCTTCATGCCTCGTTTATTTGCAAATTAATTGTAAATTTCAATTTTATTGACGCATAAAAAATTGTGTGTGTCTCTACAATTTTTTTATGTTAATCAAATTTTTCAAATTTTTATTTTTTTTTTCCGAATTTAAAATGCAAAAAGTGTTTTTAATGACTTAAGACAATTTGTTGAAAAATATTTAACAAAATGATGTAATGTTTTACAAATATTAGCATTATTTAAATGATTGGTTAGTACTTAAATTTGTTTAAACATGATTTGGTGTCATTAATGTAATAGAAATATTAGATTTTCCAAAAAAAATTATTTTTGTAGAAAATTTTTCTAAAATTTTCGTTTTTTATAAAAAACTTTAAACAAATTTTTTATTTTTAAAAAAATTCTTAATTTTCAAAAATTTCTTATTTTTTATAGGAAATTCTTCAAAAAGCTTCTATTTTTATAGGAAAATTTTCAAAAATTTCTTATTTTTATAGGAAATTTTTCAAAAATTTCTTATTTTTGTAGCGAATTTTCCAAAATTTTCTGATTTTTGTAGGAAATTTTTTTAAAATGTCTTACTTTTTTAAGAAATTTTTCAAAAATTCCTAATTTTTAGGAAATGTTTCAAAAATGTCTTATTTTTTATAGGAAATTTGTCAAGAATTTTCTATTTTTAAGGATTTTTTTAAAATAATTCTTTTTTTTATAGGAAATTTTCAAAAGTTTCTTAATTTTATAGGAAATTTTTAAAAAATTTCTTAATTTAATAGGAAGTTTTTCAAACATTTCTTATTTTTGTAGGAAATTTTTAAAAAATTTCTTATTTTTATAAGTAATTTTTAAGACTTTTTTTATTTTTATAGAAAATTTTTTAAAAATTTCTTGTTTTTATAGGAAATTTTTCTAAAATTTCTTTTTTTTATAGGAATTTCTTAGTGTTTGGGATTTTTCCCAAAACCGAGAACCCTAAATAAAATACCTTGACTGCGAACTCCAATTGCATTTGACAAAAATTATTAAAAGATTTTACAGACCCATAACGGTTAATTTTTTATGAGTCTTTAAATAATTATGTCTTTATATTGTTTATTTTTAATAGCTATATTAATCCACATAAAATGTAATTGTAAATAAAGTAGGTAGAAAATCAGATCATCTTTTGGTGATCTGTTTATTCGAAGTTAAAAAAAGGTAGTATTTAAAAAGTTAGCAGATATAGAAAAACATCAATTATTATAAAATTTCTGCAAGAAGCAGACGTCAAATTAATAAAACTCCGCAAGTGGCGGACAAATATTAAATAAACGAATTTATAATTAAAAAATTAAAAGTTGTATTTTTCCTCATGAAGAGGATAAGTTCTTAGATAACAAAATAATAAGACTACAAAATTCTCCTACATATAAATGGTGCCGAAACCCGGGAAACGTCCTTGTGCTGACAAATAATCCCTCAAAATAGTGAAAACTTTCTACTACCGTCCAGTCTACGGTGATATAAGGGATATATCAGTGAGCTGACAACCCTGAAAATTGTGTAAAACATTATACTGCCGTTTGGTCTACGGTCTATTTAGGCACATACTCTCTGCCTAATTTTCCTTCCGAAGTTCGAGATAAATTTAAGAAAATGATTTCAACTCTACAAGCCATTGAAGACCAGAAGAAGATTTTGGCGCACATCGAGCGGGTCAAAAAATCTTTCGAAGCGAAACCAAAAGAGGCGTTATCAAGGGGATACGTGCAAACTCTCCTAGAGGATTTAGAAAGCAGTTATAAAACATTCAAGGATGGTCATGAGCAGATACTTGAAATTGTTCGAGAAGAATCCATTGCTGAAAAGGATGTCCCATATCTGACTAGCGATATATTTTACAAGTGTTATGATGCCTACGTTTTATTAAAAAGTAAGTTTCTCGATATTATTTATGAACTTGATACTCCACAGACTCCAACCGTCCACGCAAGTACCTTCGCAGCTACAAGCCGCAGCGAGTCCTTCTGTGCTGGAGCCAGACTTCCTAAGATTGACTTGCCAACCTTTTCGGGGGATTATTTGGAATGGATCGCGTATCGGGATATGTTCAAGACGCTTGTGCATCAAAATAATTCTCTCACGAAGGTACAAAAATATTTTTATTTAAAGTCATCGTGTACTGGAACACCACTAAGCATGGTCAATGAGTACCCAGCTGCAGAATCCAGTTACGATTTAGCATGGGATGCTCTCGAGAAGAGATTCCATAACGAGAGGAAGCTAGTGGAGCAAATTTTAAAGCGATTATTTGCGATACCTCATTCTGATGGTACTTTTAAAAATATTAAAGAGCTATTAGATACAACGCGAAATTGTCTATCTCAACTCAAGTCATTGGGCATTGATATTTTTACTTGGGATTCTATTCTGGTGTATTTAATCACACAAAAGCTAGAAATACAGACGCGCAAAGAATGGGAACAGTCTCTAAAGGCCAGCACTTCCATCCCGGCGATGTCTGAAATGCTTACTTTTCTGGAAACTACTTTTCGTACCCTCGAGTCTTTGGAAGAAGAACCTAGTACATCAAATCGTGCCTATATTAAAGATGTTCGTAAGAAACCAACCAGAATTGTTCGGGCTCATACTGTCTCAGCAACAACTGACAACGACTGCCCCTGCTGCAGCAAACGTCACCCTCTCTACAAGTGCTTCCGGTTTACAACACTCTCCTCTGAAGAGAAGAAGAATCTCATAAACCAGCAACGTCTTTGCAGAAACTGCCTCAACACAGGCCATTTACAATCATCATGTAGACTGAGTACCAGATGCCATATATGCCGTGAACCTCATCATACCATAATACATAACGAGTTTTCTAGAATCAGTACTAATCAAACAGCTTCACCTCCTGTAAAAACGTCTAATGGAAATCAGACTTTCCAGCCTCCTGCAACTACATCCACACCAAACTCTGCTACTGTAAGTACAAACATTTCAAATTTTAGTGCATCAAATCTCAATCCGGCATTGCTGCCTACTGTTACCGTTTTAATAAAAAGTTATAACCAAACCCATTTCGTGAGAGCCCTAGTGGATCAGGGATCACAAATTTCGTTTATATCTGAAGAACTTTCTAAACTTTTAGACGTAACAAAAAATAATACTCGAGTGAATGTATCCGGTATTGGAGGAAATCAAGTAATTACTGTAAAGAAGTCTGTTCGCTTTTTAGTTCACTCTAAATATGAATCTGGATTCGAATTACTAATTACTGCTCTTATTGTGCCTAAAGTTACCTCATATGTTCCCAACAAAATTTACCCTAATTTTATTCCGGATCTATCATCACATTTTCTTGCAGATCAAAACTTTCTTTCTCCAGGAAAAATTGACATTCTCCTTGGAAATGATGTCTATGGTGATTTGTTACTCCCTGGAATGAAAAAAGTTGAAAATTGCCTTCTCTTGCAAGAAACTCATTTTGGATGGATGATATCTGGGTCTATAAGATCTCCTACGACAACAGACAAAATTACTGCCAACCTTTGTTCTCTGGATGAACAATTACGCATGTTTTGGGAACAGGAGGAACTACTAGATTCAAAGCCGAGGTCCACAGAAGACGAACTTTGTGAAAAGTTATTTGCTGAAACTCACACCCGTGATGAAACTGGACGTTACACTGTTCACCTTCCATTTAAAAGGCTGCTTTTAGGTCAAGAGCTACCAAAGTTTTCCCACACGGACTACAATGCTATGAAAAGGCTAAAACAATTGGAATTGACATTCACGCTGAAGCCGAAGTTTGCCGAAGAGTATATGAAATTTATGTTGGAATACGAATCACTTCATCATATGGTAAATCTCGGAGAGTACCCACAGGCTATACCACAAAATGCATATTTCTTTCCTCATCATGGTGTACTCAGAGAGAGCAGCACAACAACAAAATTGCGAGTTGTTTTTGATGGTGGAAATCGAAGACCTCCTCAAACGTCTATTAACGAAGAATTATCTGCTGGACCAGCGCTACAAAACGATTTGTCTACAGTCATCACCCGATGGAGAAAACATTCAATAGGTTTTACAGCAGACCTGGAGAAAATGTTTAGACAAATAAACGTGTCTACTGAACATCAACCCTTCCAATGCATTCTTTGGAGGAATGCCGATAGCAAAATTTGTGTATATGCTCTTCACACAGTGACCTACGGCACAACTTCTGCTCCTTATCTTGCTATTAGAGTACTACAACAATTAGCAGCTGATGAAGAAGAAAAGTTTCCTGAAGCTAGCCAAATACTTCGAGCAGACACCTATGTAGATGACGTAATATCAGGCGCAGATACACTAGAAGAAGCACTTCAGTTACAGAAGCAGCTAGCGAACCTTTTAAAAGCTGGTGGATTTCATTTACGAAAATGGAATTCAAACTCCTCTGAACTTATGCAGAATATTCCAGAGAAAGATCGAGAACTCCAAAGTTCTTTTTCTATATACCAACCCAAAATGTCCAAAGCCTTGGGCATAAATTGGAACCCTACTTATGATTACTTTTGCTTTTCTATTAATTTCACATTTTCTGAGGAAATAACTAAAAGAAGTTTGCTTTCAGATGCATCTAAATTATTTGATCCGTTAGGGTGGCTTTCCCCTAGCACAATAATAGCGAAAATAATATTTCAGCAGCTATGGAAATTGAAGCTCGATTGGAAAGATTCCCTACCAGAAGAAGTCCAGAAAAAATGGATTCACTTCCGTTCTAAATTAAAGGCCCTTGAAGAGATTAAAATTCCCCGCTGGATTGGCTACCGCCCTAATAAATCAACCGTCGATCTTCATGCCTTTAGCGATGCCTCTAAAGTGGCTTATGCTGCAGTAGTATACGCTCGTACTACAGCAGAATCTGGAGAGGTATTAATAAACTTGCTACAAGCGAAAACAAAGGTTGTCCCCCTGAAAGGCGAAACCATTCCCCGTCTTGAACTAAACGCAGCAACTCTGATGGCAAAACTAGTTTACAAAATTAAAAACAGCGCAGAATTCAACATCAATCAAACTTTTTACTGGACCGATAGTACCATTGTTCTTGCGTGGCTGAATAATAACTCAAAAAGGTTGGAAATCTATGTAGCAAATCGAGTCGCCAAAATTCAACGCCTATCAAATGTCCGTGACTGGAAGTATGTTCCAACAAAAGATAATCCAGCAGACTGCGCGTCTAGAGGTTTAATGCCTGAACAACTCATCAACCACGAGCTGTGGTGGAAAGGCCCTACATGGATTCGTAATACTCCAGAATCATGGCCTTTTTCTCCTACTGAAATAATTCATGAAGAAATTATTGTTAACAATGTTGCTGTTCATTCTACAAAAACAAAAATACTAGAATATCCAGAGATAACCAAGAGGTTTTCTAAACTATCAACTTTGATACGTGTGACGTCATACATTCTCCGTTTTTACAACAATCTGAAACTAAACGGAGACAACAGAGAAGTGGGATTTCTCAAAACATATGAACTGAGAGAAGCAATGCATTTACTAATTAAAAATACTCAAGCTGTATCATTTCAAGAAGAAATAATAGCATTGAAATTCGGAAACAGGGTTTCCAATCAAAGTAATATTGCCAAATTATCCCCTTTTATTGATGAAAGAGGAATTCTACGAGTAGGCGGTAGACTAACGAACTCAACTCTACCCTACAACACTAAATACCCGATTTTGTTGTCAAAGCAAAATCCCCTATCTTTTCTTATATTTTCAGATGCTCACTTGAAAACCTTCCATGGTAGCCTCCAGATTATGCAGTCATTCGTGTCTCGTACCTACTGGGTCGTATCAGCACGAACCATAGCAAAACGAGTTCAACGTGAGTGTATTGTTTGCTTTAAGTACAAAACACAAACCTGCCAACAACTAATGGGTAACCTACCATCTGTGCGACTACAACCAACACGAGCATTTAAACATAGTGGGCTTGACTATGCTGGTCCCATCAGTGTAAAAACTTCAGCTTTGAGAACTGCTTCAACTAGCAAAGGCTACATTTGTCTTTTTATATGTATGTGTACTAAAGCGATACATTTGGAAGCGGTCACAAGCTTGAATGTTGATGCCTTCTTAGCAGCTTTTCGACGCTTTACCGCACGAAGAGGCTTGTGTACCGATTTATATTCGGACTGCGGTACGAATTTTGTTGGTGCAAATAAAGAACTTCAAATCCTGTATCATCGCAACAAGAAATCGCTTCCCGATCATCTCGCAGAAACCCTGGCAAACCAAGGCACAACCTGGCACTTCATACCTCCTGCTTCACCCCACTTTGGAGGCCTTTGGGAGGCCGGCGTGAAATCAACTAAGCATCACTTGAAACGCATTATGAAGGATCGAATACTTACCTACGAAGAACTCAGCACTCTACTTGCACAAATTGAGAGCTGTCTCAATTCCAGGCCTTTGTGTCCATTATCAGCAGATCCATCTGATGCAGATGTCCTAACTCCAGCACATTTTTTAATTGGCGAAACATCAAATTGCATCCCTGATGACAACTTGCTTGATGCAAATATAGAACGTTTGAGCCGTTGGAAATTGATAGAAAGTTTGAAGCAACATTTCTGGGACAGGTGGAACAAGGAGTATCTAAGTCGTCTCCAAGCACGACCAAAGTGGAACAAAGTCGAAAGGAATCTAAAGGTCGGTGATATAGTGATACTCCTACGAGAGCGAAGCGTACCAGGTCAATGGCCACTTGCCAAAGTTGAAGAATTGCATCCTGGTTCCGATGGTTTAGTACGAGTTGTCACTCTCTATTGCAACGGCAAATCCATAAAAAGACCTATCTCAAAAGTTTGCCTTCTACCCTCTAATGATGTATATAATGACAAAGATGCTACTCCATAAGAACAACTGTTCTTCGCGGCGGAGAATGTTTGGGATTTTTCCCAAAACCGAGAACCCTAAATAAAATACCTTGACTGCGAACTCCAATTGCATTTGACAAAAATTATTAAAAGATTTTACAGACCCATAACGGTTAATTTTTTATGAGTCTTTAAATAATTATGTCTTTATATTGTTTATTTTTAATAGCTATATTAATCCACATAAAATGTAATTGTAAATAAAAGTAGGTAGAAAATCAGATCATCTTTTGGTGATCTGTTTATTCGAAGTTAAAAAAAGGTAGTATTTAAAAAGTTAGCAGATATAGAAAAACATCAATTATTATAAAATTTCTGCAAGAAGCAGACGTCAAATTAATAAAACTCCGCAAGTGGCGGACAAATATTAAATAAACGAATTTATAATTAAAAAATTAAAAGTTGTATTTTTCCTCATGAAGAGGATAAGTTCTTAGATAACAAAATAATAAGACTACAAAATTCTCCTACACTTAGTTTTATTGGAAATTTTTCAAAATTTTCTAATTTCTATAAGAAGTTTTTCAAAAATTTCTTATTTTGTTTAGGAAATTTTTAAAATTTTCTTATTTTTATAGAAAATTTTTCAATTTGTTTTTTATTTTTATAGGAAATTTTTCAAAACTTCCTTATTTTTTTTTAGGAAATTTTTCAAAAATTTCCTATTGTTATAGGAAATGTTTAAAAAAATGTCATATTTTTATAGGAAATTTTTCAAAAATTTCCTATTTTTACAGGAAATTTTTCAAACATTTCCTATTTTGATAGGAAAATTTTTCAAAAATTCCTATTTTGATAGGAAAATTTAAAAAAAATTGCTATTTCCATAGGAAATTTTTCAAAAATTTCCTATTTTTCAAAAATTTCCTACTAAAATAAAAATTTCCTACTAAAAATAAGAAATTTTTGAAAATTTTCTTATAAAAATAAGAAATTTTTTAAAATTTTCATATAAAAATAAGAAATTTTTGAAAAATTTCTTCTAAAAATAAAAAATTTTTGAAAAATTTCTTTTAAAAATAAGAAATTTTTTTAAAAATTTCTATAAAAATAAGAAATTTTTTAAAAATTTCTTATAAAAATAGAAAATTTTTGAAAATTTTCTTATAAAAATAAGAAATTTTTGAAAAATTTCCTATAAAAACAAGAAAGTTTGAAAAATTTCCTATAAAAAAAAATAAATTTTTGAAAAATTTCCTATACAAATAAGAAATTTTTTTTAAATTTTCTGTAAAAATATGAAGTTTTTTAAAAACTTTCTATAAAAATAAGAAGTTTTTGAAAAATTTCCTATAAAAATAAGAAATTTTTGAAAATTTTTCTATCAAAAAAAGAAACTTTTTGAAAATTTTTTATAATAATATGAAATTTTTAAAAAATTTCCTATAAGAATAAGAATGTTAAAAAAAATCCTATAAAAATTGGAAATTTTTGTAAAATTTTCTATCAAAATAAGAAATTTTTAAAAAATTTCCTTTAAAAATAGGAAATTTTTCAAAAATATTCTATAGAAAAAGAAATTTTTGAAAAATTTCCTATAAATTTTTTTTCAATTTTCTATAAAAATAAGAATTTTTTAAAAAAATTCTATAAAAATAAGAAAATTTTGACAAATTTGCTATCAAAATAGGACATTTTTGAAAAATTTGCTATAAAAATAGGAAATTTTTGAAAATTTTCCTCTAATAGTAGGAAATTTTTGAAAAATATTCTATCAAAATAGGAAATTTTTGAAAATTTCCTATAAAAATAGGAAATTTTTGAAAAATTTCCTGTAAAAGTCGGAAATTTTTGAAAAAATTGCTATAAAAATAGGAAATTTTTGAAAATTTTCGGGTAAAAATAGGAAATTTTTGAAAATTTTTTTTTATAAAAATAGGAAATTTTTTGAAAAATTTCCTATAAAAATAGGAAATTTTTGAAAATTTTCCGGTAAAAATAGGAAATTTTTGAAAATTTTTTTATAAAAATAGGAAATTTTTGAAAAATTCTATTTTAAAATTTTTGAAAAAAACAATTTCCTACTCTTATAAGAATTTTTTAAAAATTTCTTATTTTAATACAAATTTTTCAAAAAGTTTTCATTTTTATAGGAAATTTTTAAAAAAATTTCATTTTTATAGGATTTTTTTCAAAAATTTCCCATTTTTATAGGAAATTTTTCAAAAATTTCTTATTTTTATAGAAAATTTTTAAAAAAATTTCTTATTTGTATAAGAAATTTTTTAAAAATTTTATATTTTTATAAGAAATTTTTCAAAAATTTTATATTTTTGTAAGAAATTTTTCAAAAATTTCATATTTTTATAAGAAATTTTTCAAAAATTTCATATTTTTATAAGAAATTTTTCAAAAATTTCATATTTTTATAAGAAATTTTTCAAAAATTTCATATTTTTTTAATTTTATAAAAAATTTTTCAAAAATATCATATTTTTATAAGAAATTTTTCAAAAATGCCTTAAATTGATAAGAAAATTTTCAAAAATTTCTTTTTTTTTATAAGAAATTTTTAAAAAATTTCTTTTTTTTATAGGCAGTTTTTGGGAAAAATTCTTATTTTTATAGGAAAGTTTTATAAAATTTCTTTTTTTTATAGGAAATTTTTTAAAAATTTCCTATTTTTATAGGAAATTTTTCAAAAATTACTTATTTTTGTATAAAATTTAAAAAAATTTCCTAAGTTTATAGGAAATTTTTCAATAATTTTTTGCTGTTATAGATAATTTTTCAAAAATTTCTTACTTTTATAGAAAATTTATTTATAGAAAAATTTTCTATAAAAATAAGAAATATTTTTATATTCTACAGACAAGAGCTATACTAGGTTAGCTATAATATATGTAGTAAAGTGTACAAATATACCTAAAAAACATTATTTTTTTTAAATAAAATTTACATAAATCTAAAAAGTATCATTAAATGGTATAATAACAATTACAAAAGTACTTTTATTTGTTTATAAAACTTAACAGCCTTCATAAATAACTTTGAATGTAAAATAAATCAATAAATGTTGTTCCCTTTCTCGGGGGTTATGTAAAAGTTCTTGTCTTAAGTCTTTCGTTTTTTCAAAAGTAGTTTATTTTTGCATGTCATTATAGAGCAATATTTTTATTTGAAAAGTAATTTATTAACTTCTAGCACACTTATTACTTAATGGGAGTAAGATGACACTTATGTAAACAAACATGTTGCACAGTGGGGCCATAAAGAAAAAAAGTTGTGTTATATATTTTTTTTTTAATTTTTCTTATAAAATTTGACTTAGTGTTTTCTATATAATTAAAAGATTTGTTAAAATTTGCTGATTTCTCTTATATATTGCATCATCTTTCTTTTTCAAGATCATTTGATTACTTCAGTTTTTTTTTCTTTCATAATTTATTTGAAATCAGAAAAACCAAAAAATTTTCAAAATCAAGTAAATCAAATTACTAACAACAAAAAGAAAAATGATGCTTCATAAAGTAAAAACAAAAATTATACTTCTGTCTGTCTATCTTTTCTTTTGTCTGGCTGTCTATCATCCAAGAAAAAAACACTACAAGTTTATAAGAAAATCAAACATCATTAGAGTAGAAGACCATGTACTACTTTTGGCCATAGATTTTTTTTGCTAGACATTACAATGAAACTCTTAAAGCAAAAAAAATCCCATACAACTAAAGTATGAGTTAACTCAAACTTGCATTGAATATATGAAAAATATTTGTAATTGAAAAAAAAAAATTGTGGTTAAATTATGATATTTTTCTGTTTTTATAGAGAAAACAAAAAACTAATAACAAATAGTGATAATGATTACGTTTTTAATGTTGAAAAACCAAAAAAAAACCAACAATATTGAATTAACATTAAATTGTTATAATAAATATCTGAATAATGTCATTATGGTTTTTTGAAGTTATTTGTTTAATTTGGCGAATTAATGAAAAACATTGTTTCAAACCAAAAAAAAAAAAAAAATAGGAAAAAAATAGCATTGACTTTGTCTTGGCTAATGTCGGAAAGTTTGAAGAGGAGTTAATTGAATGCATCAAGTCATAAGCAAATTAAGGCTTAAATTTCTTTTATATATTGAGTTTCTTTTATCAAGACATCATTAATAAAACTATGAAATAAAATACTATTTTTTCATATTTCATTCCTGTAATTTATACAAAACTTCCTTATTTAAATTAATGGTATTTTGACGTAAATTTACTACTTATTTACTTTTTTCTATGTACAAAAAAATCCAATCAATTATAATAAAATATGTTTAACAAAGAGAAGCTTTCAACATTTCTTTTATACCCACTTCCTACTTTGTTAGTATGTCTTAATTAATTTTTTAAATAAATCATTGAGTTAATTTTAATAAACTACTCGTACTTGCAATTAAATATGTTAATAGGAAACCGTTTTCATACAAAACATTAGAATAGGAAGATTGCTTTTAAAGACATACCTGAAATGAAAAGAAATGAGAAAAATTAATATAAATATTAGAATAATATTGTTTTGCATAAAAAAGTTCTAAAAATAAATATATTGCAATATTTAAGCGAGTTCAAACCTCAGTCATTCTCAAGAAACCTATATCAAACATTCCATTTTTGAAAAAAAAACTTCTTTAAAGATAAGATTTTTCAGCAAGAACTTCTTCAAACTTCTGTCTTTTCATATAAAAAGTTCTTCTAACATCAGACTTCGATAGAAAAGTTCTTCGAACCTAAAATATATAAACACTAAATCAAACCTCAGACATTCTAAAGAAAACTATGAACAGACGATTATATAGAAGAACTTTTTTGTAATGATTTTTTGGCAAAAAATACTGTTTACAGTTCTTTGAACTTCAAACTTTCATAAAAAAGTTCTTCGAACCTAAAATATTTTCTACTGTAGAAGCTAGTTCGAACATCAGATATTCTTAAAAAAACTACTTCAAATATTTAACTTTTTTAATGTTTGAAAATAGGATTATCTGTCAAGAACCTCTTCAAATTTCTTCCACAGAAAAAATCCTCGCCAAACCCTAAATGTATGTATATATAGAAAAGCTAGTTCGAACAACAGACATTCTTAAGAAAACTTCACTTCAAACATTTCATTTTATAAAGAAACTTCTTTGAACATAAGTATTTCTGTCAAGAACCTCTTCATACTTCTGCCTTTCCATATAAAAGTTTCTATAAAATCCATAGAAATGTTCTTCGAACCTAAAGTGTATACTAGTAAAGTTACTAGATCAAACCTCAGACATTCTAAAGAAAACTTTTTTTAACAGACGATTTTATAGAGAAACTTCTTCGAACTAAAGTGTTTATGGCAAAAACATCTGTTTAAAGTTCTTTGAACTTTAAACTTTCATAGAAAAGTTTTTCGAACCTAAAATGTTTTCTAGTATAGAAGCCAGTTCGAACATCAGACATTCTTTAGAAAACTTCTTCAAATATTTATTTTTTTAGAAAAACTTCTTTAGAGATAAAATTTACTATCAAGAAACTCATCAAACTTCTGCCTTTCCATAGAAAAATCCAATAAAATCAGACATTCATAGAAATATACTTCGAACCTAAAATGTATACTAGTAAAGTTACTAGATCAAATGTCAGGTATTCTAAAGAAAATTTCTTTTAACAAACGATGTTATAGAACTTCTGCTTAAAGTTCCTAGAAAGCCAGACTTTCATAGAAAAAGTTCTTCGAACCTTATATATATTATATTATAGAAGCTAGTTCGAACATCAGACATTCTTAACAAAACTACTTCGAACATTTCATTTTGTTTAGAGATAACATCTTTGAAAATAAGAATTTCATTAAACTTTTGGCTTTCCACAGTAAAATTCCTCCAAAATCAGAAATGTTCTTCGAATCTAAAATATATATCTAGCATAGAAACTAGGTCAAACCTCAGATATTCTAAAGCAAACTTCTCTGAAGAATCAATTTTATAGCGAAATCTCATTAAAACAAATGATTTTCTGGCAAGAACTTCTTCAAACTTCCATTTCTCCTTAGAAAAGTTAATCGAACTTTAGGCTCTCATAGTAAAGTTCTTGGAACCTCAGACATTAGAACATTTTTTTAAATGATCGATTTTGTAGAGAAACTTTTTTGAATATATGATTTTCTGAGAAGATCTTCTTTTAACTTCTGCCTTTACATAGAGAAGTTCCTCGAACATTAGACTTCCATAGAAAAGTTCGAACCTAAAATTTATTCTCTATAATATAGATAGAGATAAAACCTCTGACATTCTGAAGAAAACTTTTTTGAACAATCGGTTTTATAAAAAAAAATGTCATCGAATATAAGATTTCCTGGCAAGAACTTCTTTCCATAGAAAAGTTCCTCGAACATTAGACTTCCATAGAAAATTTCTTTGACCCTTAAAATTTTTATTAAAAATTTTCTCAAATATAAGATTTTCTTAAAAAGTCTTTTATGTATATCAAATTTTCAATGACCTAAATTTTTTTAATATGAATTTTTGTATAAAAAATTTGTTCGAACATCAGTTTTGCTCGAGAAATTTAAAGGATTTTTGGAAGAATCTTTCACGATTATCAGATTTTCTATGGATATTATCATTAAGTATCAAATTTGTTAGTGGAAGTTTCGTCAAACCACAAGTTTTCTAAAGAAATATTCTTCGAACATTCTTTTTTCTATAGAAACATTCTTGTCAAACTATTCAAAAAAACTTCTCGAAATATTAAATTTGGAGACCACTAGAGGCTACAAAAATTTTCTTCAAATTTAAAAAAATGAAATTTTCTATAAAAAACTTGTTCCAACATCAGGTGCTTAGAGAAATCTTCATTAAACCTCAGACTTTCTATAGAAATTTAATAGATTTTTACAGGAATCTTCAGATTTTCTAGAAAGATTATCTTAAGATATCAGGCTTATTTATTATTAATATCAAACATGCTTGAAACCTTATTCAAACATGTGGTTTTCTATAAAAAATTTTAAAAAATTGTACTTCAAACATGTTTGAAACCTTATTCAAACATGTTTGAAACCTTATTCAAACATGTAAAAAATTAAAAATTTTCCCTAAAAAAATTTTGTTCAAACTTAAGATAATTTGTAGAAATTTTATTAAAATATAAGATTTGCTACAGATAATTCAGCCATACATCAGATTTTTGTGAGTAAACATGTTCGAACTAGATATATGAAAAATATTAATTTCGAACATTTTTTAAACTTATTCAAATACAAGGTTTGCTATAAAAATTAAAAAAAAAAAAATAAACTTCGAACATGTTTGAAACTTAATTCAAATATGAAGTTTTCTGTGAAAATATTTAGAAATTCAAATTTTTTCCAAAAAAAAAAAAAAAAATTACAGATATAAGATTTTCCTTGATAATTTACTCATATACTAAAATTTAGAGAGCAATCATGTTCGAACTAAATATCAGAAAAATATTAACTTCGAACATGTTTAATACCTTATTGAAGCATAAGGTTTTTAAATGAACATGGTCGAACTTAATATAAGAAATAAAATTAACTCCAAACATGTTTAACACCTTATTCCAACATAAAGTTTTCTATAAAAAATTAAAATTTCAAAAAAATGTTTTCGAGTAGAAAATTTTTGAAAATATTTTGCTTCTTTTTTTTCTTAATTTGAATAAATCTGAACCTATTAATTCATATAGCAACCAGCATTTGTTTAACTTAAATTTCTTTAGTGTGAAGTCTCTAAAATTTCTTCCTCTACATAACGAAAAAACTTAAAAATTTCATAAAAATTTCACTTTCATTTCAGTTATTTCTTTTCTTGTTGAAAGCTACTAATTTTTTGACCCGTCATCACGAATTGATGTTAATAATATGATAATAATTTTAAGCTTAAAATTTTTTACAACAAAATCATGATCAAATTTTAATAAGATGCTGTGAAATGTTATTACGAAATTTTAAGTGAAAATAATAAGAAATATGAAATTAAAGCTGTGGCAATAAGGAAAAGGTGCTTAAGTCAAAGATTTTGGTTTTGCAGAAGAGCAAAATTAGAAATTTTGAAGTTTATTTTTAAAAATTTAGAACTATTCTAAAGATCTATTCATAGGCAATCAAGTTGCAAAAGAGGACTTGTTATTTGGAGATACTTTTTTCAAGCTTTTATTGCAAATGGGATTTCACATAAAAAAAATTAGCAAAAAGCTATTTTGCTATATTTTTAAGAAAGTTTGTGCAAAATAGTTGAAGTTTTGTCCAATAGTTGAAGTTTTGTCGTCAAATTTTGTTTAAGTTGACTTATGTACTTTTTCGTTTTTGCCACAGATATTTCTATGACGTTAGAAGCTAACATTTTATGGATTTTTTTTTGTAATTTTCTGGGTATTAAATAACGTACACGATTTTTAATAAATTATGGGAATCTTGAAATTGTGATTAAAATTTTAATAATTGTTGTATAGACTTGTTTTAACACTTGGAATTACCAAAATTCTTTTGAAAAAGAATGAAAAATTTTTGTATAGAAAAATGTTTAAAAAAAAAGAACAAAATTTTGTAGAAAAAATTTTTCTATATCAAATTTTTGTATCGAAAATTTTTCTATATACAATTTTTTTCTATAAAAAAAAATTTCTATATAAAAATTTCCTGTATAAAATTTTTTAAAAAAATTTCCTGTATAAAAGTTTTTAAAAAAATTTCTAAATAAAATTTTTGAACAAAAATTTTTAAATAAAATTTTTCAACAAAAATTTCTAAATAAAATTTTTGAACAAAAATTTCTAAATAAAATTTTTCAACAAAAATTTCTGAATAAAAATTTTCAACAAAAATGTTCTACATAAAATTTTTAAAGAAAAATTTTCTATATAAAATTTTTGTATAGAAAAAATGTGTATATAAATTTCTAGAGATAAATTTTCTATATAAAATTTTTTATGGAAAAATTTTCTATATAAAATTTTTTATGCAAAAATTTTCTTTAAAAAAATTTTTATAGAAAAATTTTTGTAAGAAAAAATTTCAATATATAATTTTTGTAGAAAAAAATGTTCTGTACAAAATTTTTGTATAAGAAAAAATTCTATGTAAAATTTTTGCATAGAAACATTTTTTATACCAAATTTTTTTATAGAAAAATTTTCAATATAAGATTTTTTTATAAAAAAAATTTTTAAATAAAATGTTTCAAGAAAAAATTTGTATAAACAAATTTTGTATAAAAAAAATTTCTGAATAAAATTTTCGTACAGAAAAAATTGCTATCTACAATTTTTCTTAAGAAAAATTTTCTATACAAAATTTTTGTAGTGAAAAATTTTCTATATTAAATTTTTATATAGAAATTTTTTTTTCAAAAAATAACAATTTTTTGTAGAAAAATTTTTTCTACATTAAATATTTTTATACAAAAATTTTCTACATACAGTTTATTCTATAGAAAAATTTTCTATACAAAATTGTCTGTATAAAATTTAAATAAAATAATTCTAAATAAAATTTTAGAACAAAAATTTTTTACATAGAATTTTGGTATAGAAAAAATTTCTATATAAATTTCAAAAGAAAAATCTTCTATATAAAATTTTTTATACAAACATTTTCTTTAAAAAAAAATTTTATAGAAAAATTTTCTATATAAGATTTTTATAAGGAAAAAACTTCTTTATACAATTTTTGTAGAAAAAAATTTTCTGTACAAATTTTTGTTTAAAAAAAAATTCTACATAAAATTTTTGCATAGAAAAATTTTTTATACAAAATTTTTTTATTGAAAAATTTTCGATATAAAATTTTTTATAGAAATTTTTTTATGTAAAATGTTTAAAAAAAAATTTGTATAAACAAATTTTATAGGAAAAATTTCTGAATAAAATTTTTTTATAGAAAAATTTTCTACATACAATTTTTTCTATAGAAAAATTTCTATATACAATTTTGGTAGAAAAAATTTTCTGTACAAAATTTTTGTATAAAAAAAAATCTATATAAAATTTTTGCATAGAAAAATTTTTTATACAAAATTTTTTTAAAGAAAAGTTTTCGATATAAAATTTTTTACGTAAAATGTTGCAAGAAAAAATTTGTATAGATAAAATTTCTGAATAAAATTTTCGTATAGAAAAAATTTCTATCTCAAATTTTTGTTAAGAAAAAATTTCTATCTAAAATTTTTGTTAAGAAAAAATCTCTATCTAAAATTTTTGTTAACAAAAAATTTCTATCTAAAATTTTTGTTAACAAAATTTAGAAAATTTTTTTCAAAAAAGAACAAAATTTTGTAGAAAAATTTTTTCTATATAAAGTTTTTTATACAAAAATTTTTTACATACAATTTTTTCTATGGAAAATTTTCTGCATAAAAAAATTTTTCTACATAAAATTTTTATACAAAAATTTTCTATATAAAATTTTTGTATAAAAAAAAATTCTATATAAGATTTTTATAGGAAAAAATTTTCTTGAATAAAATTTTTTGATACAAAAATTTTCTTTAAAAAATGTTTATAGAAAAATTTCCTATATAAAATTTTTATAAAAATTTGTATGCAAAAATTTTCTATATACAAATTTTGTATAGAAAACTTTTCCATATAAAATTTTTGTAAAAAAAATTTTTAATATAAAATTTTTGTAAGAAAAATTTTTAATAAAAAATTTTTGTAAGAAAAATTTTTATATAAAATTTTTGTAAGAAAAATTTTTTATATAAAATTTTTATGAAAAAATATTTTATACAAAACTTTTGTATAAAAATTTTTTATAGAAAAATTTTCTATATTAAATTTTTATAGAAAAATTTTCTATATAAAATTTTTATAGCGAAATTTTCTATAAAAAAATTTTATTGAGAAAAATTTTCTATACAAAATTTTTTCATAAAAAAATTTTCTATAAAAATTTTTCTGTAAAAAAATTTTCTATAAAAAATTTTTATATAGACAATTTTCTATATAAAATTTTTATAGGAAAATTGAGAACAATTTTCTATACAAAGTTTATGCATAAAAAAATTTTCTATAAAAATTTTTCTATAAAAAAATTTTCTATAAAAAATTTTTATATAGAAAATTTTCTATATATAATTTTTTTGAAAAAAAAATGTATATAAAATTTTTGTATAAAAAAATTTCTAGATTAACTTTTCGTATAGAAAAATTTTCTTAAGAAAAATTTTCGTTTTCGATACAAAATTTTTGTAGAGAAAAATTTTGTATATAAAATTTCTATATATAAAATTTTTATATGAAAAAATATAGAGAAACATTTTATATATTAAAGTTTTAAAGAAATTTTTTTTAATAAAAAATTTTTTTATATTTATTTTATCATCTTCTTCTTAATAAGAATAAGGGATTCTTGACTCAAAGTGGATCATAGGGCCTCACAAATTTATCGTCATATTCGCATATGCGAGGTTGTGCAGGAGCTATGGCAAAATATGAACCAATTTCGCCCAATTTCAATACCAAAATTTTGGTATTGAAAAAGGGTTTAACTAAAAAATTTGGTTTAAACAATTTGATTAGACCTTTAAACCTATTCAAATGTCAATAATCTGCTACAAAATCTCAAAATCGGTTTTTTTTAATTAAAAACCTGTTACGTAATTATCATATAACCAAATAGCTGACCCACCTCTAAATATAATAAAGAAATTTTTCTTCAATATCTCATAACAAAAAAACCAGTCTTGGATTATGTGATCAAAAAATAATAGGAAAAATCCTTCAAAATTTTAATTAAATGTTCTCTCAGATCCAAACAGATAAGAACGAAAATCAAAGCATTCTAATATTTAGCATTAAACAAGCATAAATTAGAAGTTTATTAATATAAATTCATGCATTTGTAAATAAATTAAAATAAAAAAACAAACAAGTTTGTGGCTTAAGTCTTTTGTTTTAAAATCGCCTCACTTTTGGAATTTTAAAAAAATTAAAAGTAAGCAATTAACCCAAAAACGCCTACTCATTTGATCCAATTTAAAAACAGCCTCTACTAAACAGAAGACAAAAAAAAGATGTTCAATCATTAATCTTGAATTTAATTAAATATAACATTTTAGAGAAAAAAGCAATAAAATAATTGACCTTAACACGCGAATTTTTATTTGGCAACTCTTTTTTTTTATTATACAATAACTAAAAAAAATTAAATGAAATGAAAATTTTTAAGTGTTACTTGATTTTGGTGGTTTAACCTTGTAAACCAAGCAAAGTCATTACTAAAACCATTAGACCAAGTGTTTGGCAGAAGGACGGACGGACGTAAATAAACTTGGCTTTTTACAGCAAAATGTCATTTAACACAAAAAAAGGTTCTATTTTTGGCACTAAAACGCAATTTTCAATAAAGCCTTACTTAAGGCGATTAGTAGTGGGTCTTTAAGTATTTGTATATTTTCAAGTATGACATTTAAATACTTGAAACAATATAAGTAAGTAAATAACTTAATAATTTTCAAAGTCAATAGTGTGGCAAATTGTTGTAATTTATATTTTTGCACTTGTATTAGATTTGCTCATTGGCTTAGTTTGTAATGCGTTATTTTTGTATTTTAATTAGATGACAATTATTTGTGTTTGTTTGTCATTAAATACTTTATTAAAAGATAAATTGCTTAATAAAACTTTTGTTTTTCCCATTATTTTGTATTTGATAATCGTAAGTGTTGCAAAAACTTAACTTTTGATTTCATTTGTTTATTAGGACTTTAGTATGCGTAGCATGAACTTATTTGTCTGAGTGGGTGTTTATTATCACGCACGTGCATGACTTTGTTGAATAGTTTTTTTTTTTAGTTTTTAATAATGCACTGGCGTGACTCAGTGTTGGTGTTTGATGGATGTATTACTTAATTTACCTACATATTTATTAAGAACTTTAATCAGAAATAGTCCATGAATTCTCAAAAAAATATATAAATTACACCGTGATACAAATGAGCAATTTTTGTAAAAACTTGGAATGCGATCTAAAAGCAGTTATAGGCCTAGGGGACGATATACAAAAACTTTTTTTTAAGATTTCGAAGCACGTGATGAATTTTGAGATATTAACAAAAAACTGTTTTCGGGTAAGTCGTAGTACTTTAGTATCTCCAACTCTCACATACAGTTTGCCAAGTAATTGTTTGCATTAAACAAAAATAATGAAAATGCAATTTTAATTTCGAAAATTAAACATCAAATCGTTTAAATTTTAATTAATTTTGAAAGGCGTTATAGAATTAGCGTATTTCCATCACTGTTAGGGCAAATCCGCCAAGGAAATTGCTAAAATGTTCTCCCAGGACATCATATTCCGTGCTAAAAGTGGAGGAATATTGGAATTAAAAGGGTAACAATGCAGTCCATTTTAGCGATTTCCCTGGCGGATTTGCCCTTACTGTGATGGAAATATGCTAATTCTATAACGCCTTTCGAAATTAATTTTCCAGACATTTTTTTGAATTTAGGACAACTAATGCACAAATTTTTTTTTACAATACTTTTTATTTATAACATTAATTTCATTGGATAGCACTCAAAAAATATTATAAAATCAAAAATATAACGGTAAATAAGAACATTTGGTGTTATTTTTAGTCATTGCGCAAACATTTATTTGACGCCTTTTAAATTGGGCATATTTCTTTTTTTATTGTTGTTGTTGCACTGCATGTATTTATTTCAATTTTTTAACGTATGTGTTAAACAAAAGAAACAAATTTAAACGATTTGATGTTTAATTTTCTAATTTTAAATTGCATTTTCAATTTTTTTTTTTTTGAATGCAAACAATTACTTGACAAACTGTTTGCAGAGCGACTTTTAAGTTTTAAAAAGTTTTGGAAAGCCAAGGGATCAATGCATTACAAATTATATTTTTTTTGTAATATTTAAAATTCAAAAGCAGTTATTTCATCATTTTCTATAAAAACATATTTGTGACCTTCTATAAAAAAAAAGAAACCTGGTGTATCGAAAAACGAGCTTGGACTTAAAAATGGATTCTGATACCTCAAAGGGTGTAGAATACGATGAAATAAGTTAGATTTCTGATAAAAAAAATCATTTACCCTATAAAAACGTACAAAAAATCAAAAATCGATCAATGCATTTTGAATATTTTTTGGAAACTGGTCATACCAACTTAGGAACTTTCGTCGGCTCATGCCCAACAACTTTGGTAAAGATCATAGTATGATCAAATGCACAGTTTACGATTTAATTAACTTTGAGTAATTTTAAGTGCTGCCACCTGTAGGAAATCGGTCATACCAACTAAGAAACCTTCGTCGGCTCAACCGCAACAACTTTGGTAAAGATCACAGCATGATGAAATGTACAGCTAACGATTTAATTAACTTTAAGTAATTTTAAGTGGCGCCACCTGTCGGAAATTTGTCAAACGAATTGAAAAACCTTTGCCGGCTCATGCGCAACAACGTTCCTAAAGATCATCGTACGATCAAATGAACAGCTTACGATTTAATTCAATTTAATTTAAGTAATTTTCAGTGGCGCCACCTATCGGAAATAGGTCATATTAACTTAGAAACCTTAGTCGGCTCATGCTCAACAACTTTGCTAAAGATTTTAGTATGATCAAATGCACAGCTAACGATTTAATTAACTATAAGTAAGTGGCGCCACCTGTCGGAAATTGGTCATACCAACTGAAAAACCTTTGCCTGCTCATGCGCAACAACGTTCCTAAAGATCATAGTATGTTCAAATGCACAGCTTACGATTTAATTTAATTTAAGTAATTTTCAGTGGCGCCACCTATCGGAAATTGCTCATACCAATTGAAAAACCTTTGCCGGCTCATGCGCAACAACGTTCCTAAAGATCATAGTATGATCAAATGAACAGCTTAAGATTTAATTTAAGTAATTTTCAGTGGCGCCACCTATCGGAAATAGGTCATATTAACTAAGAAACCTTAGTCGGCTCATACTCAACAACTTTGCTAAAGATTTTAGTATGATCAAATGCACAGCTAACGATTTAATTAACTTTAAGTAAGTGGCGCCACCTGTCGGAAATTGGTCATACCAACTGAAAAACCTTTGCCGGCTCATGCGCAACAACGTTCTTAAAGATCATAGTATGATCAAATGCACAGCTTATGATTTAATTTAATATAAGTAATTTTTTGTGGCGCCACCTGTCGGAAGTTGGTCATACCAATTAAGAAACCTTTGTCGGCTCATGCTCAATAACTTTGCTAAAGATCATAGCATAATGCAATGCACAGTTTACGATGTAATTCATTTTGAGTAATTTTCAGTGGCGTCACCTGTCGGAAATTGGTCATACCAATTGAAAAACCTTTGCCGGCTCATGCGGAACAACTTTGTTAAATATCATAGCATAATACAATGCACAGTTTAGGATATAATTTATTTTTAGTAATGTTCAGTGGCGCCACCTGTCGGAATTTAGTCATACCATGTCGACTCATGCGCATCAACTTTGCTTAAGACCATAACATCAAATATATAGTTTACTATTCTATAAAGGACATTCAAACATTCATTTATTTAAAATATATAACATTACCAATTTTTCCCCCTTTTATCCCCTAACTTCAAAAAAGTTTCATCTGCATATTTGGTACTTGGTATCAAGTGAATTCTGTACATTTTTAAAAAGGCATTTAACATATTGTTCCTGTTCATATTACCTCATGAGGTGTTAAGTTATCATTTTACCCTTTTTTACCCATTTTGGCCACCGAAATCAAAAAAGTACCAAGACGTGATGAATATTTTTTATACATTTATTGATTGCATAACAAAGTTGCTTTCTATATTCTTTGATTCAAAAGATAAGGGTGGCTTAAAAATGGTACTAAAAAACTATTTTCATCCTTTTTTACCCCCTATCGGGCATGGTTTCAAAAAAGTACTAAACACATGTTCGCGTATTTTAACGGGAATTTTCGAATTTCCCCCTTTTAACGCGTTTTTACCCCCTTAGAGGCAAAGTTTCCAAAAATCTCTTCTTACTCGACCTATAAATCGAAAATGGTACCCACTGTAAAATTTTTTTGAAAATCTTTAGAGCCGTTTTTGAGACAGATAAAATATTTCTAAAGTTTTTTTCTTATTAATTTTCAATACTTTCAAATAAAAATCGGGGAAAAAAATTATAAATTACCAAATCTTTTAATTTGCAAATTAATTTATTCAAATAAACTGCCTTGAACTTATTTGGCAACAATAGCAAAAAATGCTCTCCAAATTTAACTAATAAATTATAAGACAGTTAAAATTCAAAAAATCAGATGTCTAAAACCATTATAGAAAGTATTAATTTGCTAAGTTTTAACCTTGAACTCTTTTTTAAGAGACAAATCATAATATTAAGACAAAAATAAGAATAAATGGGTTTGAAACAAAAAAATTAATGAAAAAAGAAAGAATTTTTGACGTAAGCAGTCCCCCAAAAAAAACTGTTTACTTTTAACAAAAAAGTATATTTATAGCATTCAATAAAATAAATATTCAGTTAAATATTTCAACTATAAATTTGATGACAAAATTATAAAAAGAACGGGTTTAAACACTTTTTTTAAAATTTTTCAAAAATTTTGTACAAAATTTCAAAAAAAAAGTTAATATTGAACGTTTTAAAATCAAAACAAAATCCCGTTTATATTTAGCAAATAAATAATTTTTACAAAATTTCGAAAAGATTATTTCTATACTGAACCAGTATTTTCTTTTGTTTGTTTGAAATTTTTTACTGTTAGTATTTAAATTATTTCTCATATGAAATTTATAATATTAAAATACTTATCTCGCCTGTACATTGTAATTAACATTTAACATTTTTATGAAGTTAACAGTTAACTTTAGAATTAAAACTGTTATGCAAAATACTAGTTATCCCTGATTAGAAAATGGGAGTGTTTGCTTATAAATTGTTTAAAAAGTGTTTTTCTTTAATAGACAATGATTAGTTTATACAAGTAATTTTATCACAGAATTAAAAAAAATAAAGTTTTGTGCAAATTTGGTCCATTTTAAGGAGAGCCAAAAGTCAACTGAATTAAAATGAAACAAAAGACTTAAGACAAGAACTTTTTTTGTAATACTTTTAGAAATTAAGTAAAACTAAGTAAGAAGTTTGGATATAATTATGTCATTTTCGGTGTAGGGTCTGATATGAATTTGAGATATTTTAAACAAGTAAGAAAGTGCTATAGCCGGTCCAGTGCGACCATACGATACCCTTCATCACTAAGGTCAAAGGTGTTTTTTCGTGTATAAAAACAAATATTTGCTAAATTTTGTCAACATACAAACATTTTCCCAAGACTTATGTATTTAAGCTGTTTCCGTCATTTAAACTTATATGAGAACTGGGTAAAATGTGAACCGATTATCTCGAAATTTAGAAAATTGATTACAGTTTTTACAAAAATTATGTATGCATCTTCAAAATTAACAAGCGTTTTAGTAATTTTTGTCTCTTTAGTGCGTTTTCACAGAAGAGTTTGTTTGGAAGCTATGTTCAAATGTGAACCGATTTCAACGAAATTTTAATTGTGATTTCGGTTTACATAAGCAGTCTCTGTTTTAGATTTCATGAACAAAATATCAATTCTGGGAAGTGGGACCTATATAAGGCACCATTAATAATGGACCGATTTTGACGAATTTCAATAGCCATGGTCCCACTATCAACAAAATGGTTTTTGCCAAATTTCATTAGATTATCTTTTGAATTGCGATGGCCAGCCGTCCAGACAAAAGGACGGACTGACATAACTAAATCGACTCAGGAAGTTATTCTAGGTCTATTAGTATAATCAAAGGTGGGTCTAAGACAAATATTTCTATGCGTTACATACATCAGCACAAACTTATAATACCCCTACTACCTATGGTGGTGAAGGGTATGAAAATGCTCTACAAACAAATCAAATAAAAAATCAGCAGAAATAAACCTTTCCACATATTGAAACCCATACTTCTTACATTTGCCGATGACATTGGTATTATGAGACGCACATTGCGACAGGTGATTGCCGTATTTTCAAGTTTAGAGAAAGAATATAATTAAATGGGTCTAGTTGTCAACATGAAATAATAATAACAAGGAAGTTTCATTCTCTCTCTTCAAAATTATTTTGAATATATTGGGTTTTTGAAGTAAGAAAAGGGGTACCATGATATAAGTATAAGGTAATTCCATTTGCTTTACTAAATTTTTAATAAGGATTTTTGAAGTTTGAATTTTAGTTATAAATTTCAAAATCGTTGCCAGATTTTTTCTATATGAGGATTTGTTTTTAATGTGTAATGGATATTGACGAATAATATATTTTGGTTAATTTAAATAACATACCACAGAATACTATATCAGAAATAATAGAAACCCATAATTATATGAATGTCTTATTTATTTCAACTTTTGTTAATTTAAAAAGCTCGAAAATTCAAAATGTTTTTATTAAAGTATAAAATGGGTATCTTGGACCAATGAGGAACGTATTTTCATTCTACTCTATAGTTTAGTTTCGTAAAAAAAAGCTGGCAGTGCCAGGTGTTGTCGAGGAGGGATCTTTAAAAGGTCTATTATAGTCATCTCATCCTCATTTAGTAACTTCGTGGGTCTCTTCTAAAATCGGCTCTAAGCCTGCTTTGATAGTTTTTGAGATTCTTTAGAATATTCATTCCACCTAAACCCACCAGGGATATATTCCAAAGCATTAAAACAACTTTCCTTATATGGAAATGAGGTGTTCAGAAGCGAGTTATCATTTCAAGAGCTTCACCGATAAAAGTTCTCCATCTAAAAGAGAACTTTTTATGACTTGTTTCAGCTACCTATCGGTAGTCTTCGCTGTCACTTTTATTGCAAATAGCTCACTGATAGTGTATAGAATAGACAAAATAGCACGTAAATCTACTGAATCAGCAGTCGGTTCTTCGTACCGGAACGACTCGAAAATCTTAGGATTAATAATATCGCAGTTGCAACAATAACTGAATCGGCCAATGCGACATTTGTATTTTTAACAGCTAAAATATCTGGAGAACAAGCCCTTTCTAATTCCATATTCAACAAGTAAATGAATAATGAAATTCGTCTCTGGTATTTTGATGTTGTTCTTCGTCAGCCAATACTTCGGTCTAACATCCTTGGGCTACGTGGAGGCGTCAGAAGAGTTTTCGGTATCTGTTGGTATCCGATTATCTAGAAATCCAGTCAAGGTTATAATTGCATTTAATTTCAATTTATTTAAATTAAAATTGTATATTCTTTTTTATATAAATTACAAAAAAAAAATTTCAACAAATTTTCCAAATGACAAATAAAAAATACAAAAATTTTCAAACAAATTCAAAAATGTATGGTAGCTTCATTTTTACACAATTGTCAAAATCCTTATATGTGTCAGATAGTGATTATTAAATTTAATATTGACAATGGAACTACCGTGTGTATATATCTTGCGTAATACATTGGAATTAATTATCAAAAATGGGTAATTTTGAAGTTAATCACATAATTAAGGCATTCAATATTAAAGAAATATAGTTAAAACAAATTGTATGACTATTTATCAAACTTTTAAGTAAATATTCATGTCTTTTATGAATAAAGACATATAAACTTGCATAAATTTTGTCATCATATCATTTTACAAAAGTGGGATTGTCGACAAAAATATGGTAGCACAAACTTTCACTATCCTAACAAACGTCAGAAAGTTATCATGGCGACAAAAAGAGAGAATGGAACAACCTTCAGTTTTATTAAATCATGGTTGTCAATGAACCAAAAACAAAACTGATGTCTTCTACAAATAGACAGTCCACAGGAGTTGATGCTTTAGAAAGATGTTACACTTGAATGCATCTTTCGACACTTGGAAATTGTGTTTACTCCAACGAATATCGCACTGAATTTTCATGCCCAGAACATCAAGAGTTTCCTATTCCCCAATATTTGTACCACCCATAATTACAGATGAAACAACATTATCTGTAACGCGTTTGTATGTTAACACACAACATTGGGTCTTACGAGCATTAAAATCGAACCTGTTAGAGCGAACTCACTTGGAGATTGTAGTTAGGTCGGAACTTAGAGTATCAGTCATGATTTGTCTCTTGGCATTAATCTCCAATGTACTAGGCTTTTGGTTGAATGAATACGAATGGCAAATATTGCCATCATCTGCAAAAGAGTAGATAGGATGAGAGTTTGACATAGAAGATCATTTAGAAAAACAAGAAAAAGTGTACAGGAAAGAACGAAGCTATACGGCACCATTTTTCTGATAAGAAGGTCTCTTGGCACTTTGTCTCTTGGCACTAATCTCCAATGTACTAGGCTTTTGGTTGAATGAATACGAATGGCAAATATTGCCATCATCTGCAAAAGAGTAGATAGGATGAGAGTTTGACGTAGAAGATCATTTAGAAAAACAAGAAAAAGTGTACAGGAAAGAACGAAGCAATACGGCACCATTTTTCTGATAAGAAGGTCGTCGTTTTGTAGGTTATTAGACTCAAAATATTTGATCAGATGTTAGTTGATCATACTTTCCATGACTTTGGATAATGCTGAACAAATTGCTATTGGGTGATAATTTTTGGGGGTTGCTAGCCTCACGGTTTTAAGCAACCTTCCAACACATAGGATATTAACCGAAATGATATAAGAAGCTGAAAAGGTTGGCCAATGGTCTGCTTCAAGACCATTGCTGGTATGCTATCCGGCCTAAAAGACTTATTTATGTTAAGATCCGCTAAAGACCGTTTCACAGCATGGGCTCAAAAGAATGTGTTAGTTAAAGCTTTTGCAACCCTTGAAGACTTTGAATTTTTACCCAGCAAATCAGACATTATTGTTTGATGACCACTTAAGATGCCTAATCAGGCCAAAAATATGTAGGCAATCGGTTCTGTCTCAAAAAAGGTTAAAGCCGTTGTTGTAGGCATTGCGTATTATAAATTCCTGTATTTATCGTTGTCTGATACCACAAATGCTTGGCCACACAAAAAATTTCTTTGGAAATTGTGTTTGTTTATTGTAAGGAACCCATCACGAATATTACCTCGTTCATGAGCACCAATCTTAGCCGGAAATTTGTGAAAAGACTGCCAGTACATATATTGTTCGATCAAAATGTAAGATATTAAAAAAAAAATATTTGTGTGGCATACTTTTAGGATCATTTAAATAAAATATGACATAAAAGTAACAGATATGAGCTGTGTTCCAGAACTACCAATACTGTACAATATTGTACAATCTTTAACCAGAAATTACAATTAAGTCATTTTTTTTCAGTACAGGAACACTTTCCTGTAGTTTCTGATTAAACTTGTACAATATTGTACAGTATTGGTAGTTCTGGAACACAGCTATGTTAAGATCAAGAATTATAAAAAAAAATTACGTCATGCGCATGATTTTCAATATGATGACGTAGATTAACCCATGCATGGGTTACCTATTCTATATAATTTCAAATTATTGAAGGCGGAATAATATTTATGACAAAAAATGGCATTATCTTGAAAATAAATGTTGAGGGAACCACGTACATATGTCAATATAATGGGAAGAATTAATTTGGAACTAATCATTCATATATACATACATTTATATAGAAAGTTTAATAATTGATTCATTATTAATTTTGTCCGAAAAAGTTTATATAATGTGTAAGATGTGGCAATCCTATAGAAAAAGACAATTTGACAATTCTCAAAAAAAATGTTATTGGATTTCGTTATTAACGAAGAATTTTGTTCTCAAGTTTTTAAAATATAGTGCAAAAAAAATAATTATTAATTTAAAAGCCGTGAGTGAAGTGTACCTGAAATCTTTAAGTGATAAAAAATCATGTTTGAAAGTTTGAAGCAAATTGTAAGCATGTGTAAGTGAGCAGTGGGCAAATTCAAGCAAAACAATGAAAGAAAATTAAAAAATCGAAATCAAGTGAGAAAAAACCCAATGTTATGTTTGTTCTCTAATGAATCTTACTTTTATCGCGTTCTTTTGTTATTTTCTAAATAAAATAATGAAGTTAAAGAAAAAATTTGATCATTAAATTTTGAACTAGAAGAATTTTAAAGAAAAAAATTTTAAAATGTTCCACTGTTCCGTGACGTCATTTGTCCAACATGCGCAGAAAACTCAAATTTTGTATTTGGGAAGTCGTAATCTATATTTAATAATTCTTGTGTAAAGATATTAATTTTTATCAAATTTTTTAAAAAGAAACAATTTTGAAAATCCCTAAGGTATGTTACATAATATTTGCTTAAAAATCTAAGCTTTCGATCTATATCGAATGTGGCAATTTGGCCCCAGATTTTTGTTTCTTCTTAAAAATATTAAATTTAGTTCATAGTCGGTCTTGATGTGTCAATTACTTAGATCGCATCTGTAAGAATTTCGATTAGTCAGTTGACCGAACTAAACACTATATAAAATTCACTTTCCGCAGAAGTTTTTCGTGCCAGTTACAATATAGGAAGATTAAAATCTGATATCCACAAACACCACTTATTTTATCATCTTTTTACAACCTATTTTCTAGTTGTATCACAATGTAAAACATAAATAGGGGTCACCTCCTAAGTGCTGGACCTTATTAAAAAGAAAGGTTGTGTCTTTTAACTGTGAATAAGTTTGATAACAATGTTACGATTTTAACAAAACATATTTAGGTATGTAATATATTTGTAGATATCCACACCAAAACGTAATAATTTTAGTTAAAAAAAAAACTTTGTTAAATGATGTCCTTTTTTTCAACAGCCAGGTCTCTAAAGTTACAATATTTGAAATTCTAATAAAATCAATTATTTAAAAAAGGTTTCCAATAACGATCGATTGCACCAAAAGGCTAAAATTTTCATAAAATTAAAATTTTTCCTTCAAACTATTTACCTAACACAACAAAAGTGAAAAGCATCAAAGCAAATCAAAAGACTTAAGACAAGAACTTGTTAGCAACACTAAAGAAGGCAACGATTTAAACTGAATTGAAAAAAATCAAAAGACTTAAGACAAAAACTTGAAAAAGGCAAACAAATTTATTAATTTCTTTGGATTTCCTTTTTTACAAAATTCAATTTTTTTTTTAATATTGTTAAAATTTTAACTGATTCAGGTGCTTTTTGATCTCTTTTTTGGATGTAAAGGCTTAACCGTTTAATCATAAGCTGCATTGGCTTAAGTGTAAAGTAGGGTTCACAGAATATAAAATTGAATACTCTGTTGGGAAATTATTTTTCAAATAGTCTAATACATTTAAATAATGCCCCATAGGGCCTAGTAATATATAACAAACCCATAAGATTAATTAGTTACTGCCCTGGAATTTTTTTACATTAACAGAAGTGATAAATCTCTTGAAATCGCTTCAATACCCAAATATTTTCATTATCAAAAGCTATTACATAACTTTTTCCTTTATATGCAAATGAAGAGGAACTAAATTAATCGAATACAACGAAAAAAAAAACTTTCATTATCACGATCATGCAAAACAGGCCATAACCATCGATAACAAATAAAGAAAAAATTAAATTAACAACATAGAAATTTTATAATAAAACTACCAAAAAAAATGTAAAATATTTAAAGCGATAGAAACACTAAAGCTAAAAACAATAATTAAAAATTTCAAAATATAACAAAAAAGAAGCAGCTACAATTAATTTGAAAACATTAATAAAATTAGGCTTTAACTAGGAAATATTTATAAAGTTTCACAACAGAAATTATAACAAAATGTTAACAATACAGGGTGTTGGAACTAAATAAAGAAACAAATAAAAATGTAAAGTTATGAGTTAAATAAATTCCAAAAAAATTTAAAAAGCAAAGAAATAAAAGAAAGATAAATATTTATAAGCTAAAAAAATTAACATAAATATTTTCTTTAAATATTGACATAATTTCTTTGATTAAATAATATTTAATTTATTAAACAAACTTTTGAAAAATATGGCTAAAAATTTTAGTTTATTTCGGCAAAATTTTGTTAGTCTTTGGGAGAGAGTAGTTTTGTATTGATTTTTTTTCAAATTTTTTTTTTGTATTTATTTGAGTTATAAACGTGATTTGAAAGTGAAATTTATTTATTTCTCATAGTCAGTATTTTTTTTTTCAAATTAAAGTTTCTTCTTTTTTAGCTGCCGCTGCTTCTGGTTTGGCATCAATAATTTTTTGCTATTTTTTGGGAATTTTTTTTTATAAAGTTTTTAAAAAAATATTTGTTTAAATAAAAGAGAGTCATAGCGTAATAAATTTCGATTAGGTAAAAATATTTCAAATTTATTCATTCAAACACGCATAATCTTTATTGCGGTTTAACTTAGTTTTATTTGAATTTAAAATTAAGTTATTTATTGCTTTAAAAAGTCAAATTAAAAAAAGAAACAGTTTGAAAAAAAATATATGTGTCAAATGCAAAATAGTTTTAGATATTATGAAATTTCAAACTGTAAAAAATGACATAATTTCGAGTTTAGATTTGAATAAAAACTAAAAAAAATGTGTACTAGATTAAATAACTTTCGTTTATCTAAATAAGAAAAAAATGGGCAATAAAATTTTTATAGAGAAACTTTTTCTGTATAAAATTTTTGTATAGAAACATTTTTCATAGAAAATATTATTTAGAAATATTAATATAGAAAAAATTTTTATAGACAATTTTTGCAGAAAAAAATTTTTTAAAAAAAAAGTTTTAATACAAAATTTTTATAGAAAAGTTCTAAACAAATCAAATTTTTGTATGGAATATATTTCTATATCAAACTTTTGTATGGAAAAATTTTCTACAGAAAACATTTGTATATAAAAAATGTTTGTATACAATTTTTGTAGAAAAATATTTTTTATATAAAATTTTTATTGAAAATTTTTCTAAACAAAATTTTTTAGAAAAAGTTTTTATACAAAATTTTTATAGAAAAATTTTAGATATAAAACTTTTGTGCAAAAATTTTGTATATACAACTTTTGTATAGAAAAATTTTTTTTATAAAATTTTCGAAAAGTAAAATTTTCTATAGAAAATTTTTCTACATAAAATTTTTGTATAGAAAAATTTTCTATATAAAATTTTTGTAAAAAAAAATTATAGAAAAATGTTCTATATAAATTTGTATATAGAAAATCTTTCTATATAAAATTTTTGTTTAGAAAAATTTTTTATATAAAATTTGTGTATGGAAAATTTTCAATATAAAATTTTTGTATAAAAAAATTTTCTATACAAAATTTTTGTGAAGAAAAATAAAATTGTCTATATAAAATTTTTGTATGGAAAAATTTTTTATATGAAATTTTTGTACAGAAAAATATTCTATAGAAAAACGGTTTTGTTATTTTTGTAGAGAAAAAATTTTGATATAAAATTTTTGTAGTGAAAAATTTTCGATATAAAATTTTTGTAGAGAAAAATTTTTGCATAAAAAATTTTCTATAAAAAATTTTGTAGATTTGCTATATAAAATTTTTAAAAAATTCTATATAAAATTTTTGTATAAAAATAAATTCCAACTAAAATTTTACTATAGAAAAAATTTCTAAAGAAAAATTTTTTTGAACAAAATTTTTGTAGAGAAGAATTTTCTATAGAAAACTTTCGTAAAGAAAAATTTTCGATATAAATGCTTTGTATCGAAAAATTATCTATATACAATTCTTGTGAAGAAAAAAATTTTTTTTAGTGAAAAATTTCCTATATACATTTATTTTAGAGAAAATTTTTCTATATAAAACTTTTTTGAAAAAATTTTCTATATAAAATCTTTGTATGGAAAATTTTTCTGTATAAAATTTTGGTATTGAAAAAATTTCTATATAAGATTTTGGCAGAGAAAAATTTTCTATACAAAATTTTTTTTTTAAATTTTTTTATAAAATTTTTACAAGAAAAATTTTCTATATAAAATTTTTAAAAAACTCTATATACAATTTTTGTAAATAAAATTTTCGTATAGAAAAAATTTCTAAAAAAAAATTTTTTGTACAAACTTTTTGTAAAGAAAAATTTTCGATATACAATTTTTGTATAGAAAAATTATCTATATTAAATTTTTGTGAAGAAAAATTTTCTATAGAAAGCCATTTTAGAGAAAAATTTTCTATATAAAATTTTTTTAGAGAAAAATTTTCAATATAAAATTTTTTTAGAGAAAAATTTTCTATATAAAATTTTTGCGAAAAACTTTTCTATATAAAATTTTTGTTTGAAAAATTTTTCTATATGAAATTTTGGTGTAGAAAAAATTTCTGTATAAAATTTTGGTAGAAAAAAATTTTCTTAATAAAATTTTTATAAACAAATTTTCTATACAAAATTTTTATAAACAAATTTTCTATACAAAATTTTTGTACAGAAAAATTTTCTATATGAAATTTTGGTAGAGAAAAGCTTTCTATACATATTTTTATATAAAAAATTTCTATATAAAATTTTAGTAAAGTAAATTTTGTTATATATCTGTATAAAATTTTTGTAGAGAAAAATTTTCTTTATAAAATTTTTATAGAAAAATGTTCTATATAAAATTTGTATTGAAATTTTTTCTATAAAAAAAATTTTTATGGAAAAATTTTCTATATAAAATTTTTAAAGCAAAAATTTTACATATAAAATTTTTATAGAAAAATTTTCTACATAAAATTTTTATAAATTTTTTGTAGAAAAATTTCTTTAAAAAATGTTTATAGAAAAATTTCTTTAAAAACTTTTTATAGATTTTTTTTCATTTTGAAGGTTGAAAATTGTGAATTATCTGCGTAAATCCAGGAAACGCTTTTATATTTTGTGATAGGACTTTATGTAGTCGGTCTACTGTTGCATCACTGGCTGCAATGGTTTACAAAAAACTCAACCATTTTGTACTCTACACTCAGTTTCTTCGTCTTTAATTTTAAGTGCGCACTTTAATAAAACTAAACATGTTTTTTCATGTCCAAACAAGATTTATTTTGTCATATGCTTAAGTCTTATATACATCCGCCTTCCATTAACTTTTAGGAGAATTCCTTGAATTTTAACGACTTTTAAGTTTATCGATTTAGAATGTCAACAAGAAATTAAGAATCAGTCTAATTCTTGCAATGTCATTAATATTGAAATGTAATTAAATAAATCAGTTTCAGTTGTCATCAATATGAGACTATTTATAGTAACGATTAAAAAGTTATGAAGACGATTTAGCGGTTAAAATCAAAGTTCCGTAAGATTGATGGTGATGAATGTTAAATGTTAACATAATAAAAAATAAATGAAAAATAAAACATAATATCAGGTTTTGTTTAAATTTGCCTAAATACACAAAATTTTCGACTTCCTTCTTTTCAGGTTTTGTTGCCAAAAGTTTAGCATAAATTCGTAGTTAATGGAGAAGGGGCAATAAAATCTAAAGAATTTTAAGCAAATTTAAATGATTTTGAAATTATTGACCTTTGCATAATATTTATGCAAAAGTTCATTGATTTTTTAGACAAAAAAATTTTGGTGAGAAACAATTTAAAGAAAAGATTAATGGTTGTTTATAAAAAATATATGAAATTCCTAAATATGTTTGGGTGATGACAAGAAACACGCGTTTAGGATCATTTAAGATGAGTTAGTAAGTTTCTATATAGAAAATTTGTCTATAAGAATTTTCTATAGAAAATTTTTTCATAAAAATTTTATACAGAGAAATTTTCTTTAGAAAAATTTTATTTGGAAAATTTTTCTATAGAAAAATTTTATGTGGAAAGTTTTTCTATAGAAAAATTTTATATGGGAAGTTTTCGTATACAAAATTTTTATATGGAAAGTTTTCGTATACAAAATTTTTATATAGAAAATTTTTCTGTACATAAAAATTATAAAAAATTTTAAAAAGGAAAATTTTCTTTAAAAATTATATATGGAAAATTTTTCTATAAAAATTTGATATATAAAATTTTTTGATAAAATTTTATATGGAAAATTTTTCTATAAAAATTTTATATAAACAGTTTTTCTATTAAAGTTTTTTATAGAAAATTTTTTCATTTAAATTTTATATTAAAAATTTTTCTATCAAAAATTTATATAGAAATTTTTTTTATAAAAATAGTATGTAAAAAAAAAAATTTTCTATAAAAATTTTATATAGAAAATTTTTCTATAAAAATTTTGTATAGAAAATTTTTCTATAAAAATTTTGTATAGAAATTCTATAAAAATTTTGTATAGAAAATTTTTCTCTGAAAAATTTTATATAGAAAATTTTTCTATAAAAACTTTGTAAAGAAAATTTTTCTATAAAAATTTTGTATAGAAAATTTTTCTCTGAAAAATTTTATATAGAAAATTTTTCTATGAAAATTTTTAATAGAAAATTTTTCTATAAAAATTTTATATAGAAAATTTTTCTATAAAAATTTTATATAGAAAATTTTTCTATAAAAATTTTATATAGAAAATTTTTCTATAAAAATTTTATATAGAAAATGTTTCTATAAAAATTATACATAAAAAATTTTAAAAAATTAAACAATTTTTCTATAAAAATTTTATATAGAAAATTTTTTTATAAAAATTTTGTATAGAAAATTTTTCTATAAAAATTTTGTATAGAAAATTTTTCTCTGAAAAATTTTATATAGATAATTTTTCTATGAAAATTTTCTATAAAAATTTTACATAGAAAATTTTTCTATAAAAATTTTATATAGAAAATTTTTCTATAAAAATTTTATATAGAAAATTTTTCTATAAAAATTTTATATAGAAAATTTTTCTTTAAAAATTTAATATAGAAAATTTTTCTGTAAAAATTGTATATAGAAAATTTTTCTATAAAAAATTTTATATAGAAAATTTTTCTATAAAAATTTTATATAGAAAATTTTTCTATAAAAATTTTATATAGAAAATTTTTCTATAAAAATTTTATATAGAAAATTTTTCTATAAAAATTTAATATAGAAAATTTTTCTGTAAAAATTTTATATAGAAAATTTTTCTATAAAAAATTTTATATAGAAAATTTTTCTATAAAAATTTAATATAGAAAATTTTTCTGCAAAAATTTTATATTGAAAATTTTTCTATAAAAATTTTATATAGAAAATTTTTCTAAAAAAATTTTGTATAGAAAATTTTTCAATAAAAATTTTATATAGAAAATTTTTCTATAAAAATTTTATATCGAAAATTTTTTTATAAAAATTTTACATAGAAAATTTTTCTATAAAAATTTTATATAGAAAATAGTATATAAAAATTTTAAGTAGAAAATTTTTCTATAAAAATTTTATATAGAAAATTTTTCTATACAAATTTTATATAGAAAATTTTTCTATACAAATTTTATATAGAAAATTTTTCTGCAAAAATTTTATGTAAAACATTTTTCAACAACAATTTTATATAGAAAATTTTTCTATAGAAAATTTTTCTATAGAAAATTTTTCTATAGAAAATTTTTCTGTAGAAAATTTTTCTATAAAAATTTTATATAGAAAATTTTTCTATAAAAATTTTATATAGAAAATTTTTCTGCAAAAATTTTATATAGAAAATTTTTCTATAAAAAATTGTATATAGAAAATTTTTCTAAAAAAATTTTGTATAGAAAATTTTTCAATAAAAATTTTATATAGAAAATTTTTCTATACAAATTTTATATAGAAAATTTTTCTGCAAAAATTTTATGTAAAACATTTTTCAACAACAATTTTATATAGAAAATTTTTCTATAGAAAATTTTTCTATAGAAAATTTTTCTATAGAAAATTTTTCTATAGAAAATTTTTCTATAAAAATTTTATATAGAAAATTTTTCTATAAAAATTTTATATAGAAAATTTTTCTGCAAAAATTTTATATAGAAAATTTTTCTATAAAAAATTGTATATAGAAAATTTTTCTAAAAAAATTTTGTATAGAAAATTTTTCAATAAAAATTTTATATAGAAAATTTTTCTATAAAAATTTTATATCGAAAATTTTTTTAATAAAAATTTTATATCGAAAATTTTTATATAAAAATTTTACATAGAAAATTTTTCTATAAAAATTTTATATAGAAAATTTTATATAAAAATTTTAAGTAGAAAATTTTTCTATAAAAATTTTATATAGAAAATTTTTCTATACAAATTTTATATAGAAAATTTTTCTGCAAAAATTTTATGTAAAACATTTTTCAACAACAATTTTATATAGAAAATTTTTCTATAGAAAATTTTTCTATAGAAAATTTTTCTATAGAAAATTTTTCTATAGAAAATTTTTCTATAGAAAATTTTTCTATAAAAATTTTATATAGAAAATTTTTCTACAAAAATTTTATATAGAAAATTTTTCTATAAAAATTTTATATAAAAAATTTTTTTATTAAAATTTTATGCAAAAATTTTTTCTATAAAAATTTTCTACAGAAAATTTTATATAAACAATTTTCTACATTCTATAAAAATTTCATTATAAAGATCTTTCTATAAAAATTTTATATAGAAAATTTTTCTATAAAAATTGTATATAGAAAATTTTTCTATAAAAATTTTATATAGAAAATTATTTGATAAAAATTTTTAAAAGAAAATTTTTTTATACAAAAATTGTATATAGAAAATTTTATATAAAAAATTTTTTATACAAATATTTTTCTATAAAAATTTCATTATGAAAATGTTTCTATAAAAATTTTATATAGAAAATTTTTCTATAAAAATTTTAGATAAATTTTGCTATAGAAAATTTTTCTATAAAAAATTTTTCTATAGAAAATTTTTCTATAAAAATTTTATATAGAAAATTTTTCTATAAAAATTTTATATAAAAAATTTTTTTATTAAAATTTTATGCAAAAATTTTTTCTATAAAAATTTTCTACAGAAAATTTTATATAAACAATTTTTTACATTTCTATAAAAATTTTTCTATAAAAAATTTTATATAGAAAATTTTTCTATAAAAAATTTTATATAGAAAATTTTTCTATAAAAATTTTATAACGAAAATTTTTCTATAAGAATTTAATATAGAACATTTTTCTACAAAAAATTTGTCTATTAAAATTCTACGTAGAAAATTTTTCTATAGAAATTTTATATAGAAACTTTTTCTTAAAAAATTTTACTTAAAAAATTTTTCTAAAAAATTTTATATAGAAAATTTTTCTATAAAAATTTTATGTAGAAAATATTTCTATTGAAAATTTTTCCATAAAATTTTTGTTTAAAAATTTTTTTCTGTGAAAAATTTTATATAGAAAATTATTTGATAAAAATTTTTATAAGGAAATTTTTCTATACAAAAATTTTTTATAGAAAATTTTATAAAAAAAAATTTTCTATACAAATATTTTTCTATTAAAATTTCATAATGAAAATGTTTCTTAATAAATATTATATAGAAAATGTTTCTATAAAAATTTTATATAGAAAATTTTTCTATAAAAATTTTCTATTAAAATTTTATTAGAAAAGTTTTCAAAAAATAACAAAATATAACAAAATAGTCGATAAAACTTTTATGAAGAAAATTTTTCAACATAAAATTTTTTCTTTACAAAAATTTTATATGAAAAATTTTTCTTAACAAAAATTTTATATAGAAAATTTTTCTATACAAAATTTTTATTTAGAGAAATTTTTTCTACAAAGATTTTATACAGAAATTTTTCTAAAAAAAAAATTCTGTACAGAAAAACTTTATATGTAAAATTTATGTAGAAAATTTTACTCCTCAAGAATTTTATATACAAAATTTTTCTATACAAAAATTTTAAGTGTAATATATTTATATTAATATATTACGCATAATAAAATATGTTATTTATATTTTACATAGAAAATTTTTGTTTACAAATATTTTTACAACTCAATCATAAATTTCCTTGGGAAAATGATAAAAAAATTTAAATAATTAAAAAGCTTCGAATCAATTTAAAAAGTGTTTGTAAACAAATTAAATCACATGCAATGGGAAAAATCTTTATTAAAAATTTTAAAACAAAGAAAACTTGTCGATTAAAAATTTGGGTTTTTTATTATAAATGAAATATTAAATTTATTAAATGAGTAGTGCTAATTTAGTAACATTTGGATGGAAAATAAGTAAAATTTTGTGAATTTTTCAATAGACCAGAAGTTCTGAAATAAAGGAACATGATAGGTACGTTCGGTTAAAGGAAAGGCATTTGTTAGTAATGAACTTAGTAAAAAATGTCTAGTGAAGTTCCTATCTTAACATACTTGTAATGCATTCTAAGTCATAAATTATTGCAAATGATATTCTGTGATTTGGTTTCTCTATTGAATTTCGAAAATACTTATTTATTATTTTGTTAAACATTTAAAATGTTTTATTATGAGTAATTTTATTTTTTTCTCCTTCTAATTGTATGTATGTGTTTGTTTGCCAATTCTATCTATTAGAGCTACCAGTTATTAACTATTTGCTATCTTCTTAAATATTTAAGACCAGTTTTATTGCTTAGATTTTGTTTTCTGTATAATTTATTATTTTAGAAAAAAAATCTGCTAAATGGCGCCAAAAACATATTTAAATAAATACCATTTTAAAATTATTTATCAATTAACAAAGACCTGTCTTTATAAATAAATTTTTAAAAATTCAAAATTAAGCCCATTAATCATCATTAAAATGAAATCAAGAAGGTAAGAAATAATTGTTAAAAATTAAAAATTTTTCACAGTAAAAGAATTCAAAGAAGATGTGGAAAAAATTATTTTGAGTTCAAAAGTTTAGAGATAAAAAAGCTAATGAAAAATTAAAAAAAATTTCGTTTATAAAACTAATATATTAAGTCGAATATTAAAGGCTAAAAATAACAATTTAAAAATTATTATCATTCTAATTAAATAAAAGTTTAGAGTTAAACATTTTCTTTAAAGAAATAGTTGCTCCAGTTTAGAAAAGTCTTAATAGAATAAAATTATTTGGAGTTTACAATATAAAAACAAAAGACTTAGAAAGCAAACCTAATATTTTTACACATTTAGACAACTTTAAGCTAGACCTATTTTATACTAAGACTAGACCAAGACAAATCTAAGTCTAGACCAATCTAAACTTAAACAAACCTAAGACTTGACAAGACTATACCAAAACAGAAAATTTGTTTCTATTTGAGGCAAGAGCAATTTAATAATTATGATTTTTCATTATTATCATTCAAAATATATTCGGTAATAGAATACATTATAAAAGATTATTTGAAAAATTTTATAGAAATCAGTAGATTCACGAAAATAGTTTTTCCCAAAAATAAAAGTAAAATTGTTTTCTAAAAAAATTGGGTTCTTTAAATCCAAGAAATTTAATAATTTAAAATATTTGATTAGCTCGAAGCCTTTCAAAAAAAAAAAAAAAAAAACAATCTCTTCCAAAACTATTGACTTTTTTGCCCTTTCTCAACTAATTTAAATATTTTATATTCAATAATTACAAATATATCTTTGTATTTATTGGTGCTCTTGCCCATTGTGTGGGTCGATATTTATTTAATTATTCAAAAGAAAACTTTCACTCATTTTTCTAGTATTTTGTAAGTATGTACTCGGACTCATCATTTGTTAATATTTTTAAAGACTTCTTTTTGTTAATTTATAAAATAAATAAACTAAAATTCGAAAAGATTTCAATGTTATAACAGACATGTTAAACAATGAAGTCATTTTTAAATAAATATTTGAAGAGTCACATTTTGAAGAGGATGCGCCATGTAGAAAAAACTTCAAGCGAACTTTTGTTTATTAAAAGTTATTCTATTTTAGAAACTGAAAACTTTCCTATAGAAAAGATTTCCCTAAACTAGGCAACTTTTTGTTAAAAAAAAGTTGCTCTAGTCTAGACAATTTATGTGTCGAAAAGTTTTGTAAAAGTAAAACTTTTCTGTAAAAGTCAAAATCAAACAAAATTATTATGGATTTGCATTATAAAAACAAAAGACTTAAGAAACAAACCTTATATTTTTTCGCATTTAACTGATACTAAACATTGAGCAACTTTAAGACTAGACCTAGTTTATACAAAGACAAGAGAAAGACAGGTCCAATACTAGACAAAACTGAGACTAACCTGAGATAATTCTAAATAAAATCTTGTTTCAGTGCAGAAAAGTCTAAATAAAACAAATTAATAAGGGATTTTCATTATAAAAACAAAAGACTTAGAAAACAAACCTAATATTTTATTCACATTTAACGTTTCACATAAATCAGGTTTACTGGATCAGTTTTTCTTTAAATTTCTTTTGAACCTGCATTCACGTTCACACACAAACATTTTCTTTGTCAGTTTTCATTTTATTTTCCGTAAATTTCATACAAATTTTCAAAATTTTTGTAAACTTAATAGTACGGTCAGGTTTGTTCAATTTTTATTCTGTCAATTTTGTCTCATACAAATTCAAGACTTGATAAGCCAAACCTGACTAATGTAAAAGAAGACTTACTAAACATTGAACAATTTAAAGACTAGTCCCATGTTTATACTAAGACTAGTCCAAGACTAGGCCTCGATAAGATCAATACTAAATTAAGACTAGCTTGATTCCTGACAGGACTTTTACCAAGTCAACAAATATTATTCTGTTTGAGACAAATTTCTGTAAAAGCTGAAAACTTTTCTATAGAGGAGATTGTTCTATTTTAGACAACTTTTCATAACAAAAAATTATTCTAATCAAGACCAATGAAAGACATGAACCAGTACAAAAAAGTGTAAATAGAAAAAAATTAGTAGGGATTTGCATTATAAAAACAAAAGACTTAGGAAACAAACCTAATATTTTTTACATTTCTTCTTCTGTTATCCTTAACTCCCAGTGCAGTATAGCTGATACTAAACTTTGAACAACTTTAAGACTAGGCCTAGTAAATACTTAAACTATACAAAGAAAATTTTAAGACTATGCCCCAACTAAGCCAAGACTAAGCTAAGACTAGCCTAAGTCTTGAGAAGACAATTTCTATAGAAACTGTTGCTCTTCTTAATAGAAAAAGTTATTCTATTTTTAAAGAAACGCTCTATTAGTCAAGGCAACTTTTCTTTTACAAAGTTCGTCTAGTCTAGACAACTTTTCTTTAAAAATATATCACCTAGTCTAGACAACATTCCCTTAGAAAAAAATAATAAAAACTTTTTTCCGAAGAAAAATGTTAATATAAATTTTTTTTTTTGAATAAAATTTTTTCTATAGAAGTTTTTTATATAGAAAAATTTGCATATAAAATTTTTTCTATAGATAAATTTACATAAAAAAATTTTTAATAAAAAAAATTAAATATAAAATTTTTTTTATAGATAAATTTACATAAAAAAAGTTTTAATAGAAAAATTTCCATACAAAATTTTTTCAATAGAAAAATTTTCATATAAATTTTTTTTTGAAAAATTTTCATATACAATTTTTTTCCATAGAAAAATTTATATATAAATTTTTTTCTTAGAAAATTTTATATATTTACCTATAAAAAATTTACATATTTTACATATAAATTCTCATATAAAATTTTTTTCCATAGAAAAATTTATATATAAAATTTTTATTTAGAAAATTTTACATATAAAATTTTTTCTATAGAAAAATTTGCATATAAAATTTTTTATATAGAAACATTTAAATTTTCGATATTTTCTATAGAAAAATTTCCATATAAAATGTTTTCGATAGAAAAATTTCCATATAAAATTTTTTCTATAGAAAACTTTTCATATACAATTTTTTTTATAGAAAAATTTTCATATGAAATTTTTTTCCATAGAAAAATTTACATATAAAATATTTGCTATAGAAAAATTTTCATATAAAATATTTTCTTTTTAGAAAAATTTACATATAAAATCCTTTCAATACAAAAATTTTCAAAAAGGTTTATCAAAAATTTGTCATTTAAAATTTTTTGTATAGAAATTATATTAAATTTTTTCTATGGAAAAATTTCCATAAAAAAATTTTTATAGAAAAATTTTTATAGAAAAATTTTAATAAACATCTGTATAGAAAAATCTTTTTCTATAGAAAAATGTACATATAAAATTTTTTCTATAGAAAAATTTGCATATACAAATTTTTCTATAAAAAAAAAATTCCATATAAAATTTTTTCAAAAGAAAAATTTCCACAAACAATTTTTTCTATAGAAAAATTCCATATAAATTACATATAAAATTTTTTCTATAAAAAAATTAGATAAAAGATTTTTCTGCAGAAAAATTTACATGAGAAATTTTTTCTATAGAAAAATTTTCATTTAAAATTTTTTCTATAGAAAAATGTATGTATAAAATTTTTTCTATAGAAACATTTTTATATAAAAACTTTTCTATAAAAACTTTCAAACAAAATTTGTTCAAAAGAAAAATTTCCATAAAAAAATTTTTCTATAATAAAATTTCCATATACATTACATATACAATTTTTTCTATAGAAAAAATGCATATAAAATTTTTCTATAGAAAGTTTAAATAAAAGTTTGTATAGAAAAATATAAAGTAAATTTTATACTTTTTTTCTTAAAAAATTTTGATGTCAAATTTTTACTTTAAAGAAATTAAAATATGAAATTTTTTTATAAAATAATTAAGATGTAAAATTTTATCTGAAGAAAAATTTCATTATATAATTTTTCTATCGAAAAATTACGATTTAAAATTTTTTCTATACAAAAATTTGGATGCAAAATTTTTCCCACCAAAAAATTTTGATTTTTAAAGAAAAATTTCGATCCAACTTTGTTTTTAAATTTTGATATAATTTTTTTTCTATTGAAAAATTTCGATATAAAATTTTTTCTATCGAAAAATTTTGATATATAATTTTTTCTATACAAAAATTTGGATATAAAATTTTTTCAATAAAAAATTTTCGATATTAAATCTTTCCTATAATTATAATTTTAGATAATTTTTTTTTGTATAGAAAAATTTCCATTTTAAGTTTTTTCTGTATTAATAAATTTTCTATAGAAAAAGTTGGGATAGGTAAATTCTGAAATGAAAACTATATGTTTTATATATTTTCGCTAAAGTTTAGACAAATATTTTTTAGATAAAGTTGGTCTTCTCAAGTTGCTCTGATATACCCAACTTTCCTATAAAGAATTTTGATTTTTTTTAGAAAATTTTTCAATATAAAATTTCACTCGTACTAAGAAAAACTTTCTAAAGAAAATTTTTCTATTGAAAAATGTTTAATAAAATGTTTCTATTAAAAAATGTTGATATAAAATGTTTTCTTTACAAAAATTTGGATATAAAATTGTTTCTATAAAAAATTTCGATATTTAATTTTTCTATAGAAAAATTTTGATATAATTTTTTTTTGCATATACAAATTTCGATGTAAAATTTTTTGTACAGAAAAATTTTGATATTAATTTTTTTCTAATCTTAATAAATTTTCTATAGAAAAAGTAAGAATAGTTAAATTTTTGAAAGAATTTTTTATGTTTCCGCTAAAATTTAGACACGTTTTTTAGATAAAGTTAGTCTTCTTCAGTTGATCTAATATACCCAAATTTCTTATATAAAACCTCAAATCTATAAAAATTTTCTTTAGAAAAAGTTGTTCTAATCAAGTCAACTTTTTATTGGTCAGCTTTTCTTAAGAAGATGGGATTTTTTGCAGATAGAATATCTAAAATATATTTTTTTAATTCTTCTCAAAAATTATGATTCACAATTCATGAGAATATTCCGCTGAGGTTAAGAAGAATTTTGGATTTTTTGCAGGTTTTTTTTTTTGAAATTTTATTAAAAGGTATTTTCAAAGAGCTTAATGCCAAAATAACGCCAAAATATATTTTATGGTAATTTAAAAAACCTGTTGAAATAAATACGTAAATTTGAAAAAAATAAAAATATCTTAAAGTGAATAAGAAATATGTGCAAAAATTATTTATGAAGTCTTGGAATTTTTTGAAAATATTCAACAACAAATTTTAATTTATTTTTGAGTTAAGCCTACAAATAATTAAAGAAATAAAAAAAGACATCCGATATTTTAAAAATATTTTTGAAGGCATCTGATTGATCTTAAAGTCATATCAAATCACAGGATTATTCTTAAGGTTTCCTAGAAAACAAGACTTATATTGATATTTCTTAGTACAATCCGGTATAAGATGGAAATCGATCGTTTTTAAAGCGATCAATTTCTGACATATTTTTGAGATAATTTTCGGTTATTTCCCCAAAAAAAAAAAAATGAAAATTAGAGTTATAGTTTTAATCTTTTGTAGAAATGGAAAAAGTTATCTCAAAAAAATCTTAAATCGATCGATTTCCATCACATTCCGCAATTTTTTTTCAAAATTATTCACAAAAGTTTTTGCTTCATTTAAGTTTTTCAAAACATTAGCGAACAATTTGCTTTCATTTTTTAAACATTTTTTTAATAATCAATTAGCTTTTATTAAAATTAAAAATTCTTTCAAATTTTTTAACTATTAAATCATAGAAAAAACAATCTTTGTTAAGAAAACAATAAAAAGTATCAAACAAAAAAAGTATGAAAAAAATCAAGTTTGTGGCTTAAGTCTTTTGTTATAAACACTCTAAAAAAAGCAAAAATAAAGCTTTTAAATTCTTTTTAATATAAAATGAATAAGAAATATTATTATTTTTGAATAAAATATAAATAAAAAATAAACTCACCATAATATTAATCCAATTAAAAATTGTTGTTTCTCCATTTTTCTTAACTAAATTCGTAAAAGTTCACTTAAATCCTTAAACAGGATAACAAAATATTTAGTTGCTTATGTAGCTAATTTATATAGAAAACTATAAACTATGACTTGTGTTTTTTATAAGATTATTTTAATAATAACAATAAATTAACTTAAGTTTTTTAAATAAATAATTAATAAAAAAATTTGGCACTTTTGCTTTTTTAAAAAAAAATAAAATTAACAAGAACAGGAATCACTTTATTTTTAAAGAAATAAATTCTTTTTTTGAATTTTATAATGTTACTTAAAAGGCACTTTTTTTTATAAAAAAAAAATATTTTTTTTCCACTTAATGTTATTTTATTATAGTAAATTTTATTTTTGTTTTAAATATTTTTTTTTTTTTGTTATTGATACGTCTTGCCAAATAGATAATAACCGATAAAGTATAATTTATATTTAAGCTTTTCGCCGTTTAGCATAACGTTGTAGTGTTTAATACCAGCATTGATTTCAAATTCAAATACGTTTTGTATCTAAAGGATTCCTTAAAGTCTCAATGACTTTTTATATGCTTAAATGTCTTAAAACACGTCTTGTTCAAAATTCAAAAGAAACTTCAAATCCACACAAAAAGTAGAGAAAAACTGCGCGCACGCGTGCTAACTGCAGCAAGCGCTAAAACTATCTGTAAGCTTAACGAAAGTTAAACGAGCGCAAAAGTGCAAAGTTGATGACAAAATACACAGACTAACACAAAAAACACGCACCGATACTCATGAACCGAGACACACACTCCCAAACTCAGTCGACAGCAACGAAATAACACAAACTGAAGTATTTGGCTTTTGTAGCTGTAACTTTAAAGCAGTTTGTCTCGTCAGCTTGTTCACAATTGTATTCACAATTTAACTAGTTTTTTTTTGTTTTGTTTCTTTTTTATAACTCAAGCTTAGATTTCGTTTTCGTTTGCTTGAAGCGCACGTAGCACTTATGTTTGTACCGAAATGCTCGAGACACACTCACACTCAACCGCCGTCTACTGCTTTACGAACTCGTAAACATTTATTTTCAACAACCAGTAAATAAAATGTTAAAACAACAACACTAGTTTACGAAATAATCGAAAAATGTATAAAAAATATTTAATATACAAAAGAAACAAAATTTTTTACAAAACACAACAACAAAATAAGATCTACCGTGTCTATAACACCACGCGTTCGATGACTTTTTTGTCTTTGCTGACTCGATATAAGACTATATCTGAAAAGCCTCCAGTGAACGTCTAGCGCTTTTAATAGCAAAACAAGAAAAGTGCAGCCGTACTCTACCAGTACCGAGTTACTCTTTGTAATTTTTACTTGTATCTCTTCTCTACTTACGTCTGTAAGTGTATAAGTTTGGGAAACCGGTAAATGTCTAGATATAAAATGAAAAAGCACCTTTTTTTAGAAAACCCAGAAGTAATTAGTACTCTTTTATTTCAAAAGTACCCTACTGAGATTTCAAATTGAAATATGTTCTGTCTAACAAACAGTTGGTTACCTCGAAAATGTAAGGGATTTGCAATATGAAAACAAAAGACTTAGGAAACAAACCTAAAATTTTTTAATTCAATTAAAACTAAACATTTAACATTTTTAAGGCTTTACAAAGACAAGAAAAAGACAAAATCCGGAACAAGACTAGATAGAGACTAGACCAAGACAAGACCAAGACTATACCAAGAGTAGAACAAGACTAGACCAAGACTAGACCAAGACTAGACCAAGACTAGACCAAGACTAGACCAAGACTAGACCAAGACAAGACCAAGACTAGACCAAGACTAGACCAAGACTAGACCAAGACTAGACCAAGACTAGACCAAGACTAGACCAAGACTAGACCAAGACTAGACCAAGACTAGACCAAGACTAGACCAAGACTAGACCAAGACTAGACCAAGACTAGACCAAGACTAGACTAAGACTGGACCAAGACTGGACCAAGACTAGAACAAGACTTGACCAAGACTAGACCAACACTAGACCAAGACTAGACCAAGACTAGACCAAGACTAGACCAAGACTAGACCACGACTAGACCAAGACTAGACCAAGACTAGACCAAGACTAGACCAAAACTAGACCAAGACTATACCAAGATTAGACCAAGACTATACCAAGACTAGACCAAGACTAGACCGAGACTAGGCCAAGACTAGACCAAGACTAGACCAAAACTAGACCAAGACTATACCAAGACTAGACCAAGACTAGACCAAGACTAGACCAAGACTAGACCAGGACTAGACCAAGACTAGACCAGGACTAGACCAAGACTATACACAGAGTGGATCAAGACTAGACAAAGACAAGACCAAGACTAGACCAAGACTAGACCAAGACTAGACCAAGACTAGACCAAGACTAGACCAAGACTAGACTAAGACTAGACCAAGACTAGACCAAGACTAGACCAAGACTAGACCAAGACTAAACCAAGACTAAACAAGACTATACCAAGACTAGACCAAGACTAGATTAAGACAAGACCAACAAAATATGGTCTGCTTGACAAATTTTTCTCTAGAAAATTGTCTGCTTGACAAATTTTGTATAGAAAAATTATCTGTTTGACAAAATTTTTCTAGAAAAATTGTCTGTTTGACATATTTTCTATAGAAAAATTGTCTTCTTGACAAATTTTCTATAGAAAAATGGTCTGCTTGACAGTTTTTCTACAGAAAAACCTTGACACTTTTTCCATAGAAAAAGTGTATGCTTGACAGTTTTTCTATAGAAGAAGTGTCTGCTTGACAGTTTTTCTATAGAAAAAGTGTCTGCTGGACAGTTTTTCTATAGAAAAGGTGTCTGCTTGACAGTTTTTCTATAGAAAAAGTGTCTGCTCGACAGTTTTTCTATAGAAAGGGTCTGCTTGACAGTTTTTCTATAGAAAAAATGTCTGCTTGACAGTTTTTCTATAGAAAAAGTGTCTGCTTGACAGTTTTTCTATAGAAAAAGTGTCTGCTTGACAGTTTTTCTATAGAAAAAGTGTCTGCTTGACAGTTTTTCTATAGAAGAAGTGTCTGCTTGACAGTTTTTCTATAGAAAAAGTGTCTGCTTGACAGTTTTTCTATAGAAAAAGTGTCTGCTTGACAGTTTTTCTATAGAAAAAGTGTCTGCTTGACAGTTTTTCTATAGAAAAAGTGTCTGCTTGACAGTTTTTCTATAGAAAAAGTGTCTGCTTGACAGTTTTTCTATAGAAAAAGTGTCTGCTTGACAGTTTTTCTATAGAAAAAGTGTCTGCTTGACAGTTTTTCTATAGAAAAAGTGTCTGCTTGACAGTTTTTCTATAGAAAATGTATCTGCTTGACAGTTTTTCTATAGAAAAAGTGTCTGCTTGACAGTTTTTCTATACAAAAAGTGTCTGCTTGACAGTTTTTCTATACAAAAAGTGTCTGCTTGACAGTTTTTCTTTAGAAAAAGTGTCTGCTCGACAGTTTTTCTATAGAAAAAGTGTCTGCTTGAGAGTTTTTCTATAGAAAAAGTGTCTGCTTGACAGTTTTTCAATAGAAAAAGTGTTCGCTTGATAATTTTTCTATAGAAAAAGTGTCTGCTTGACAGCTTTTCTATAGAAAAAGTGTCTGCTTGACAGTTCTTCTATAGAAAAAGTGTCTGCTTGACAGTTTTTCTTTAGAAAAAGTGTCTGCTTGACAGTTTTTCTTTAGAAAAAGTGTCTGCTTGACAGTTTTTCTTTAGAAAAAGTTTCTGCTTGACAGTTTTTCTTTAGAAAAAGTGTCTGCTTGACAGTTTTTCTATAGAAAAAGTGTCTGCTTGACAGTTTTTCTATAGAAAAAGTGTCTGCTTGACAGTTTTTCTATAGAAAAAGTGTCTGCTTGACAGTTTTTCTATAGAAAAAGTGTCTGCTTGACAGTTTTTCTATAGAAAAAGTGTCTGCTTGACAGTTTTTCTATAGAAAATGTATCTGCTTGACAGTTTTTCTATAGAAAAAGTGTCTGCTTGACAGTTTTTCTATACAAAAAGTGTCTGCTTGACAGTTTTTCTATACAAAAAGTGTCTGCTTGACAGTTTTTCTTTAGAAAAAGTGTCTGCTCGACAGTTTTTCTATAGAAAAAGTGTCTGCTTGAGAGTTTTTCTATAGAAAAAGTGTCTGCTTGACAGTTTTTCAATAGAAAAAGTGTTCGCTTGATAATTTTTCTATAGAAAAAGTGTCTGCTTGACAGTTTTTCTATAGAAAAAGTGTCTGCTTGACAGTTCTTCTATAGAAAAAGTGTCTGCTTGACAGTTTTTCTTTAGAAAAAGTATCTGCTTGACAGTTTTTCTTTAGAAAAAGTGTCTGCTTGACAGTTTTTCTTTAGAAAAAGTGTCTGCTTGACAGTTTTTCTATAGAAAAAGTGTCTGCTTGACAGTTTTCCTATAGAAAAAGTTTTTCTATAGAAAAAGTATCTGCTTGACTGTTTTTCTATAGAAAGTGTCTGTTTGACAGTTTTTCTATAGAAAAAGTGTCTGCTTGACAGTTTATCTATAGAAAAAGTATATGCTTGACAGTTTTTCTATAGAAAAAGTGTCTTCTTGACAGTCTTCCTATAGAAAAAGTTTCTGCTTGACAGTTTTTCTATAGAAAAAGTGTCTGCTTGATAGTTTTTCTATAGAAAAAGTTTCTGCTTGACAGTTTCTCTATAGAAAAAGTGTCTGCTTGATAGTTTTTCTGTCTGCTTGACAGTTTTTCTATAGAAAAAGTGTCTGCTTGACAGTTTTTCTATAGAAAAAGTGTCTGCTTGACAATTTTTCTATAGAAAAAGTGTCGGCTTAACAGTTTTTCTATAGAAAAATTGTCAGCATTGACAGAAAAATTGTTTTTTGCCAACTCATTGTCTTCTTGACATTTTTTCTATAGAAAAATTTACTGTTTGACTTTTGTTTGTATAAATATTTTGATGTTTCTAATAAATATACACTCCCAAAGTAAAACTGAAAATACCCAGCAAAACTTTGGTAATGGCAAGTACTCTGTTAACTGGTTACCTTGTAATGACAACAACATACCCTCCGAATAACTAATAAGTTATTACAGAAGTACTTATTTGTAATTAAGATGGTAACTTAAACTGAATGGCCCAGGTTCAAATCCCACCAAGACCAACATTTTTTTTTCATTTTTTTTTATTAAGAGTCCTTTTAAATAATGTTTGAATTTTAAGAACTTAAATATTACCTTCTGTAAATAAAATTTGGAAAACTAACTCACGGTAATGAAAAAATACCATCCATACCATGTTGGATACCAAACACGGTTCTGATTGATCTTAACTTGGTAAGCCCAACTTATCTGCTGTGGATACTAACCTCCTCGTGGTATCACCCGGGGAACTAGTTTAATAATTCTTAATGCAGTAAGCTAACATGTACCAAGAGTTGTCCCATAAAATCGATAAAAATGGGTTCGGACGACGGGCTAGTAACCCTCTCTTGAAAAAAAAACAATTACTATGAAGAGGATAAAATTAGAAAAAAAATGTCCCACCACCTAATGTTAGAAGAGGACGTCCGAAACATCGATGGAAAGACCAAGTAGAGGAAACTTTTTCAAAGCTTGGCCTATAAATGGGAATATTCGCACAAGATCGAAGTCCATAGAATTCTAAAATATGTTCGGACTTTCACCTTAACAGGTTGTAACTATAGGCCATTTAAGTAAGTAAGAGTCAATGTTATATAAAAACTTATACAAAAAGGAAGATTTAAATTTTTTAAGTCTTAAAACAATTTAAATCTTCTTTAAATCTACAATTACTTACAAAAAATCGTATAGAAATATTTTTCCAAAAAATACAACAAAGCAAAAAAAGCAGGGAAAAACAAAGTTATTGTCACATGATTTTGGATCTAAAAATAAAAATTGTTTATATTAATTATAAGCTGTTCAGTTTTCAACATATGAAGTAGCTCAGTGGTAGAGTCTCCGCCTAGCAGTCTTAAGGGTCTGGGTTCATGCCCCCATGGGGTCATAAAAAAAATTTTGTATTTCGTTTTTTTAAATAAAACAACAACAAAAACGTTTTTTTGTTGTTTTTGTTGTTGTTTTCCAATTGCTTACCCAAGTCATTACTTTTCTGCAATTGGTAAGTACTTGCCTCCAATGACATCCCCATGTTAATGTAATGACTTAAACAGTGAATGAGTAAGTAGTTCGTGTTCAATAGTTTAGCTGTTTAACTCATTATTTGGTAATGAAAAGTTTTGCTGGGTATGTATCCAATTTTAGACAATATTTAAAATATTTTAATTAAAATTTTAAAATTTTGTAATTAAAAAAGTGCTTCTAACTGTCGCCTTTAACAGCCATAAATTATAAGTGTGATTGTAACTCAAAAGCTTCTAAAAAAACAATTTACACTCTCAAGCTAATTTTGCAATGTGAGTGAAAAATATAAAAAAGATATCAACAAAAAGAAAAACAAATTATGAAAATTAAAACTTATTGAGATAAGAAACCATGTGCTCAATTATCCAAATGCATTTATTGAAAAAAAAACCTAAAAACAAATTGAAAATTCCTAATAAGAAAAAAACTAAAGATAATTTTAAAATTACACAGAGAAAGTGTGAAGAAATACCAACAGACAAACAAACACACACACACTCACAAAAGACAGACAGACTCCAATGTACAACTACTCCAACAAACAGCCTCCAAAAAGCTTTGTATTGAATATTTTGGGGCCTCATAAAATCGAAAATTCAGAAAAAACTTGTATATTTTTATTTTATGATCAAATATTTACTGGGCGAAAAAATATACTTGTATATAAATAAAAAAAATAAATTTTGCAAAAAAATTTTTAAAAATGAAAACTAAAAAAATCAAGTCAAATGAAAGTAAAATCAGGTCAATACACGCACCTTATTTTTTCAGAGATAAATTTTTTTTCTTGTTTTTTAGCTTTTAACAAATTTTTAGTCTTATTTTACTTTTCTTTTATTTTTTTGCATAATTGTTTTGTTTTTACAGGAATAAAAACAAACATATTTATGCAGATTTTAGTTTAGTTGTTGTCATTATTGTGAATTTTTGGAGATTTTTCTTATTCTTTGTCATGTTTGTTTGTCCGCCTGTGAGACTGGCTGCCCGATAATTTTTTGTTTTGTGTCTTTTTCTTATGTGAAAGGCATCACGCGTTTGCATTGCGTCAATATTTAATTTTTGGCCAGTTTGGGTATAAAGACTTAGCACCCAAAAGAATAGCAGGTATATTTTTCAAAATTTAAAAAAAATCCTATTTTTATAGGAAATGTTCCAAAAATATGAAATTTTTGAAAAATTTCCTATAAAATATGAAATTTTTGAAAAAATTCCATATAAAAATAGAAACTTTTAGCAAATGTTTCTGTAAAAATTGGAAATTTTTGAAAAATTTTCTGTAAAAATAAAGAATTTTTGAAAAATTTCCTATAAAAATAAAGAATTTTTGAAAAATTTCCTATAAAAAGAGGTAATTTTTGAAAAATTTCCTATAAAAATAGGAAATTTTTGAAAAATTTCCTATAAAAATAGGAAATTTTTGAAAAATTTATTATAAAAATAGGAAATTTTTGAAAAATTTCCTATAAAAATAGGAAATTTTTGAAAAATTTCCTATAAAAATAGGAAATTTTTGAAAAATTTCCTATAAAAATAGGAAATTTTTGAAAAATTTCCTATAAAAATAGGAAATTTTTGAAAAATTTCCTATAAAAATAGGAAATTTTTGAAAAATTTCCTATAAAAATAGGAAATTTTTGAAAAATTTCCCATAAAAATAGGAAATTTTTAAAAAATTTCCTATAAAAATAGGAAATTTTTAAAAAATTTCCTATAAAAATAGGAAATTTTTGAAAAATTTCCTATAAAACTAGGAAATTTTTGAAAAATTTCCTATAAAAATAGGAAATTTTTGAAAAATTTCCTATAAAAATAGGAAATTTTTGAAAAATTTCCTATAAAAATAGGAAATTTTTGAAAAATTTCCTATAAAAATAGGAAATTTTTGAAAAATTTCCTATAAAAATAGGAAATTTTTGAAAAATTTCCTATAAAAATAGGAAATTTTTGAAAAATTTCCTATAAAACTAGGAAATTTTTGAAAAATTTCGTATAAAAATAGGAAATTTTTGAAAAATTTCCTATAAAAATAGGAAATTTTTGAAAAATTTCCTATAAAAATAGGAAATTTTTGAAAAATTTCCTATAAAAATAGGAAATTTTTGAAAAATTTCCTATAAAAATAGGAAATTTTTGAAAAATTTCCTATAAAAATAGGAAATTTTTGAAAAATTTCCTATAAAAATAGGAAATTTTTGAAAAATTTCCTATAAAAATAGGAAATTTTTGAAAAATTTCCTTTTAAAATAGGAAATTTTTGAAAAATTTCCTATTAAAATAGGAAATTTTTGAAAAATTTCCTATTAAAATAGGAAATTTTTGAAAAATTTCCTATAAAAATAGGAAATTTTTGAAAAATTTCCTATAAAAATAGGAAATTTTTGAAAAATTTCCTATAAAAATAGGAAATTTTTGAAAAATTTCCTATAAAAATAGGAAATTTTTGAAAAATTTCCTATAAAAATAGGAAAATTTTGAAAAATTTCCTATAAAAATAGGAAATTTTTGAAAAATTTCCTATAAAAATAGGAAAATTTTGAAAAATTTCCTATAAAAATAGGAAAATTTTCCTATAAAAATAGGAAAATTTTGAAAAATTTCCTATAAAAATAGGAAATTTTTGAAAAATTTTCTATAAAAAATAGGAAATTTTTAAAAAATTTCCTATAAAAATAGGAAATTTTTGAAAAATTTCCTATAAAAATAGGAAATTTTTGAAAAATTTCCTATAAAAATAGGAAATTTTTGAAAAATTTCCTATAAAAATAGGAAATTTTTGAAAAATTTCCTATAAAAATAGGAAATTTTTGAAAAATTTCCTATAAAAATAGGAAATTTTTGAAAAATTTCCTATAAAAATAGGAAATTTTTGAAACATTTCCAATAAAAATAGGAATTTTGTGAAAAATTTCCTATAAAAATAGGAAATTTTTAAAAAATTTCCTTTATTTATAGCAAATTTTTGAAAAATTTCTTATAAAATAGGAAATTTTTGAAAAATTTCCTATAAAATAGGAATTTTTTGAAAAATTTCCTATAAAAATAGGAAATTTTTGAAAAATTTCCTATAAAAATAGGAAATTTTTGAAAAATTTCCTATAAAAATAGGAAATTTTTGAAAAATTTCCTATAAAAATAGGAAATTTTTGAAAAATTTCCTATAAAAATAGGAAATTTTTGAAAAATTTCCTATAAAAATAGGAAATTTTTGAAAAATTTCCTATAAAAATAGGAAATTTTTCCTATAAAAATAGGAAATTTTTGAAAAATTTCCTATAAAAATAGGAAATTTTTGAAAAATTTCCTATAAAAATTGGAAATTTTTGAAAAATTTCCTATAAAAATAGGAAATTTTTGAAAAATTTCCTATAAAAATAGGAAATTTTTGAAAAATTTCCTATAAAAATAGGAAATTTTTGAAAAATTTCCTATAAAAATAGGAAATTTTTGAAAAATTTCCTATAAAAATAGGAAATTTTTGAAAAATTTCCTATAAAAATAGGAAATTTTTGAAAAATTTCCTATAAAAATAGGAAATTTTTGAAAAATTTCCTATAAAAATAGGAAATTTTTGAAAAATTTCCTATAAAAATAGGAAATTTTTGAAAAATTTCCTATAAAAATAGGAAATTTTTGAAAAATTTCCTATAAAAATAGGAAATTTTTGAAAAATTTCCTATAAAAATAGGAAATTTTTGAAAAATTTCCTATAAAAATAGGAAATTTTTGAAAAATTTCCTATAAAAATAGGAAATTTTTGAAAAATTTCCTATAAAAATAGGAAATTTTTGAAAAATTTCCTATAAAAATAGGAAATTTTTGAAAAACTTCCTATAAAAATAGGAAATTTTTGAAAAATTTCCTATAAAAATAGGAAATTTTTGAAAAATTTCCTATAAAAATAGGAAATTTTTGAAAAATTTCCTATAAAAATAGGAAATTTTTGAAAAATTTCCTATAAAAATAGGAAATTTTTGAAAAATTTCCTATAAAAATAGGAAATTTTTGAAAAATTTCCTATAAAAATAGGAAATTTTTGAAAAATTTCCTATAAAAATAGGAAATTTTTGAAAAATTTCCTATAAAAATAGGAAATTTTTGAAAAATTTCCTATAAAAATAGGAAATTTTTGAAAAATTTCCTATAAAAATAGGAAATTTTTGAAAAATTTCCTATAAAAATAGGAAATTTTTGAAAAATTTCCTATAAAAATAGGAAATTTTTGAAAAATTTCCTATAAAAATAGGAAATTTTTGAAAAATTTCCTATAAAAATAGGAAATTTTTGAAAAATTTCCTATAAAAATAGGAAATTTTTGAAAAATTTCCTATAAAAATAGGAAATTTTTGAAAAATTTCCTATAAAAATAGGAAATTTTTGAAAAATTTCCTATAAAAATAGGAAATTTTTGAAAAATTTCCTATAAAAATAGGAAATTTTTGAAAAATTTCCTATAAAAATAGGAAATTTTTGAAAAATTTCCTATAAAAATAGGAAATTTTTGAAAAATTTCCTATAAAAATAGGAAATTTTTGAAAAATTTATTATAAAAATAGGAAATTTTTGAAAAATTTCCTATAAAAATAGGAAATTTTTGAAAAATTTCCTATAAAAATAGGAAATTTTTGAAAAATTTATATAGAATTATAAAATTTTTGAAAACTTTCCTATAAAAATAGAAAAATTTTGAAAAATTGCCTTTAAATTTTTGAATAAAGTATAAAATTTTTTTAAATTAAAATTGTTTTATTGTTTACTCTGATGGATATATAAAATTCGGTACAACTCGCTATAA